>JBBDGP010001896.1:262500-689861 GCA_037952835.1 Lithobates septentrionalis
GTGCTGAAACATTTATTGTTCAAAAAACTTTCTTGGCAGTGGGCACTGCAACTGCCACATTGACATTGGCTTGTGTAAGGCAGAAATTGACGTTTTATGCATTACTAAAAGAAAAAATTGGTTCATTCAGTTTCTAGGAAGTTCCACTAGATGGCGGTAGCGCATTTTTAGTTGCACAATGTCTGTGGAAAGCAGATCTCATCAGTGCATAAAGCAGAAAACGATTAAATTGGTTTTCATTTGCCCAATTTTTCCCATCAATTGCCCATCAGACGATTCGCCAAATGTACAAAACACATTATCCTGATCTAGTCACCCGCAGGAACATTTAAGGCATTTATAACATGGCCGGTGTAACATGTACTTCTTTTACTGATTGCTTCCAGGACACACGTGCTTTTGTGTATGCAGTGGTGAAAAATGAAAAGTTATTTTTTTTGAAGATTTGGAGGGAGAATTGGTGATGCCGCTACCGTGCTGCTCAATGTTCTCCTTGCTGGAGGGGAAGCTGTACCTGAGGACCTGCAGTGCCAGGATCTCCCTGCTTCTGCTCCATCCGTTCTGTGGATGTTTGCTTCCTCCATCTCTCCTGCTGGTGTTATGTTACAAGACATGTGCACTGAAGAAAAATGTGTTCGTATTTGGGTTTTTTTTGTTTGTTTTTTGTTCGTTTTTGGGGTCATTCGTTATGATCGAAATTCGTAAAATTCGAACATTCGGAAATTTGAAAATTGAAAAATCCGTAAATTCGAACATTCGTAAATTCGAAAATTTGTAAATTCGTAAAATTGAAAAATCTGTAAATTCGAACATTCGGAAATTGAAAAATCTGGAAATTCGAACATTCGGAAATTGAAAAATCTGTAAATTCCAACATTCGGAAATTGAAAAATCTGGAAATTCGAAAATCCAAAAAGCCTTAAATTTGTAAATTCTAAAATTCAGAAATTTTAAAAATACAAAAAAAAAAAAGAACGAAAATTCGAAAGAATACCTAACGTTTTAAATTATAGGTATTGACCATATTTAAATCCTTCATGGAACTACAAGAGGAGTTTGCCCTCCCTAGAACCCAATTTTATAAGAATCTGCAGCTTAGGCACGCCATTCAGAGTGAGAATAGAATATATTTGCTTGCATCAATGATCATCCTCTGACCACTGATGTGCTGTTGATGGATGATAGGAAAGAAATGATCTCGAGAGTTTATTCTAGATTACTACAATCCAAAACACATGATCCCTGCAGAAGAGGGTTGGAAAGAGATCTGGGACCTATAGACGGGGAAACATGGGATCTATGTCTGACCTCCGCCCCATTAGTGTCGGTATTAGCATCACATAGATTATCGCACTTATTCTTAACCACTTGCTTACTGGGCACTTAAATCCCCCTCCGGCCCAGACCAATTTTTATCTTTCAGCGCCGTCACTCTTTGAATGACAATTGCGCGGTCATGCTACAGTTTACCCAAATGAAATTTTTATAGAGCTTTCTTTTGGTGGTATTTAATCACCACTTGGGTTTTTATTTTTTGCTGAACAAAAAAGAAAAAAAAACAGAAATTTTTGAAAAAAAAAAAATCATGTTTCATAGTTTGTTATAAAATTTTGCAAATGGGTAATTTTTCTCCTTCATTGATATTCGCTGATGAGGCTGCACTGATGGGCTGCACTGATAGGCACTGATAAGACTGCACTGATGTGCCCTGATGGGTGGCACTGGTAGTTGGCACTGATGGGCGCTGGTAGGTGGCAATGATGGACACTGGTAGGTTGCATTGATGGGCACTGGTAGGTGGTACTGATAGGCAGCACTTGTGATGGGCGCTGGTAGGTGGGCACTGGAAGGTGGCACTGATGGGAACTGGTAGGTGGCACTGATGGGCACTGGTAGGGGGTATTGATAGGCAGCACTTGTGATGAGGCACTGGTGACATTTATAGGTGGCACTGTGGGCACTGATAGGTGACACTGTGGGTACTGATGGGTGGCGTCGGTGGGCACTGGTAGGTGGCGCTGGTGGGCACTGGTAGGTGGTATTGATAGGCAGCACTTGTGATGGGCACTGGTAGGTGGCACTGATGGCCACTGGTAGGTGGTATTTATAGGCAGCACTTGTGATGGGCACTGGTAGGTGGGCACTGGTAGGTGGCACTGATAGACACTGGTAGGTGGCACTGATGGGCACTGGTAGGGGGTATTGATAGGCAGCACTGGTGACATTTATAGGTGGCACTGTGGGCACTGATAGGTGACACTGTGGGTACTGATGGGTGGCGTCGGTGGGCACTGGTAGGTGGCGCTGGTGGGCACTGGTAGGTGGCACAGAAGATCGGGACTGATTTGTCCCTCTCGCAGCCGCCGGTGATTGCCTTTTTTTTCTCCTCACGCTACCAGCATGAGGAGACAGAATAGCCGATTACCGGCTCTGTTTACGTCACATGATCAGCTGTCATTGGCTGACAGCTGATCACAAGGTAAGGGGTTGGCATCAACCCCTTACTCCGATCTGTGATCATCCGAGTCTCATAGACTCGCTGATCATAGAGCGTGCCGCGCGTGCCCCACAGGGGGCACGCAGGCCGCTCGAGCACTGCAAATTAGGTACGCGCTGTAGCCGTCTTTTGGCTATAGGGCGGATGGGAGGTGGTTAATACACAGAGTATACAGGACACCAGCTCTACTTTAGAAGTGCGGATTCAGAGATGCACCACTGTGCCCAAAATGTAGCAGACATGATGGTGATTTGTTGCATATGCTGTGGAAATGCCCAAAATTACTTTGTTACTGGCACTATGTCCTCTCTACTATTTCACAAGTATTTCCATTTCCAATTCCATGTGATCCAGTTGTTTGCCTGCTCGGTGCCTTGGAGATGCCCTCACTTTTGCCGAACGGCCATACTGCATGTACTGCGTACATAGCGCGCAAAATAATCACATGGCGCTGGATAACTCCGCGGGTACCAGCAGAGGGAACAATGGGTTGACGTTTTAAACAGCATGTTGATACGCAAAAATTTCACTTACCAACATAGAAATGGCCTTAAAAAAATTCTACTCCCTGTGTCAACCATGGCTGGACACACCTGGACTAGGTCCAACCCAGTTGGTGAAGGACAGACTATTGCAAATGTGAACTAGTGGATGTTGGGGTAAAAATGAAACTCGTGAAGTGGTAATCGTTTTTTTTTTGTTTTTTATCTTTCCCCCTGTAAACATTAAAGCTAAGGACGTACAGATCAGCATACCGTATATACTCGAGCATAAGTCGATCCGAGTATAAGTCGAGGCCCTAATTTACCACAAAAAAAATGGGAAAAACTTATTGACCCGAGTATAAGACGAGGGTAAGAAATGCACAGCTACTGTAAGTGGAAAAGAGGGTCAACAATGCCCATTTGCAGCCTCACTGTGCCCATTTGCAGCCTCACTGTGCCCATTTGCAGCCTCACTGTGCCCATTTGCAACCTCACTGTGCCCATTTGCAGCCATAGGTCCCCCAAACTTCAAACTCAGTAGTTAAGGGTTCCTAGATGCCCCCTAGCTGCAGCCAAAATTTGGGGTCTCTGAACCCAAAGGGTCCCGAAATGACATTGCTGCAGATGGACACAGTTGACCGACTTTGGGGCCCCGCATCTCGCGGCCACTTAGTGCTAGAAACCCCAAATTTGGTGTGCAGCACTTTTCTGCAGCAAAAAATTTCATTTCCCGAACTGACTTTCCTGTCGCATCATGGCAGCATACACCTATGGTTTGTGGCTCCGCCCCCGCAACCTGATAGGACCGCGTAGCTATTAAAGTCTGAGAGAGCCCCTGCCCCAGCATTCTCCTTTTTTTCCTCACCTGTCAAGGACCGAAAACATGCATCCCTTACCTAAAACATTCGCCCCAGGCAGGTTCTAGCCTCTCCTGGGTGGAAGTCCTATCCTGTACAGCCTCTAAATGAGCTCAATGGAAGGAACCCCACTCTGATGGTCTCAGGGGTATGTTACAATACATTACAAACCTTAAACAGGTTTATGGATCGCAGCGGTCTCCAGCTCCTTTCTGTGCACCTGTGGGTAACTTCCCCTCCTGTCTGTCTCCATAGCTCCAGCTTGTCAGGACATCCCACTTTCCAGCTTCCAAAATGGCGTCGGAGGCCTCAGAGCGCATCTGAGCATGCTCGAGCGTGACGTCATCACCCCAGGACGGCGGCAAGTTTAAAAATGCTGTAATGTCAGCATTTTCTTGTCTCTTCTCTCCTGAGCCTGTAAGGGGGAATTTTGACCGGATTTCTTTTGCTACTCTACCCAGCTGTTCTACCCTGTCTCTCTCTTGCTATCTCCACGCCCAGGTAAGATCTATGATGGCTTTTTTCTTTGCTTGTTTACTATCTGCTATCCCATGCATGCTAAGCCACCTATATAATTATAGGTTGATTCATCACCTTTCATGGAGACCGTTGCCCAGGTAGACCATCGCCAGCCTACTAGGTAAGAGGGGATGATGGGTAAGTATGAAGAGAAGGAAAAAGAGAGCCCTCACTAATGCTGTTTAAATTGAACAGCCCCACCAGGTCTTCCAGATCGTCACATTCAAGACGAGGGGAGCCTTCAAGAAGGAGCCGCTCAAGCCACAGGCAGAGTCGCTCAGAGCGCGGCAGAAGTCGCTCAAGTCGCAGAAGCCGCTCAAGTCGCAGGAGGAGCAGATCAAGTCGCAGGAGAAGCCGATCAAGATCAAGGCATAGTCGCTCCCACCACAAAAAATCCCCTGCGCGCAGGAAATCTCCTGTCACCCAGCCTTCCCGTCCACCCGGGAACTCCTGCTGGATTTGCGGTGCTACAGCACTTCCAGACAAACTGGCCTGTCGCACATGCTTCATTGAGGCAACTAAGGACAGAGAAACAGAGGCAAGAGAACCAATTGATCCATCACCACAAGTCGCAGAGCCAGAAGCCAGCAGACCTATACAAAGTACCTCATCCACTGCCCCATCATCATCAAAGACGTCAGACCCTCTCTCTGACACTGATGATCTAGAGGCATCCACCGGCTTCGACTTCTCATTGATCGACCCATTCGTGAAGTCAGTAAAAGAGGCGATCGACTGGGTGGAAGAAAAAGAAACTCCTCAAAAAGTGAGGAAATACTTTCCAAATCTTAAAAAAGACCCAGAGAACTTCCCGTTCATTGAGGAACTTGAGGATCTAATTAAGGATGAGTGGCAAAAGCCAGAGAAAAAAAACTGGCCTCAGCAACAGATTATCAAAACTCTATCCACTTAAAGAGCCTAACGTCAACCCACTAATATCTCCTCCAGTGGTCGACTCCTCCCTAATGCGCCTCGCCAGGCACGTAACACTTCCAATAGAGGATGCAGTCACATTCAAAGACGTCCTGGATAGAAAGATCGATCTGGATCTTAAGAGAACCTACCTCTCGGCAGGTGGCGCTTGCAGGCCAGCAATAGCATTGGCTGCCGTCGGTAAGGCTATCTCAAGCTGGTCCACGATGGCCGAGAAGCTGGTATCGGAAGGAATAGAGCAGGAGAAAGTTATCTCAGCACTCCAAGAACTTAGTCTTGCAGGCGACTTTGTCGCAGAAGCCTCTGTGGATATAATTAAAACCACTTCAAGAGCAATGTTAAGCTCAGTAATGGCCAGAAGGGCGCTCTGGTTAAAACCCTGGTCGGCAGATCCCTCCTCAAAATCCAATTGGTGCAAAATACCCTTTGATGGCGTAAACCTTTTTGGAGAAAAACTGGATGTGGCTATTTCTAAAGTCACGGGGGGAAAATCGGGACTCATCCCTTCAGATAGGAGGCCCAGGCAGCAGAGACCACCGGTTTCTAGAAGAAATCTGCCAGATAAATACAGAGAGGCAAGATCCTACAGGCCCGGAAAAGAGTATAGGAGGAACTGGAAGAATCCCCAGTCATCATTCCTCAAGCTCCAAAAGTCTAAGACCCCTGCGTCAGGGGTACAAAAGTCTTTTTGAAGGTGCGTCCGCCCAACCAGCTTTAGTGGGGGCCAGACTCATGAGTTTCAAGCAGGTCTGGGCGGATACAATAAAGGACCCATGGACGATAGACACTGTCCAGTTCGGCCACAAATGGAAATTCAAGACACGGGCTCCAAGAGACCAATTCTCTGTAACCAGATTACCTGCATCTCGGGAAAAAAGGATGCTACTGACAAAGTACGTCCAAGACCTGTTACAAAAGGAAGCCATAGTGGAAGTTCCAATATCCCAAAGGTCAACGGGATTCTACTCCCCGTTGTTTCTGGTGAAGAAGAAATCGGGGGATCTACGCCCTGTCTTAGATCTAAAGAATCTCAATCGCTCAATCTTAGTCGAGACATTCAAAATGGAGAGCCTCCAGTCAATTCTTCGGGCCATGAATATCGGGGATTGGATGCTTTCCGTCGATTTACAAGACGCCTATCTGCACGTCCCCATTCACATCTCATTCCAAAAATTTCTCCGCTTTGCGGTAGGTCTACATCATTTTCAATTCCGAAGCCTCCCGTTCGGGATCTCCACCGCTCCAAGGACATTCACAAAAATCTTACTGCCAGTAATAGCCTTACTAAGAGAACAAGGATTGAGGGTCCATCATTACCTGGACGACATCCTTTTGCTAGCAGACAATCAGGATTCCCTTCTACTGCATCGATCCATTCTGATTACCACCCTACAAAACTTCGGCTGGATCATAAACTGGGGGAAAAGCAATCTGCAGCCCACTCAGAGAATGATATTCCTGGGGGCGGAACTAGACACCCGTCTCAATACGGTGGAACTTCCGCAGGAAAAAATTCCCAGCCTCATTCAGAAGGCAAGAAAGTTATTAGCCTCTACCACACTACCAGCCCGGGAGTACCTCAGCATACTGGGGTCATTCTCAGCAACCATCCCAATGGTACAATGGGCCCAATGGAACACCAGACCTCTGCAAGCATCATTGTTAAAACAATGGAACGGGGTATCATTGTCTCAGCCGATCGTAGTCCAGAAAGAAATAAAACAATCACTCTGGTGGTGGACCAGATTGAACAATCTGAAGAGATGCAGGCATATAGTCCCTCTTCCTCAGGAAATAATCACTTCAGACGCCAGCCTGAAGGGCTGGGGGGCACACTACCGCCATCACGCAGTCCAGGGCCTTTGGACATTCAGAACACAGAACGTGGTTTCAAAAATATTGGAGATGAAAGCAGCTTTCCAAGCTCTGTTAGCCTTCAGCCCCCTCCTCAGGGGGAAAGAGGTCCTGCTAAAATTGGACAACAGAGTGGCAGTTGCCTATATCAACAGGCAGGGGGGCACCAGGAGTCGCTCCATGATGCGGGAAGTCCGTCCAGTCTTCGAGTGGGCACAGCTGAACCTGTCGGGATTAACGGCAGCGTATGTCCCAGGAGTCCAAAATCAACTAGCCGACTCTCTAAGTCGGACCTTTGTATCAAACAACGAGTGGGCCTTAAGTCACCAAGCCTTTACCCTCATAACCCAGACCTGGGGGATACCGGATATAGACCTGGCGGCAACACCGGTCAACACGAAATGCCAGAGATATCTAGCCAGAATTCCTTTCCCATCGGCAGAAGGCACGGATTGCCTACAACACGACTGGAACTTCCGTTTGGGGTACATATTTCCGCCAACACCACTCATTCCGAGATTCTTACTCAGACTCAAGAGGTCGAAAGCCACAGTGCTAGCAGTCCTCCCATTTTGGCCGAGACGACCATGGTTTACGACGCTCCTCCAATTGAGCACAGCAGAACCACTGACACTCCCAATGACAGCAGATATACTGTCGCAGGGGCAACTCCTTCACCCATTTCCGGAGAGGCTGCATCTAACAGCATGGAGATTGAAAGGACTAGGTTCTTAGTCCAAGGTTGCTCCCAGAAAGTGATAGACACTCTCCTCCAGGCCAGAAAATCCACGACCAATAAAACCTATAAAAGGGTCTGGGAGAGTTTTCTCTTAGTCGCACAACAGCAATCCTGGAACCCGGCATCTCCATCAGTTCCTCAGATCCTCGAGTTTCTCCAGTTAGGTCTAGATAAAGGTCTTAGGTCTAGTACCCTGAAGGTACATGTATCAGCCCTATCCGCTATGACAGGAGTGAAATGGGCTCAAGAACCTCTCATCATCCAATTTCAGAAGGCTTGCCTAAAGCTGAGACCACCTAGGAAACCTTCCTTCCCGACATGGGATCTTTCAGTAGTGTTGGAAGCCTTATCCCATGAGCCATTTTTTCCGTTAGAGAATGTTTCCCTGTGGGACCTAACTCTCAAAGTCACTTTCCTAATAGCAATTACATCAGCTAAAAGGGTATCGGAAATTCAGGCCTTACAGGCTAAGGAACCATACTTGATGTTCTATCCAGACAAAGTAGTCTTAAAACCATCGGATCGCTTCATCCCGAAAGTGTCATCATCTTTCCACTTTAACCAAGAACTATGTCTCCCCACCCTATCCACAGAACAGGGTGATCCACATCCGCTTGACATAAAGTCGAATATCCAGGCCTACCTCCTGGCAACCAGCAATTTAAGGAAGACAGAGGACCTACTGGTCATTCCTCATGGGTTTAGAAGGGGACAAGCAGCAACCTCTCGCACCATCGCAGCATGGTTGGTGAAGATCATTAAGAGAGCTTACGCATCTAACAATGCACGAGTACCTGAGGGCTTAAGGGCACACTCCACAAGGGCAATGGCGACCTCCTGGGCGGCCTACTGCAGGGTATCAGCCGAAACCATCTGCAAAGCAGCCACTTGGTCTTCGAAAACCACTTTTATCTCTCATTATAAAGTGGACTCCGCTAGATTGTCCACGGTAGAATTTGGGAGAGCAATTATTCAGGCTAACTCCTCAATACCTTCTAAATAAAAAACGTATCTTTTGCTCATACCCACCCAGTTTGCGAGTTATTCCCCATAGGTGTATGCTGCCATGATGCGACAGGAAAACGGAAAATTGTATACTCACCTTTCCGTAATTTTCCTTTCCTGTCGCATCTCATGGCAGCATACAAATGCCCACCGATCTGAGGTGAGGTATATATACACGGAGAATGCTGGGGCAGGGGCTCTCTCAGACTTTAATAGCTACGCGGTCCTATCAGGTTGCGGGGGCGGAGCCACAACTCATAGGTGTATGCTGCCATGAGATGCGACAGGAAAGGAAAATTACGGAAAGGTGAGTATACAATTTTCCGTTTTAGGGCCCCGTATCTCAGGGCCTCTTGGTGCTAGGAACCCCAAATCTGGTGTGCAAACCCAGTGGAACTAGCACCATAAAATATCCAAAGCTGGGGTTTCTAGCACCAAGTGGCCCCGAGATACAGGGCCCCAAAAATCAGTTCAGAAAATGTCAAGCACTTTTCTGCAGCCTACCTACTTTGGGGCCCAGTATCTCGGGGCCACTTGGTGCTAGGAACTCCAGCTTTGGATATGTTATGGTACCAGTTCCACTGGGTTTGCATACCAGATTTGGGGTTCCTAGCACCAAGAGGCCCTGAGATACGGGGCCCTAAAGTCAGTTCGGGAAATGAATTTTTTTGCTGCAGAAAAGTGCTCGACTCCAGTATAAGTCGAGGGGGGGCACTTTCAGCACAAAAAAATGTGCTGAAAAACTCGACTTATACTCGAGTATATACGGTAGTTGCACATTGACGATGTAAACCTACACGGCATCAGTTAATGAAGTATCAGTACAAACACCCAATACGATGGTAACGTTTAATCATTCGTGAGTTATATATATATTATACCACCAGCTTATGATTTGATTGTAGCCGTATTAGTGCAATTGTGACAGAGAAAATTGAGTACTGTCCGTGATACTTTTTTTGTTTGCACTAACATACAATTTTTCAGGACAGGCTTTCGGGGTGTGTCCCCTTCTTCAAGGTCCAAGCAGTACTCATTCACAAATTTTTAAGCAGAATGTTAAAGAAAAAAAAGAGAAAAACAAACACATTTTATTTATTTTTTTTCAAAATGTTCGTGTTTTTTTCATTTATATACAGTAATAAAAAAAATTAACCCAACGGTGATCAAATACCACCAAAAGAAAGCTTTATTTGTGTGAAAAAAAATTATATAAATGTAATTTATGTACAGCATTGCATGGCCGCGCAATTGTCATTTAAAGTAGCGCAGTAGTCATGAAGGGGGGGGGGGTTAAAACTTCCAGAACTTATTAAGGGAACTACCACCAGAAAACTCTCATCATTGGGTTCAAATTTGAAATTATTTCTATGATTATTTTTCATTCTTAGAATTTTCTTTGTGTTTACCAAACATGACACGACAACCAGAATCAGGAGAAGGACATTTCCCGCAAACCTCTGCCGTGTACTTGAGCCGTCCGTCGCCAGCCTGCAAAAAGTATTTCTAAATCTTTAAGGGAATAAGAGAGCGCACATAATTTGCCGTTTTTATAGTCGGAGGGGATCACGCTATAGCTATTGCAATATTTATCATTTAATACAGAGAACATCCTCTAAGATCTCATCCCTGACATTAATAACATCTTAAATTTTACTTTTCCTGACAACTCATCCACCATTCCATTACAAATGAATTCCGAATAAGCAATCAGTCTTCTTCTTTTTTCTTTTTAACCATCTCATCATCTTCTCAAACTAAGCAGGCCATACCTCCAAGAACCTTAATAGATAGACGCAAGCAAAACAACCTCCCAACTTTCTATACTGATAGGAGGGATATCGGGGGGGAATAATATTTAGGTAAAAGATACACATCTAATCCAGGAGAATTTGGAGAAGGAAACTTTAATCATTCAAGAAAAAAAAAAAATGAATAGTACTACAAATGTGTGGTTACATTTCAGAACCCTCACCCAACACCATTGGTCAAATGGGTTGGATAAATTAGGCAGCGAGTGAACATGTTTTCTCTGAAGTTAATGTGTTAAAAGCAGAAAAAATGGGCAAGTGTAAGGCTTTAAGGGACTTTGACAAGGACTAAATTGTAATGGCTAGACGACAGAGAGGGTCTTCCTAATGGCTGAGAGCAACTCCAAAACTGCAACTGTTGTGGGTTGTTTCCGGTTTGCAACGGTCAGGACCAACCAAAAGGTCCAAGGAAGGAGAACTGGCCAACCAGTCATGGGCGGCCAAGACTCTTGATGCACATGGGCAGCCAAGGCTCATTGATGGAGTTGGGGAGGGAGGGCTCCTTGACGGAGGTGGGGAGGGAAGGATCATAGGTGGGGAGGGAAGGTTCATTGATGGAGCTGGAGAGGGAAGACTCGTTGATGGAGGTGAGGGAGGGAAGGCTCATTGATGGGGGTGTGGAGGGAAGGCTCATTGATGGGGGTGGGGAGGGAAGGCTCATTGATGGAGGTAGGGAGGGAGGGCTCCTTGATGGAGGTGGGGAGGGAAGGCTCATTGGTGGAGGTGGGGAGAGAATGGTTAATTGATGGGGGTGGTGAGGGAAGGCACAGTGATGGGGGTGTGGAGGGAAGGCTCATTGATGGAGGTGGGGAGGGAAGGCTCATTGATGGGGGTGAGGGAGGGAAGGCTCATTGATGGAGGTGGGGAGGGAAGGCTCATAGATGGAGGTGGGGAGGGAAGGCTCATTGATTTGAGCTGGAGAGGGAAGACTCGTTGATGGAAATGGGGAGGGAAGGCTCATTGATGGAGGTGGGGGGTGGGGCTGGCCTGTGTAGTCAGATCCAATAGAAGATCTAGTGTTGATCAAATTGCTGAATAAATTAATACTGGTTCTGATAAAAAGGTTTTAAACCACAGAGCTTCACAGTTTGTTGTGTATAGGGCTAGTTTGTTGTGTATGGGGCAGTGTAGCCACAGACCAGTCAAGGTGCCCATGCTGACCCATGTCCACAGCCAAAAATGCCTTCAATGGGCATGTGAGCATCAGAACTGGACCACAGAGCAATGGAAGAAGGTGGCCTGGTCTGATTAATTCATTAATGGTTTGAGGGACACCACAATAAGTTTGAGGTGTTGATTTGGCCTCTAAATTCTTCAACTCTCAATCCAATCAAGCATCGTTGGGAACGTGTTGGAAAAACAAGTCCAAACCATGGAGACCCCCACCTCACCAATTACAGGAATTAAAGGATCTGCTACTGATGGCTTAGTGCCAGACACCACAGCATACCTTCAGAGGTCTAGTGGAGTCCATGGCTTGACGGGTTATGGTGGGTGATGTTTTGTCTGATCAGTGTGTATACCTGACACAAAGAGTCTGATAGAATTTTTTTTTGGGGGGGGGGGACGCACATTGTATGGTTTTTTTTTTTTCATTCTTTGCATGAGGTTCTCTGAAAATCCATAACAGATCCTCACAAAGGACCAGACCTCACCGGGACCAGATGACTTGCACCCGAGGGTACTTAGGGAACTCAGTCAAGTAATTGCCAGACCATTGTTCCTAATTTTTACTGACAGTCTACAGACTGGAAGGGTACCAGCGGATTGGAGAAAAGCCAATGTAGCACCAATATTTAAAAAAGGCTCAAAATACATCCCTGGGAATTATAGACCAGTTAGCCTAACATCAATAGTATGCAAGCTCTTGGAGAGGATGATAATGGACTATATACAAGATTTTAGTAAGGAGAACGGTATCATTAGCAGTAATCGGCATGGATTCATGAAGAATCGTTCTTGCCAAACCAATCTATTAACCTTCTATGAGGAGGTGAGTTGCTATCTAGATAAAGGAAGGCCCGTAGATGTGGGGTATCTGGATTTTGCAAAAGCATTTGACACAGTTCCCCATAAATGTTTACTGTACAAAATAAGTTCCGTTGGCATGGACCATAGGGTGAGTACATGGATTGAAAGAGTGGTGATAAATGGGGAGTACTCGGAATGGTCAGGGGTGGGTAGTGGGGTCCCCCAGGGTTCTGTGCTGGGACTAATCCTTTTTGATGGATTCATAAATGACCTGGAGAATGGGGTAAACAGTTCAATCCCTGTATTTGCGGATGATACTAAGCTAAGCAGGGCAATAACTTCTCCGCAGGATGTGGAAACCTTGAAAGAAGATCTGAACAAATAATGGTTTGGGGCAACTACATGGCAAATGAGGTTCAATGTAGAAAAATGTAAAATAATGCATTTGGGTGGGGAATCTAGGATGGAAAAGGACCTAAGGGTCCTAGTAGATGATAGGCTCAGCAATGGCATGCAATGCCAAGCTGCTGCTAACAAAGCAAACAGAATATTGGCATTAAAAAGGGGATCAACTCCAGAGATAAAACGATAATTCTCCCACTCTACAAGACTCTGGTCCGGCCGCACCTGGAGTATGCTGTCCAGTTCTGGGCACCAGTCCTCAGGAAGGATGTACTGGAAATGGAGCGAGTGCAAAGAAGGGCAACAAAGCTAATAAAGGGTCTGGAGGATCTTAGTTATGAGGAAAGGTTGCGAGCACTGAACTTATTCTCTCTGGAGAAGAGAGGCTTGAGAGGAGATATGATTTCAATATACAAATACCGTACTGGTGACCCCACAATAGGGAGAAAACTTTTTCACCGAAGGGAGTTTAACAAGACTTGTGGCCACTCATTAAAATTGGAAGAAAAGAGGTTTAATCATAAACTACGTAGAGGGTTCTTTACTGTAAAAGCGGCAAGGATGTGGAATTGCCTTCCACAGGCGGTGGTCTCAGCGGGGGGCATCGATAGTTTCAAGAAACTATTAGATAAGCACCTGAATGACCACAACATACAGGGATATACAATGTAATACTTATATATAATCACACACATAGGTTGGACTTGATGGACTTGTGTCTTTTTTTTTTAACCTCACCTACTATGTAACTATGTAATCATTTTCAGCTTTTAAGAGTGTTATAAACATATATTTAAAAATAGGGAAAAAAGTTAAAGTCTGGCGTGCTAGAAAATCCTAATACTGCATTTCATCTAAAACTTCTAAATATCCACCTTTTTATTTGTAAATAAATAAATGGTACTTAATATTAATACACAGAAATTTGTTTATTCAGTGTAAAAATCAAGAAATTGCTTCCATATATCCCAATCATTAAACTAGTCCAACTTCGGTGTTCATAAAGAAGAAAGTGCTCTAAACAAATATCTCATTAAAGTGCTTCACCCATTGTGCTCATTTATACGCTCACCTCAAAGCTCGTTTGGCTGTACCTCCCCTGTGGATCACAGTAGTGCAGTTCGTTCTGCACTCCTGTAACCCGTTTTCAGCAGACAGTGATGGAGCCGCTGAGAGGCTGAGCCGGCTGCTCTCGCCCCCTCCACAGCCCAGCGCTCCAGTGAGCGACGGGGGGGGGGGGGGGGGGCAGAGCAGGCAGCAGAGACTAACTGGAGCCCTGAGAAACGAGCGATCTGCAGTGTTTGATTGTTCGGTTCTTAGTGTTGGAGACAGATGGAGCATCCAACTAGGTAAGTATGAGTCTGCAAAAAAAAAAGAGTCCATACTTTTCTCTTTTAAATAAACATACACTTACTTGCTTATGTGCATTTGATCTAGTGCAATACGGTCAATACATGCATATATCCCCTTAATTGTGAGCAACACCAAAACAGTCTTGTGCCTGCTCCTTCCAGTAATAATGACTTCACTGTCTCCGCCCTTACGCGTTACGTCACTATACAAGTGACTTCTTCAGAGGATAATGATAATTGCCCCACCAAATAGAATTTAATATTTTTTTCATTGGGATATGTCCACCAGGGCAGTGCCCAGCCCCCCCCCCCCATCCCCCCATGCCATTTGTTTTACAACTCCTTGCTTATTAGCCTAGAAATGGCCATTACTAGTTTGGCTCCCTTTTGATATCAGTGGGGTTCAGATTCGGTATCCAAACTTTGATTACGTTCATTGAACTGTCAGAAACCATGAAATCAGGCCAAGACAGAAGTACAGTTAAATCACACTTGTTTAATAATAAAAGTAAAAAAAGAACAAACGTAGTCAAAACATAGCCAAAGTTCAGTAACCCAGAACGGATAGTCAGCCAAGCCAGAAGTCAGGGATCAATGTAGTGAAACAGCAAGCAGGATCTGGAGCCAGAAGGGATGTCAGCAAAGCAAGTCTTGAACAGGATCCCAGGAGATAGTTTCTGTGATGTTGACCAAGCCGAAGGCAGAGAACCTCTGGACTGGACAACTTAAGTAGGCAGGACTGACGAGCAGGATATCATCAACAGCTGAGTAACTGTGGAGAGATAGGAGCTGGCAATTAGCCGCCAGCTCAGAGAAGGAAGGGCTGAGCCCAGCCCTGACATGAACCCAGGTATGTTTGGCTCACCATTATTAATAAAAAGGGTCCCCCACCCCCCCCCCCCCACCAAAAAAAATTGCTTGCACACACATAGATTGGTCTAAATCCAGCCAAATAAAACATTATTCCCCTAAAATGATGATCCTGATGGAGCACGTTGAAGTCTCCAGCTCCTGACACCTTTGTCAGTTAGCGGACAATTTACGGAGCCCACTGGAGCAGCCATTTTGTTTTGGCTTCTCCTGGGCTGAAAGCTACGACCGTTTTGTGCGACGTAAATCAACCACTTTGCAGATTTTTTTTTTTTTTTTCCGGCCTGAACCTAATTTAGCCGTGACAGAACGTCCCCCTTCCCCGCACTCACCGTAAATTACCCTACATCTGCAAAGGATGTTATCAAACTATAAAAAAAAAAACTATTTGTTTCTCCCTTTCGCCTTTTTCAATACGTTATTTGAGCAAGTTGCCTCTTTTCAAGACAGATTAAAGTCGCCTCTAAATCAGAGAATATTTCTGTCTGCGGTATTATTCGGCGACGCTTTGCGGTCTGTTTTATCTGCCGTTCCATTTCCTTTAATACCAACACAGAGCGAGATCCGCGGCGGAATGTCACGGAGGGGCCTTGATGTATGGCCGCGTTCTATACATCAATAATTTCCAAAGCCGTGCGCCCGCGGTGATTGAAATTTCCAGGATGATATCAGCGGCACATAAAGGATCGGGAGAAGTGACAGATAGGGGAGGTTGTACCTCGGCAATCTAATTCAGTGTCATCATGACTTGAAATAACTCATCGCTGTAACCTGACCGCTAATCCGACGGCTTTAACTGAGTTGGGAAATAAAAAATAAAAAAAGGGGGGGGGATGTGTTTTCTGTGTTACACCTGAACCTATAAACTGCAATTACAATGCCTGCACAGGACAAGAGGTCACCCTGGATGCATCATGGAAAAATGAAATGACCAAGACCAAGGATCTGGGAGAATCGTACATAAAGTCAATTTCATTGCAAAGTAGACCTAGCAACAGAGAGATGTTCAATGCAGCGCTACCTTCATCTGCTCTTCTCTACAGAAGGACGGGGCCATCTTTGTTCAGCCATCATCCAGGGTCAACATCTACTTCCCCAGATGGTAGCTCAGAGGTGACACAATCATCTGAATCATGGTGCCTGTGCGGTTCTTGGCTGTGTTCTTCACCAATGTCCGCCCATGTGGAAAGAGACAAAGTTGTCCTGCTGACGGGACTTCATGCGTGTCTGACTTTGCCCATCTCTATGATAGGGTTTATTGATTCGAGTAGTAGCTTTAAAAAGGAGAGAAACTTTATTTTTGCTGTGGCATGGCAGAAAGTGAGAAGGATATCGCATTTCTGGCAAGATCACCACAACATTATACTGATTGTAAACCCTTCAGGTAAACTGTATGAGATACCCCACAGGGGATGGTTGCCGTACCTCACGAGACATTCATTCACCAGTAGCTCACCGCAGGAGAGGGATGGTATCTGAGAGATGTAGACCAACATCACACTTCTCCTCTCCCCACAATGCACCTTCCAGGTACTGCCCACACCTCCCTCTCTTTCCACCTGCTCTTTCGAAATGCACTGCATTCGTCTTTTCTCTCCAGCTTGTCTGAGGGTCGCAGTCATTTATCGGCCTCCTGGACCAGTGTCACGCTTTCTGGATGACTTCTCTGCATGGCTACCCTATTTTCTCTCATCTGAAGTGCCTGCCATCATCCTAGGTGACTTTAACATTCCAATCAATGTTAATAATGCTACCACTTCTAAACTACTCAACTTAACCTCCTTTTTTAACCTAACACAATGGACACAAACCACCACTCACTCCAACGGCAACACTCTTGACCTTGTATTCTCCCATCGCTGCACTCCCTGCAATCTCTCCAACGCACCCTTTCCTCTCTCTGATCACAACCTTATCCGTTTCACACTCTCCTTGTCTCCTATATCCCATGCTGCCAACCCACAAACCACTACCCGCAGGAATCTTCGCAACCTCAAACCTTCCCTTCTTCACTCTGCTACTGATGGCCTTTATGACTACATCGCACCCCTGTCCTGCCCAGACCTAACCACTTCCATCTACAACACCACGTTGTCATCCTCCCTAGACGTACTTGCTCCTCTTTCTACACGCAGAACCAGGCCCCATCTGCCACAACCCTGGCAAACAGACGACACCAGAAGTCTCAAGAGACGCAGCCGCGCTCTTGAGCGAGCATGGCGTAAATCTAAATCCCTGCAAGACTTTACCCTCTACAAAGCTGTCCTTCTCAAATACAACTCCTGCCTCCACACTGCTAAACAAACCTATTACAACACTCTCATCAAAACCCTCTCATCCAAACCTCGTCAACTCTTTTCTACCCTTAATTCCTTACTTCACCCCCCACTGCCCCCTCCCACCAACTTGCTTACCGCTCAACATATTGCCAACCACTTCAATAGCAAAATCAACACTATTCGCAAGGAGATATCCAGCATTAAAATTCCTCCCCTACCCAACATATCAGGTCCAACACCACACTCAATACTCTCCTCCTTTTGCCCAGTTACCACAGAAGAAGTTGATAAACTCCTCTCCATGGCACACCTCACTACATGTCCCCTGGATCCTGTCCCCTCTCAATTGCTGCGACCACCTTCCCACACTATCCTCAACTCCCTAACCCACATCTTCAACCTCTCCCTCTCCTCCGGCACCTTTCCTTCCCCGTTCAAACATGCACTGGTTACCCCCATACTCAAAAAACCCTCACTAGACCCCACCTGTTTGAATAACTTAAGACCTATCTCCCTTCTCCCGTTTGCCTCCAAGCTCATCGAACGCCTTGTTCATGACCAAATGAGTCGCTACCTCACGGACAACAACCTTCTCGACCCCCTACAGTCTGGCTTCCGCCTACAACATTCGACTGAAACTGCCCTACTAAAAATCACCAATGACCTAATAACTGCCAAAACCAATGGCCACTACTCCATACTCATACTTTTAGACCTCTCTGCTGCCTTTGACACAGTTGACCACCTGCTGCTCCTCAGCAAATTACACTCCCTTGGCCTCCGTGATTCTGCATTATCCTGGTTCTCCTCCTACCTATCTCAGCGCACTTTCAGCGTCACTTACAACTCCACCTCCTCCGCTCCCCTTCCTCTTTCTGTTGGGGTACCCCAAGGCTCTGTCCTTGGGCCTCTCCTTTTCTCACTCTATACCTCTTCCCTGGGCCAGTTGATCACCTCCCATGGCTTCCAATACCATCTCTATGCCGATGACACACAGATCTATCTCTCCACTCCCCAACTCACCCCCACTATCTCCTCACGGATCTCAAACTTGCTGAATGACATATCGGTATGGATGTCACACCACTTCCTCAAACTTAATCTTTCTAAAACTGAGCTTGTTATATTTCCTCCTTCACGGTCCCCCTCCTGTGACTTCACCATTAATATCAACAACACAACCATTGGTCCCTCCACACATGCCAGAGTCCTGGGTGTAATCCTTGACTCTGACCTCTCCTTCAGCCCCCATATCCAATCACTGGCTAAATCCTGCCGCCTTAACCTCCGCAACATCTCCAAAATTCGACCCTTTCTGACTAATGACACTACAAAACAACTTATTCACTCTTTGATTATTTCCCGCCTCGACTATTGCAACTCTCTCCTTAATGGCCTACCCTTAAGCAGGCTATCCCCCCTTCAGTCTATTATGAATGCTGCTGCTAGACTAATACACCTCACTAATCGATCCGTGACTGCTGCTCCTCTCTGCCAATCCCTTCACTGGCTTCCCCTACCCCACCGTGTAAAATTCAAAATGCTAACCATAACATACAAGGCCATTCACAACATCGCCCCCATCTACATCACCAACCTCATCTGCAGATATCACCCAAATCGCCCCCTCCGCTCCTCCCAGGACCTCCTGCTCTCTAGCTCCCTTGTTACCTCCTCCCATGCTCGCCTTCAGGACTTCTCCAGAGCCTCTCCCATCCTCTGGAATTCCCTGCCCCAGTATGTCCGATCAGCCCCTACCCTGTCCACCTTTAGGAGATCCTTGAAAACTCATTTATTCAGGGAAGCCTATCCCACACCCACATAACTGTCCCTGAGCCACCCCCATCAAATCATTCTTTGCAGCTATTACCTTTTGTACCACCACCCCCTCCCTTTTAGAATGTAAGCTCTACGAGCAGGGCCCTCCTGTACCTTTTGTATTGTACTGTAATTGTGTTGTCCCCCTTATACATTGTAAAGCGCTGAGTAAACTGTTGGCGCTATATAAATCTCGTATAATAATAATAACATCAAGTTCTCAGGGGAATGGAACACATCACAGAGGAGTTGGTACCTGGATATGCAGGACACAGCCCTCTAAAGATCCATGTCACACCAAGGTGCTGGAGCATAGGTGTGCTCAGCCTATTGCATTATGGTGTGCACCCCAAATCTCAAATACACACATCCGTGTATGTGTGTATATGTATGTATATATATATATATATATATATATATATATATATATATATATATATACACACACACACACAGACAGACACGCTCTTATAAATACATTTTAAGATGTTTGTTTACATTTATTAAAACATGGATGTGTCAGTAGGGCAGTGGACATGTCCATAGGAAAGTGTTTGGTGTCAGTCAGTAAAGTAAGTGATGTTGTCAGTAGGGCAGTGGACTTTGTCAGTAGAAAAAAGGTTGGTGGCAGTAGGACAGCGGGTGTGGCAGTAGGACAGTAGATGGTGTCAGTAGATCAATGGACATGTCCATAGGAAAGAGGTTGGTGGTAGTAGGACAGTGGATGGTGTCAGTAGAGCAGTGGACAGTGTCAGTAGAGCAATGGACATGTCCGTATGAAAGAGGTTGGTGGCAGTAGGACAGTGAGTATGGCAGTAGGACAATGGATGGTGTCAGTAGATCAATGGACATGTACATAGGAAAGATGTTGGTGGCAGTAGGACAGTGGATGGTGTTAGTAGAGCAGTGGATGGTGTCAGTAGAGCAATGGACGTGTCCGTATGAAAGAGGGTGGTGGAAGTAGGACAGTGGATGGTGTCAGTAGATCAATGGACATGTCCATAGGAAAGAGGTTGGTGGCAGTAGGACAATGGATGATGTCAGTAGAGCAATGGACGTGTCCGTATGAAAGAGGTTGGTGGCAGTAGGACAGTGGATGATGTCAGTAGAGCAATGGACGTGTCCTTTTGAAAGAGGTTGGTGGCAGTAGGACAGTGGATGGTCTCAGTAGATCAATGGACATGTCCATAGGAAAGAGGTTGGTGGCAGTAGGACAGTGAATGGTTTCAGTCAGTAAAGTAGTTGATGCTGTCAGTAGGGCAGTGGACTTTGTCAGTAGGAAAGAGGTTGGTGGCAGTAGGACAGTGGGTGTGGCAGTAGGACAGTAGATGGTGTAAGTAGTTCAATGGACATGTTCATAGGAAAGAGGTTGGTGGCAGTAGGACAGTGGATGGTGTTAGTAGAGCAGTGGATGGTGTCAGTAGAGCAATGGACGTGTCCGTATGAAAGAGGTTGGTGGCAGTAGGACAGTGGATGATGTCAGTAGAGCAATGGACGTGTCCTTTTGAAAGAGGTTGGTGGCAGTAGGACAGTGGATGGTGTCAGTAGATCAATGGACATGTCCATAGGAAAGAGGTTGGTGGCAGTAGGACAGAGAATGGTTTCAGTCAGTAAAGTAGTTGATGCTGTTAGTAGGGCAATGGACTTTGTCAGTAGGAAAGAGGTTGGTGGCAGTAGGACAGTGGGTGTGGCAGTAGGACAGTAGATGGTGTCAGTAGATCAATGGACATGTTCATAGGAAAGAGGTTGGTGGCAGTAGGACAGTGGATGGTGTCAGTAGAGCAGTGGATGGTGTCAGTAGAGCAATGGACGTGTCCGTATGAAAGAGGTTGGTGGCAGTAGGACAGTGGATGATGTCATTAGAACAATGGACGTGTCCGTATGAAAGAGGGTGGTGGAAGTAGGACAGTGGATGGTGTCAGTAGATCAATGGACATGTCCATAGGAAAGAGGTTGGTGGCAGTAGGACAATGGATGATGTCAGAGCAATGGACGTGTCCGTATGAAAGAGGTTGGTGGCAGTAGGACAGTGGATGATGTCATTACAGCAATGGACGTGTCCGTATGAAAGAGGGTGGTGGAAGTAGGACAGTGGATGGTGTCAGTAGATCAATGGACATGTCCATAGGAAAGAGGTTGGTGGCAGTAGGACAATGGATGATGTCAGTAGAGCAATGGACGTGTCCGTATGAAAGAGGTTGGTGGCAGTAGGACAGTGGATGATGTCAGTAGAGCAATGGACGTGTCCTTTTGAAAGAGGTTGGTGGCAGTAGGACAGTGGATGGTGTCAGTAGATCAATGGACATGTCCATAGGAAAGAGGTTGGTGGCAGTAGGACAGTGAATGGTTTCAGTCAGTAAAGTAGTTGATGCTGTCAGTAGGGCAGTGGACTTTGTCAGTAGGAAAGAGGTTGGTGGCAGTAGGACAGTGGGTGTGGCAGTAGGACAGTAGATGGTGTCAGTAGTTCAATGGACATGTTCATAGGAAAGAGGTTGGTGGCAGTAGGACAGTGGATGGTGTTAGTAGAGCAGTGGATGGTGTCAGTAGAGCAATGGACCTGTCCGTATGAAAGAGGTTGGTGGCAGTAGGACAGTGGATAATGTCATTAGAGCAATGGACGTGTCCGTATGAAAGAGGGTGGTGGAAGTAGGACAGTGGATGGTATCAGTAGATCAATGGACATGTCCATAGGAAAGAGGTTGGTGGCAGTAGGACAATGGATGATGTCAGTAGAGCAATGGACGTGTCCGTATGAAAGAGGTTGGTGGCAGTAGGACAGTGGATGGTGTTAGTAGAGCAGTGGATGATGTCAGTAGAGCAATGGACGTGTCCGTATGAAAGAGGTTGGTGGCAGTAGGACAATGGATGATGTCATTAGAGCAATGGACGTGTCCGTATGAAAGAGGTTGGTGGAAGTAGGACAGTGGATGGTGTCAGTAGATCAATGGACATGTCCATAGGAAAGAGGTTGGTGGCAGTAGGACAATGGATGATGTCAGTAGAGCAATGGACGTGTCCGTATGAAAGAGGTTGGTGGCAGTAGGACAGTGGATGATGTCAGTAGAGCAATGGACGTGTCCTTTTGAAAGAGGTTGGTGGCAGTAGGACAGTGGATGGTCTCAGTAGATCAATGGACATGTCCATAGGAAAGAGGTTGGTGGCAGTAGGACAGTGAATGGTTTCAGTCAGTAAAGTAGTTGATGCTGTCAGTAGGGCAGTGGACTTTGTCAGTAGGAAAGAGGTTGGTGGCAGTAGGACAGTGGGTGTGGCAGTAGGACAGTAGATGGTGTCAGTAGTTCAATGGACATGTTCATAGGAAAAAGGTTGGTGGCAGTAGGACAGTGGATGGTGTTAGTAGAGCAGTAGATGGTGTCAGTAGAGCAATGGACCTGTCCGTATGAAAGAGGTTGGTGGCAGTAGGACAGTGGATAATGTCATTAGAGCAATGGACGTGTCCGTATGAAAGAGGGTGGTGGAAGTAGGACAGTGGATGGTGTCAGTAGATCAATGGACATGTCCATAGGAAAGAGGTTGGTGGCAGTAGGACAATGGATGATGTCAGTAGAGCAATGGACGTGTCCGTATGAAAGAGGTTGGTGGCAGTAGGACAGTGGATGATGTCAGTAGATCAATGGACATGTCCATAGGAAAGAAGTTGGTGGCAGTAGGACAGTGGATGGTTTCAGTCAGTAAAGTTGTTGATGCTGTCAGTAGGGCAGTGGACTTTGTCAGTAGGAAAGAGGTTGGTGGCAGTAGGACAGTGGGTGTGGCAGTAGGACAGTAGATGGTGGCAGTAGATCAATGGACATGTTGGTGGCAGTAGGACAGTGGATGGTGTTAGTAGAGCAGTGGACGGTGTCAGTCAGTTGAGCAATGGATGTGTCCGTATGAAAGAGGTTGGTGGCAGTAGGACAGTGGATGGTGTTAGTAGATCAATGGACATGTCCATAGGAAAGAGGTTGGTGGCAGTAGGACAGTGGATGATGTCAGTAGAGCAATGGACGTGGCTTAGGAAAGAGGTTGGTGGCAGTAAGACGGTGGATGGTGTCAATAGGGCAGTGGACTTTGTCAGTAGAGCAGTCAACGGTGTCAGCGGGGCAGAGACTGGTGTCAGTAGGGCAGTGGACAGTGTCAGTAGTTTTTTAGTTTTATTATTTTTTACTTTTGATAGATAAAAGCACTTCTGCTCTACATGTTTCGCGACCTGAGTTGTTGCTTCTTCAGGAGCTTGAACATTTCTATTTAGAAAAACAATTTTTTAGTAAAAGTACATAATACAGCAAAACTTGTAAATATAGATATATACGCGAGTGTATCTAAATAGGCACGCTCGCTGTACAAAGTGTATCTAGAATTCACTTGCGCCATAGACACAAGTCAGCAATAACCCCCCCCCCCCCAGTCGGCTACCAGAGCCCCCCACACAGAGCAGCAATCACAATTAGCACATTGGTCAGGATGTGAGGACATACAAAGTAACTGGAAGTGAAAACAATATATAATCAGGATAAATGGCTCGAAAATACGGTGGTTATTGCTGCCTGGTGTCCATGGTGCAAGTGAGTTCTAGATACAATTGTACAGCGAGTGTGCCTATTTAGATACACTCGCGTATATATGTATATTTACAAGTTTTGCTGTATTATGTACTTTTACTAAAAAATTGTTTTTCTAAATAGAAATATTCAAGCTCCTGAAGAAGCAACAGCTCAGGTCGCGAAACATGTAGAGCAGAAGTGCTTTTATCTATCAAAGAGGACAGGCAGAACCCATTTGAAAAAACATCCATGTGTGGACACACCTCAATACTGTCACACAGGAAATATCAATATATAATATATATACCATATATAATCGAGTATAAGCCGACCCGAATATAAGCCGAGGCACCTCATTTTACCACAAAAAACTGGGAAAACTTATTGACTCGAGTATAAGACGAGGGTGAGAAATGCGCAGCTACTCTAAGTGGAAGAGAGGGTCAACAATGCCCATTTGCAGCCTCACTGTGCCCATTTGCAGCCTCACTGTGCCCATTTGCAGCCATAGGCCCCCCGAACTTCAAACTCGGTAGTTAAGGGTTCCTAGATGCCCCCTAGCTGCAGCCAAAATTTGGGGTCTCTGGACCCAAAGGGTCCCGAAATGACATTGCTGCAGATGGACACAGTTGACCGATTTTGGGGCCCCGTATCTCGGGGCCACTTCGTGCTAGGAACTCCAGTGGAACTAGCACTACAACATATCCAAAGCTGGGGTTCCTAGCACCAAGTGGCCCCTGAGATATGGGGCCCCAAAATCGGTTCGGAAAATGTCATTCTCTGCTGCAGAAAAGTGCTTGACTCGAGTATAAGCCGAGGGGGGGGGGGGGGGGGGCATTTTCAGCACAAAAAAATGTGCTGAAAAACTCGGCTTATAGTTGAGTATATATATATATATTCTCCAAGGGAACCACATTGATTCCTAGTTTTATGTCTATGTATTTTTTGGATCATGTTATTGATGCATATGTAATATGTAGAGCAGGGATATGCAATTAGCGGATCTCCAGCTGTTGCAGAACTACAAGTCCCATAAGGCATAGCAAGACTCTGACAGCCACAAGCATGACACCCAGAGGCAGAGGCATGATGGGACTTGTAGTGTTGCAACAGCTGGAGGTCCGCTAATTGCATATTCCTGATGTAGAGTAATAAAACGATATCTCTTTTTTTTTATACGTGCCTTCAAAGTCTATTATTCCAAATTTTTCACACTTCCAGATCTTTTGGAATGTGGCACAATAGTATCACAAACTGCCACCTACAGGCACTGCAAATGTATTAAATTTTCCAGCTTCTGTACTTGCCTAAAGTATTCTTAAACTAAAATATGAAGTGATGTATATCCAAAGCCAAAAAACGTGTTTTGGATAAAGCGGGGAAGGGCTAAAGTTGAACCTCCTCCTCCTGCACAAAAATATTCATTCAAATGTACTTCCAATAAAAAGGATATCATTTCACTTTGTGTAAACCATCTGCTTTAGTAAACAGAGTTAGTTATTACCTTATAAAAGTAGAATTGGCATCATCACTGTGCTGTACATAGCCTTTGCAGACAGCAGAGCTGTGGGAGGGGCTCTGCAAGCCACCACAAGCTGCCTGCAGAAAACTACAGGAGGAGGGCGGAGACAAGACCAGTCACCCTGCACAAGGAGAGAGAGCCGCAGTGAGTGGTCTTTATTACAGGATGTTTCACACTTTATTACTGCACAGATCTGGGAGAAATGCACAAAACACTCCAAGATTTAAGAAGGATACACAGGACTCTTGTATTTAGATAAGAACCTGGAGTTCAGCTTTAAAACTCCTTTCAGTTATTTCTGCTGTTTCTTTCCCATTTGGGAGATTTCCCTCTACTTCCTGTCCAGGAGACACAGCAGGAAGTTAAAATGACAGTTTTACAGAAACAAGTGTTCCCGTTGAAAAATTTCCCTTTTATTCTTGTTCCAGTGCCAATTGTAAATTGTTCTATATTTCATCATTTTCTGCATACCCCTCACATCTCTGAGATGAGAAAGAGGAACACAATTTAGCACAATGTATGTAGGTAAAGGACATACCCCAGCCCTTCCCAGACAGACAGCCCATGAAGAAAGAAACATGCAAAAAGTGACTTGGAAAACCCACAAGTTTCTTTTCCCTTCCCCTTTCCTTTCCTTTCCTTTTCCTTCCCTTTTCCGCTCTTTCCTTTTCCTTTCCCCTTTCCTTTCCTTTCCCCACCGTTTCTTTTTCCTTCCCTTTTCTTTCCCTTTTCCTCCCATTTTCTTTCCTTTCCCCATTCCTTTCCAAATTCCTTTCCCCATTCCTTTCCCCTTTCCTTTTCCTTTCCTTTTCCTCCCATTCTGCTTCCTTTCCTTATCCCTTTCCTTATTCTATTTCCTTTCCCCACTCCTTTCCTTTCCTTTTCCCCATTCCTTTCCTTTTCCTTTCCCCATTCCTTTCCTTTTCCTTTCCCCATTCCTTTCCCTTTCCTTTCCTCATTCCTTTCCTTTTCCTTTCACCATTCCTTCCCTTTTCCTTTCCTTCCCTTTTCCTCCCATTTTCCTTCGTTTCCCCATTCCTTTCCTTTTCCCAGTCCTTTCCTTTTTCTTTCCCCATTCCTTCCCTTTCCCTTCTCCTTTTCCTTCCTTTCCTTTTTCTTTTCCCACTCCTTTCCTTTTACTTTCTTTCCTTTGCTTTTTCTTTCCCCATTCCTTCCTTTTCCTTTTCCCATTCCTTTCCTTTCCTTCCCTCTCTTTTTTATTTCACTCTCCTCATTCCTATTCCTTTTCCTTTCCTTTCCTTTCCTTTCCTTTCCTTTCCTTCCCTTCCCTTTCCTTTCCTTTCCTTTTCTTTTCCTTTCCTTTCCTTTTCCTTTCCTCTCCTTTTCCTTTCCTTCTCTCTCTGTTTCATTTCCCTCTTCTCATTCCTTTCCCTTTCCTTTCCTTTCCTTTCCTTTGCTTTACTTTCCTTTCCGTTCCTTTCCTTTCCCTTACCTTTCCCCATTCATTTTAATTTCCTTTTCCATTTCTTTTTCCTTTCCCCATTCCTTTCCTTTTCCTTTCCCCATCCCTTCCCTTTTTTCTTTCCTTTTCCTTCCCTTCCTTTCAATTCCCTTTCCTTTCCTTTTCCCCATTCCTTTCCCTTTGCTTTTCCTTTTGCCTTTCCTTTCCTTTCCTGTCCCCGGCATTATGGGAGATGGGAGGCTGATGAATGGTCACCGTTCTGGAAGAAATCACAGATAATTTAAATTGCTCATTGTATTCTTTCCTTTCCTATCCTTTTCCTTTCCTTTCCTTCCCACTTTTTTTCATTTCCCTCTTCTCATTCCTTTCCCTTTCCTTTCCATGTCCCTATTCATTTTCCTTTCCTAATTCATTCCATTTCCCCTTTCCTTTTCCTTCCTTTTTACTTTTCCTTTTCCCATTCACTTTCCCCATTCCTTCCCTTTCATTTCCCTTCCCTAGACTTTTTATTTTTCTCTTTTCCTTTCCTAGACTTTTCTTTTCTCTTTTCTTTTCCTTTCTTAGACATGTTTATTTTTTTTTTTTCTTTTGTTTTTTGTGTTCTTCTTCCGATTCCCCCCCCCCCCCCCATCTTGTGACGAAGGGAAAAATGGTCCACGCAATTTTTTGGGGTGAGTAGACTGTAGAGACGGGCAGATGTGTGTCCAGTCACACCTGTGTTCTTCTGATCCATACCTTTTCTGGCCTATAGAAATTGATATGGACCCAAATCTTTTCCGGGGACACTCCCAGTGACAATGGTGACCAGGACAAATTATCTTTAGCATAAAATTGTCCTGGGTGCGTCTGTTAAGATTTGCGTTTCTGGTTCATACATGAGAGTACAGTTGATACAGTGGAACGCATCTTTCTAATGCACAACTTGGGTTATTCCACATACATCAAATTTGTAACTTAAAGCGGGATTCTGTCCCTGAAAAAAAAAAAATAAAAATCAGCAGCTACTAACACTGTAGCTGCTGACTTTAAATAAGCACACCTACCTGTCCTGGGTGCCCGCGATGTCGGCCGCCCGAGGCCGACCCGTCCCTCGGCTCTCGGGTCACGGCACCGCCATCCTAAGTAAGGGAAACAGGCAATGGAGCCTTGCGGCTTCACTGCCAGTTTCCTACTGCGCACGTGCGAGCGGCGCGGCGCTCTGTGAATGGCCCCCGTGGTGTTCTGGGAACACACACAGTTCCCAGAAGACAACGGGGCCGCTCACCGAGGAGCAGAACACGCCGCGGAATAGGAAGAGGCAGATTAGGAAGACTGCCTAGCAACAAGGATTTAGGTAAGTTTAAAAATTTTTATTTTTTTTCAAATGTTTTTTTTTTATTTTTTTTTTTAGGATTTTTGGTGAATTTTTTTTTTTCAGGGTGGCCCTCCACTTTAAATTTAAGAAATTAATGTCTAAGTGATTTTCTACTTTTTCTTTTTTTCTTTCTGTTTATATGTTTCTTATGTAAACTTGTGAAAAATTTTCCAATAAAGAATATTGATTTAAAATAAATAAATAAAAGATTTGCATTTCTTCAGATCATTGGAAGACTAGTAACGGTTGGTTATACTCCAGCTCTAATCTAATTGGTGCATTTTTTTTTTCTTTCTGTTGTTTTTGCAATAATTGCTGTAAATACCGTGGCTCTGCGGTCCCCCACCCCCCGCGGCGTTGTACACGGCATTAGACGAGGAGTTTCTGATTCCTCCCCCGTCACTGTTCAATTATCGGACTGCAGAGGACGGCTCCGGAGAAGTCACCTCTCGGTCGTACTCCTCTAAATATTTAAGTCCGGCTGTAAATGTCACTGTCCCCGGCATTATGGGAGATGGGAGGCTGATGAATGGCCGCCGTTCTGGAAGAAATCATAGATAATTTAAATTGCTCGTTGTATTCAATGAGGGTGACCCTCCAGTTACCCTCTCTTTCCGCGAAATCAAAAAAGTGTTTTGTCTTTAAACTTTGACACCTGACATCACATGGCGGTAATAGGGTGTCCAAATAATCTCCGTTTTTATGGCGGAGGAGATGGGAGTCGCATTAGAGGGACTCGTAAAATGATTGAAATTAATGAGGATTTGATAACGCAGGAAAAAAAAAAAAAAGTTGCGAAAGGGCCAAAACTGATCCTGCCAGGACCCGCTTAAAGGGGAATTTTATATGCGCTGCCGGCATCATTTTAGCCGTTACGGTGAAATCGATTTTCTAAAACCAAGGTTTAGTTAACCACTTACCCTCCAGAAGGTTTACCCCCCCCCCCCCTCCATGACCAGGCCATACGGCGCTGCGTCACTTTAACTGACAATTACGTGGTACCAAATTTTGATTTTTTTTTTGATTGACTTTTTTTTCACACAAATAGAGTTTTCTTTCGGTGGTATTTGATCACCTCTGCAGTTTTTAATTTTTTGGCGCTATAAACGAAAAAAAGAGCGACAATTTTGAAAAAAAAATCGCATTATTTTTTTACTTTTTGCTGTAATAAATATCCCCCAAAAGAATATTAAAAAAAAAAAAATTTTCCCTCAACAATAAAAAAAAAAAAAAGAGCGACAATTTTGAAAAAAAAAAAAAACACATTTTACTTTTTGCTTTAATAAATATCCCCCAAAAATATATATAAAAAAACAAATTTTTTCCTCAAAAAAAAAATTAAAAAAGAGCGACAATTTAGAAAAAAAACCAAACGATATTTCTTACTTTCTGCTATAAAGCACACCCAATAAAAAAATGTTAATCTAATTTCTTCATCAATTTAGGCCGATATGTATTCTACTACATGTTCTTGGTATAAAAAAAAAATCGCAATAAGCGTATATTGATTGGTTTGCGCAAAAGTTATCGCGTCTACAAAATAGGGGATAGTTTTATGGCATTTTTATATTATTATTTTTTTTACTAGTAATGGCAGCGATCTGCAATTTTTACTGTGACTGCGACATTATGGCGGACATATCGGACACTTTTGACACATTTTTGGGGACCATTGTCATTTATACAGCGATCAGTGCTATAAAAATGCACTGATTACTGTAAAAATGTCACTGGCAATGAAGGGGTTAACACTAGGGGGCGATCAAGGGGTTAAATGCGTTCCCTAGTGTGTGTTCTAACTGGAGGGGGGAGGGGACTGACTAGGGGAGATGACAGATCGCTGTTCATACTTTGTAAGAACAGCCGATCTGTCACTTCTCCCCTCAGAGAACCGGGATCTCGGTGTTTACACGGCTGGTCGGCAAGCGGTTAATGCAGACAAGTCGGATGCCAAGGGACACTTTTTGGGGACCAGTGACACCAATCAGTTCAAAACATATGCACTGTCACTGTACTAATGACACTGGCTGGGAAGTTTAACGTCAGGGGCGATCAAAGGGTTAAATGTCTCCCTAGGGAGTGCTTGCTAACTGTGTGGGGGGAGGTGCTTTTACTATGGGAAGGCAGAGATCCGTGTTCCTGCTTTGTAGGAACACAAGATTACCGCCTTTCCTTGTCATCACAGAACGGCGATCTGCCTTATTTACATAGGTAGACCGCTGTTCTGCCTGTGTCCTGAATTATCAGCGGGCACCAGCACAGGAGCCAACCATTTGCCATCCGCCCTATAGCAGCTGCTTCCTTCCACTCTGATTACATACAGCAAAAGATGATCAGCGGTTGCCGGGTGCTTGATGTCCACCGTCACCCGCCGATCGTCGGGCAAAGAGACAGAACTGCCACCTGCCTATGTAAACGAGACAGATCACCATTCTGACAGCAGGGAAGGGATGGAGTTTGTGTCCCTGCAAAGCAGAGGAATAAAATCCATCTCTTTCCTTAGTAAAAGCACCTCCCCGCCGTTCACATAAACACTGGCTAGGCACACGTTTAACCCTTTGATCCACCCTAGATGTTAACCCCTTCCCAGCCAGCGTCATTAGTACAGTGACAGTGCATATTTTTAGCACTGATCACAGTATGGGTGTCGCAGGTTCCCACAAATTGTCAGTTAGCGTTAGAACCTCTGCCGCAAAATAGCGCAGTTCTGCTATAAGTCGCTGATCGCCGCCATTACTAGTAAAATAAATAAATAAAGGTATTCCATAGTTTGTAGATGCTAACCAATCAATATACGCTTATTGGTATTTTTTTTTTTTTTTTTTTTTTTTTACCAAAAACATGTAGCAGAATACATATTGGCCTAAATTTGTGAAGAAATTAGATTTTTTTTTTTTTTCTGATTTTTTTATTTTTTTTTAATTGGATATGTTTTTTATAGGAGAAAGTAAAATATTTTGTTTTGTACCAACTTTTTGTACCTAATAAAAAGTTTGTAAAAAAAAAAAAAATATATATATATATATATATATATATATATATACATCTATAGATAGATATATATATATATATATAATTTATATGTTTATTTTATTTTGTTTTTTTCAAAATTTGGCGGCCTTTTTTTGTTTACAGCGCAAAACAATAAAAACCGCAGAGGTGATTAAATACCACCAAAGAAATTTCTTTTTGTGGGAAAAAAAAGGACATAAATTGTATTTGGGCTCAGCGTCACACGGCCACGCAATTGTCAGAGTTTTTATTTTTTTATTTATTTTTTCCTTTTGTGTGGTTCCCGTCCCCCTCCCTGTATTTCGCTATTGGAAGGGAGAGAACGAGAACTGATAAGATAAATTGCATTGTATATGTTTCAAGATAATGTTTGTCATTTTCTGAAATGCTGAAAATAATAATAAAAAAAAAGTAAAAAAATTTAAAAAATTGTCAGTTAAAGTAACGCAGTGCCGTATCGCAAAAAAAAAAAAAAAATAGCCTGGTCATGAAGGGGGATAAACTTTTCGGGGGCTGAAGTGGTTAAAGTTTATTTATTCCTTTTTAAATGACAAAAGTTGGTACTTTACATTTAGGCCCCATTCACACTTCGGGATTTGGAATCACGGGCAGAATCACCACAAGTCTACCCGCCATTCCTAATCGCGTGGCAATCGCTGCAAAATGCACGACGCACATTTTGGGTGCCATTATCCTTCAATGGCCCCCAAAGTGCATTGCAATCCTGCTGTGATTGTCGCGCGTCTGGATCGCGTGGCGGTTGCGGCAAACGGCCCCATTAAGTGCAGGAGCTTCTTTTTGACCGACAAGCGCGCGTGGGGCAGCCGATTCAAGTGAATGGGCTGACTCTATGCGACACGCAGAATCGAGTGACGATCGCACTTTGAAAACTAGACACGTGCATGACGAAAAAATTCTGTTTAGTTTTCGTTTCGTTAATCGAGTTATTTAGTTTCGTTAAATTCGGTTGATTCGTTCAATACATATTCGGAATTCATATTCGGAATTGATATTGGGAATTCGTTTTATGTCTTTTTTTTTCGAATTTTCTTAGAATTTACAGATTTTTTTTTTATTCAAAACTTGAATACCGATACCGAGCATTTGTGCGAGTACAAATGCTCCCGATGCCTAATCCGATACCTGCAACCGGAAGTCGGCGGGCTGAGAGGGCGGAGCGGAGATCTGTCTGGTAGACATCCGGGGCGGGGATGCAGGGCGCCGCTGCATATTCTGTCCAAAACGGTGACCGGTGCCGTCACATTTGTATATCTTGTTACACCCAGACATATAATTCGGACTGGGTGTAACAAGATGTCCGCTGCTGGCTTACTGCAGCCGAGTGAGAGGTGTACCAAGATGGGCGTCGTAGCATAATTACTAGATGATAAATGTTAAATGACACGAATGATGAGAGGCAAGGAAGGATTTTGCAATGCTATATGCCATATAGCATTGCAAAGTCTGTCCTTTCCTCTCATCATTCGTGTCATTTATTATGCAATTGCCAATCAGTGCTGCATTTCAGTGCCCATCAGTGCCTGCCCATAAATGCTGTCTATCAGTGCCATCTATCAGTGCTCATAAGTGCCGCCTATCAGTGCCATCTATCAGTCAGTGCCAGCCACCTGTCAGTGCCCATAAGTGCTGCCTATCAGTGCCATCTATCAGTGCCCATAAGTGCTGCCTATCAGTGCCATCTATCAGTGCTCATAAGTGCCGCCTATCAGTGCCATCTATCAGTGCCCACCAGTCAGTGCCAGCCACCTGTCAGTGCCACCTATCAGTGCCCATAAGTGCCATCTATCAGTGCCCACCAGTCAGTGCCATCTATCAGTGCCAGTCACCTGTCAGTGCCATCTATCAGTGCCAGCCACCTATCAGTGCCATCTATCAGTGCCCATACGTGCTGCCTATCAGGGCCATCTATCAGCACCATCTATCAGTGCCAGCCACCTGTCAGTGCCCATAAGTGCTGCCTATCAGTGCCATCTATCAGTGCCCACCAGTCAGTGCCAGCCACCTGTCAGTGCCACCTATCAGTGCCCATAAGTGCTGCCTATCAGTGCAATTTATCAGTGCCCATAAGTGCTGCCTATCAGTGCCATTTATTAGTGCCCACCAGTCAGTGCCAGCCACCTCTCAGTGCCACCTATCAGTGCCCATAAGTGCCATCTATCAGTGCCAGCCACCTGTCAGTGTCACCTATCAGTGCCCATAAGTGCCATCTATCAGTGCCAGCCACCTGTCAGTGCCACCTATCGGTGCCCATACGTGGCACCTATTAGTTCCATCTATCAGTGCCCTTAAGTGCCATTTATCAGTGCCATCTATTAGTGCCTATAAGTGCTGCCTATCAGTGCCACCTATCAGTGCCCATCAGTCAAACTGTCACATGACATTAAAAAAGTATTGGTAATCGGTATCGGCGAGTACTTGAAAAAAAGTATTGGTACTTAAAAAAGTGTTATCGGGACAAAACGTTCAAATTGATACATTTTGAATCGGTCGAATTGAAAACTTTTGATTTTTTTTTTTATTCGAATGTGGCAATGAAAGGATTACAATAACTCTCTTTAACCACTTCAGCCCCGGAAGGATTTGCCCCCTTAATGTCCAGACCATTTTTTGTGATTCGGCACCGCGTTGCTTTAACTGACATTTTGTTTGCGACGCTGTACCCAAACAAAATTGACGTCCTTTTTTTGCCCACAAATAGAGCTTTCAGTTATAGCGTCTACAAACTATGGGATAGATTTATGGAGTTTTTATTTTATTTTTTATTCTTTTTATTTTTTATTAGTAATGGTGGCGATCAGCAACTTATAGCAGGAGTGCGATATTGCGGCGGACACATCGGACACTAAGTGACACTTTTGACACTTCTTGGGGACCAGTGACACTAATACAGTGATCAGTGCTAAAAATATACACTGTCACTGTACTAATGACGCTGGCTGAGAAGGGGTTAACATCAGGGGTGATGAAAGGGTTAACTGTGTTCCTAGGAAGTGCTTGCTAACTGTGGGGGAGGTATTTTTACTGTGGGAAGGCAGAAATCTGTGTTCCTGCTTAGAGATCCTGTGTTTCCGCTAACTTCCCTAATAGCAGAACGGCGATCTGCCTTGTTTACATCAGCAGACCGCCGTTCTGCCCCTCTCGGGAACGATCGGCAGACATCGAGCCCGCCGGACCCGCCGATTGTCTCTCGCTGTGTCCAATCACAGCAGGAGCGGGTCGCCGGCTGGGCACGTGCGTGTCTCAGTCCCGGAAGTGCGGGATCACGTACAGGTACGCGATTCTCCACAGGGGACACTGTCACAGGAGGTGATATTGCAGGAAGTAGGGGGAGAAACAGACTTGACCAGCCATATATATATATATATTCTCCAGCACATGGCTGGCCAAGTCTGTTTCTCCCCCTACTTCCTGCAATATCACCTACCGTGTCCTAAGCTTCATGAACCAATCCAACAAGTTAATAAGCTACAGTATGAATAGGGGAAGCCTAGCTTATAAAAACAACACATGAAACTAAAAGTGTACATTTTGTAATGGAAAAAATTACAGGAAAATTAATTTGTTTGTTTTAGACATTTTCTTTGCAAATTAAAATTTTTATATATAAATAAAAATAAAAAAAAACAGTCCAATGAGTTAATGAGTTAATAAACACACAGTATGAATAGGGGAAGCCTAGCTTCTGAAAACACATGGAACCAAACAATGTACATTTTGTGATGGAAAAAAATTACAGGAAAACAATATTTTTACATTTCCTTTCCAAATTAAAGTTCTGTCTATCGGGAAAAAAAAATATTTATATATGGGACGTTGCAGGAAGTGATGTTGCAGGAAGTAGGGGGAGGGAAAAAGGGAATACATACATATGTACAGTATATATATATATATATATATATATATATATATATATATATATATATATATATATATATATATATATATATATATATATATATTAGTAGCTCACAAAAGTAAGTAAAGCCCTTTACATTTTTGTACATATTTTCTTCTATCTTTTCATGTGACAACACTGAAGAAATGACACTTTGCTACAATGTAAAGTAGTGAGTGTACAGCTTGTATAACAGTGTAAATTTGCTGTCCCCTCAAAATAACTCAACACACAGCCATTAATGTCTAAACCGCTGGCAACAAAAATGAGTACACCCCTAAGTGAAAATGTCCAAATTGGGTCTAATTAGCCATTTTTCCTCCCCAGTGTCATGTGACTCGTTAGTGTTACAAGGTCTCAGGTGTGAATGGGGAGCAGGTGTGTTAAATTTGGTGTTGTCGCTCTCACTCTCTCATACTGGTCACTGGAAGTACAACATGGCACCTCATGGCAAAGAACTCTCTGAGGATCTGAAAAAAAGAATTGTTGCTCTACATAAAGATGGCCTAGGCCAGTGATGGCGAACCTTGGCACCCCAGATGTTTTGGAACTACATTTTCCATGATGCTCATGCACTCTGCAGTGTAGTTGAGCATCATGGGAACTGTAGTTCCAAAACATCTGGGGTGTCAAGGTTCAACATCACTAGCCTAGGCTATAAGAAGATTGCCAAGACCCTGAAACTGAGCTGCAGCATGGTGGCCAAGACCATACAGCGGTTTACCAGGACAGGTTCCACTTAGAAGAAGTTGAGGGCACGTGCTCAGCATCATATCCAGAGGTTGTCTTTGGGAAATAGACGTATGAGTGCTGCCAGCGTTGCTGCAGAGGTTGAAGGGGTGGGGGGTCAGCCTGTCAGTGCTCAGACCATACGCCGCACACTGCATCAAATTGGTCTGCATGGCTGTCATCCCAGAAGGAAGCCTCTTCTAAAGATGATGCACAAGAAAGTCTGCAAACAGTTTGCTGAAGACAAGCAGACTAAGGACATGGATTACAGGAACCATGTCCTGTGGTCTGATGAGACCAAGATAACCTTATTTGGTTCAGATGGTGTGAAGCGTGTGTGGGGGCAACCAGGTGAGGAGGACAAAGACAAGTGTGTCTTGTCTACAGTCAAGCATGGTGGTGGGAGTGTCATGGTCTGGGGCTGCATGAGTGCTGCCGGCACTGGGGAGCTACAGATCATTGAGGGAACCATGAATGCCAACATGTACTGTGACATACTGAAGCAGAGCATGATCCCCTCCCTTCAGAGACTGGACCGCAGGGCAGTATTCTAACATGATAACCACCCCAAACACACCTCCAAGACGACCACAGTCTTGCTAAAGAAGCTGAGGGTAAAGGTGATGGACTGGCCAAGCATGTCTCCAGACCTAAACCCTATTAAGCGTCTGTGGGGCATCCTCAAACGGAAGGTGGAGGAGCGCAAGGTCTCTAACATCCACCAGCTCTGTGATGTCATCATGGAGGAGGGGAAGAGGACTCCAGTGACAACCTGTGAAGCTCTGGTGACCTCCATGCCCAAGAGGGTTAAGGCAGTGCTGGAAAATAATGGTGGCCACACAAAATATTGACACTTTGGACCCAATTTGGACATTTTCACTTAGGGCTGTACTCACTTTTGTTGCCAGCGGTTTAGACATTAATGGCTGTGTTGAGTTATTTTGAGGGGACAGAAAATTTACACTGTTATACAAGCTGTACACTCACTACTTTACATTGTAGCAAAGCGTCATTTCTTCAGTGTTGTCACATGAAAAGATAGAAGAAAAGATTTACAAAAATTTGAGGGGTGTACTCACTTTTGTGAGATACTGTGTATATATATATATATATATATATATATATATATATATATATATATATATATATATATATATATATATATATATATTTATATTTATATTTATAATGTGTATATATATTAATTTTATTTTTTAGGATTTTTTTTTTTAGGATAGTAGAACTTTAGTTTGGAAAGAAAATATGAAAAAAAAGCATTTTCCTGTAATTTTTCACATCACAAAATTTACATTTTTAGTTACATGTGTTTTTAGAAGCTAGGTCTCCCTATGTATATGCGAATCAACTCGTTGGACTTGTTCATGAAGCTTAGGATGTTGCAGGAAATAGAGGGAGGGAATCAGACTTGGGCAGCCATGTGCTGGAGACTCTACCGTCTAAATTATATATATATATTATAAAGATTGCACTATATTTGGTTCCATCCATCTTCCCATCAACTCTGACCAGCTTCCCTGTCCCTGCTGAGGAAAAGCATCTCCACAACATAATGCTGCCACCACCATGTTTCACGGTGGGGATGATGTTTTCAGGGTGATGTGCAGTTTTAGTTTCCCACCACACATCATCTGACCAGAGCACCTTCTTCCACATGTTTGCTGTGTCCCCCACATGGCTTCTCACAAACTGCAAACAGGACTTCTTATGACTTTCTTTCACCAATGTCTTTCTTCTTGTCACTCTTCCATAAAGGGCAGATTTGTGGAGAACACGACTAATAGTTGTCCTGTGGACAGATTCTCCCACCTGAGCTGTGGATCTCTGCAGCTCCTCCAAAGTTACCATGGACCTCTTGGCTCTTCTCTGATGAATGTTCTCCTTGCCCGGCCGGTCAGTTTAGGTGGACGGCCATGTCTTGGTAGGTTTGCAGTTGTGCCATACTCTTTCCATTTTCTGATGATGGATTGAACAGAGATCCGTGAGATGTTCAAAGCTTGGGATATTCCTTTATAACCTAACCCTGCTTTATACTTCTCCACAACTTCACAAAACAGCTGTATTTATACTGAGATGAAATTACACACAGGTGGACTCTATTTACTAATTAGGTGACTTGTGAAAGAATTGGTTCCACTAGATTTAAGTTAGGGGTATCAGAGTAAAGGGGGCTGAATACAAATGTCCCCCCCCCCCACACACACACACACACACACACTTTTCACATATTTATTTGTAAAAAAATGTTGAAAACACATGTATAATTTATACTATATATACTGTGTTTACTATATTGCAAACATCAAAGGTTCTAGGTTTCTAAATTGCATTTTTTTTTCACAATTCCTTCCCAAAAAAGATTTTTAATCAAAAACAGCAGTAAAAAATACACTGTCAAATTAAAGCCCTGTCCAAGTTTTTGATACATGGCCGATTTTGCAGGTTTTCCTACTTACAAAGCATGTAGAGGTCTGTCATTTTTATCATAGGTACTCTTCAACTATGAGAGACGGAATCTAAAACAAAAATGCAGAAAATCACATTGTATAATTTTTAAATAATTAAATTGCATTTTATCTCATGACATAAGTATTTGATCACCTACCAACCAGTAAGAATTCCGGCTCTCACAGACCTGTTTTTTTTTTCTTTAAGAAGCCCTCCTGTTCTCCACTCATTACCTGTATGAACTGCACCTGTTTGAACTCATTACCTGAATAAAAGACACCTGTCCACCCACCCAATCAAACAGACTCCAACCTCTCCACAATGGCCAAGACCAGAGGACTGTGTAAGGACATCAGTGATAAAATTGTAGACCTGCACAAGGCTGGGATGGGCTACAGGACAATAGGCAAGCAGCTTGGTGAGAAGGCAACAACTGTTGGCGCAATTATTAGGAAATGGAAGAAGTTCAATATGACGGTCAATCTCCCTCGGTCTGGGGCTCCATGCGAGATCTCACCTCATGGGGCATCAATGATCACGAGGAAGGTGAGGGATCAACCCAGAACTACACGACAGAACCTGGTCAATGACCTGAAGAGAGCTGGGACCACAGTCTCAAAGAAAACCATTAGTAACACACTACGCCGTCATGGATTAAAATCCTGCAGCGCACGCAATGTCCCCCTGCTCAAGCCAGCGCATGTCCAGGCCCATCTGAAGTTTGCCAATGACCATCTGGATGATCCAGAGGAGGAATGGGAGAAGGTCATGTGGTCCGATGAGACAAAAATAGAGCTTTTTGGTCTAAACTCCACTTGCTGTGTTTGGAGGAAGAAGGAGGGGTACAACCCCAAGAACACCATCCCAACAGTGAAGCATGGAGGTGGAAACATGATTCTTTGGGGCTTCTTTTCTGCAAAGGGGACAGGACGACTGCACCATATTGAGGGGAGGATGGATGGGGCCATGTATCGCGAGATCTTGGCCAACAACCTCCTTGGCATTGAAGATGGGTCGTGGCTGGGTCTTCCAGCATGACAACGACACAAAACACACAGCCAGGGCAACTAAGGAGTGGCTCCGTAAGAAGCATCTCAAGGTCCTGGAGCGGCCTAGCCAGTCTCCAGACCTAAACCCTATAGAAAATCTTTGGAGGGAGCTGAAAGTCCGTATTGCCCAGCGACAGCCCCGAAACCTGAAGGATCTGGAGAAGGTCTGTATGGAGGAGTGGGCCAAAATCCCCTGCTGCAGTGTGTGCAAACCTGGTCAAGAACTATACGAAACGTATGATCTCTGTGATTGCAAACAAAGGTTTCTGTACCTATATTAAGTTCTGCTTTTCTGATGTATCAAACACGTATGGCATGCAATAACATGCAAATTCATTACTTAAAAATCATACAATGTGATTTTCTGGATTTTTGTTTTAGATTCCGTCTCTCGCAGTTGAAAAGTACCTCAACAGTAAACACGAGCAAAAAACCCTTTAATTACACCTTCGTTGCCAAAAAAGAGAAATGGTCAAAACCTACCAATTTCAGAGAAATAAAACCTTCTGCTCACCCACAGCTAGGACCTTTTATTCCATACTTGCCCATTTCGTCTCCAATGTATTACGGAATCAGAGCAGGCTTCTCATATCAGTAAAAATCCCATCACATTCACGCTCCCATAATTGTCAGACGACAGGTGTTCTTTAAAACTTACGCCTTCCTCTCCACCTGAGTAATCTTATTTATTACCTGCAGTTAAAACTTTATAACGGCTCCATTTGTTCCTTTTCCTAATTAGTCCGAGACACTCTGAGTTGAATGATGATGACAATTTTTTTCCCCCCTCCTTCTTTTATCATAAATTTGAAGTCATCATCTTGAGTTTGGCCAGCATTGAAAAATATAATTTGACACTTTTAATATGCGGATCATAATGGCGTTTAAAGCTGAACTTGAGCTCGGCTAATTCTATTAGACGGTGGAGAAGCAAATGGCTGAGGAGTGGACTAATTAATCATTTTGTCAACTTCTCTTCCCGATCCGAGTCAATATAAATTTGAATAAGTAAGAGGCGATTGACCTGCCTTGACTGCGACTGGTGGAAATCCCCGCCCCCCCCCCCCCCCTCTTTCTGCAAAAGTTACCAGAATCTTCACCAACTTTCCTAAAATCTTCCGTTAATGCATTTAATGCTTTTCAGACAAATTGCTCGTTTTTTTTATTGCCTAAAAAAAAATAAAAAAAAAATAAAAAAATAAAACAAAAACACCTTTCAGTGAGAATTTTAATGCTGACATTGCAGTGTTTGGGAGGCACATCATCTTACATCGGTGACACGGCGGTCTAATAGGAAGTGACAGATGAGATCTGGGCTAGGCTGACATGTTAAATCTGATGCATCTGCACTTTTTAATGGACGCTTCCAAGAATGAATTTTTAACAATGTTGTTAAGGAGGAAAGTTTGCTTTTTGGAGATATACACGAGCTTTTGGCACCGCGTGTCTGTAGCAATGAACTGCGGCGGTGACACCAGTGGAACCTCTTAGCAGAATGCAGAGTTGGTGTATTGAGCCGGACTCCCATTATAGACTTTAACAAAGACTTTAGTTAGACAACAATGTGTTTTTTTCTATATTTATTACAATATAATATATATATATATATATATATATATATATATATATATATATATATATATATATATATATATATATATATATATATATATATATATATATATTATATATACATATATATATTATATATACATATATATATATATATATATATATATATATTTATACATAATAATTTATTTATATATATTTTATACAAATATATACATATATATATATATATATTTAATATTATATATATTTAATATTATTATTACAACTGTATATTATATTTATTTTGTATAGTTATTATGTATTTGATTAGATGTATTGTACCTACTATATATTAATTATATTATATTGTGTCATATCATATTATATTATATTATATTATATGGATATATTTATGCCTTTAAACATAGAAAACAATGCATATTTTTTTGTATATTTATTATATTTTGTTTATTTATTTAATTACTGTATATGTATTATACTTATTGTTTATTTATTATATTATCTAAACATAGAAAACAATGTGTATTTTTTTGTACACTTATTAGATTTTATTTAATTGTATGTATTATACTTATTATTTATTTATTATATTATATTATATGGATATAGTATGCCTTTAAACATGAAAAAACAATGTGTATTTTTTTGTATATTTATTTTATTTTGTTTATTTATATATATTGTACTTATTGTTTATTTTTTATATTATCTAAACATAGAAAAACAATGTGTATTTTTTGTACATTTATTATATTTTATTTAATTATATGTATTATACTTATTATATTATATTATATTATATTATATTATATTATATTATATTATATGGATATAGTATGCCTTTAAACATAAAAAACAATGTGTATTTTTTTGTAAATTTATTTTCTTTTGTTTATTTATATGTATTGTACTATTTGTTTATTTATTATATTATCTTAAAATAGAAAAAAAAATTATTTTTTATACATTTAATAGGTTTTATTTAATCATATGTATTATACTTATTATTTATTTATTATATTATATTATATGGATATATTTATGCCTTTAAACATAAAAAACAATGCATATTTTTTTTGTATATTTATTATATTTTGTTTATTTATTTAATTATATGTATTATACTTATTGTTTATTTATTATATTATCTAAACATAGAAAACAATGTGTATTTTTTTGTACACTTATTAGATTTTATTTAATTGTATGTATTATACTTATTATTTATTTATTATATTATATTATATGGATATAGTATGCCTTTAAACATAAAAAAAAACAATGTGTATTTTTTGTATATTTATTTTATTTTGTTTATTTATATGTATCGTACTTACTGTTTATTTATCATATTATCTAAACATAGAAAACAATGTGTATTTTTTGTACATTTATTAGATTTTATTTAATTATATGTATTATACTTATTATATAATATATTATATTATATTATATTATATTATATTATATTATATTACATTACATTATATTATATTATATTATATTATATTATATTATATTATATTACATTATATTATATAGATATAGTATGCCTTTAAACATAAAAAACAATGTGTATTTTTTTGTATATTTATTTTATTTTGTTTATTTATATGTATTGTACTTATTGTTTATTTATTATATTATCTAAACATAGAAAACAATGTGTATTTTTTGTACATTTATTAGATTTTATGTAATTATATGTATTATACTTATTATTTATTTATTATATTATATTATATTATATAGTATGCCTTTAAACATAAAAAACAATGTGTATTTTTTTTGTATATTTAGTTTATTTTGTTTATTTATATGTATTGTACTTATTGTTTATTTATTATATTATCCAAACATAGAAAACAATGTGCATTTTTTGTACATTTATTAGATTTTATTTAATTATATGTATTATACTTATTATTTATTTATTATATTATATTATATTGTTATAGTATGCCTTTAAAACATAAAAAATGTGTATTTTTTTGTATATTTATTATATTTTATTTAATTATATGCATTATACTTTTTATTTATTATATTATACTATCGAAACAGAAAACAATGTGTATTTTTTGTATATCTATATATATATTGCATTATATTATATGGATATATTATGGCTTTAAACATAGAAAACAATGTGTATTTTTTGTATATTTATTTTATTTTATTTTGTTTATTTAATTATATGTATTATACTTTTTATTTATTATATTATACTATATATATATATATATATATATATATATATATATATATATATATATATATATATTATACTTATATTATATTATCTAAACAGAAAACGATGTGTATTTTTTTATATATTTATTTTATGTTGTTTATTTAATTATATGTATTATGCCTAATTATTATATTGTATTATATTATACAATTTTTTTTTTTATCTTATCATAATCTTTTTTTTTTTTTTTCTGTAAACTGTTCACTGTTCACGCTACAAATATCCACATCATACATAATAGCAGCACAATAGAAATATAATTGAATTGTAACGGTGGTTTATGAAGGCATACATTTAGTGATTAAGGGGGTATTAAGGTGGTATTAAACCCCCCCCCCAAAAAAAAAATTATATATTATATTATATTATATATAATACTATATTGCAATTTACCAATTCGATTAGGTGTGGTGGCTGCTGCATTAGTTTTCTTTTTTTTTTTTTATTCTTGATTTTCCCCAGGTGATCCAGCCAATTAGGTCTGTTATTTTTTAAACTTCCTTTAACAGACCGAGTTGTCCGGCAAAAATGGCAGTTAGAGGGATCAGAGAATCCATTTTCCTCTGACATGGGTGTACAATGATCGGCTTTTATTAATTAATTTTTATAAGTCCATTATCCCAAAATAAAGTAAATAGATTTGCTGTAACTGCTTAAAGCGCAACTAAACATTGTCAACATGAACTGTGTTTAATCCTCATGCTGCTAGCATTAGTAAATAGATAGGAAGGTACAGCATATTATATTTACTTATTTTAGACTTCTTTTTTTTTTTTTTGCACATTTCTTTGGTGGCTTCCTGGTTTCTGGCCTAGGCCAAAGTAATGTCATGCATCCCAGAAGTCTTCATAGGAGGAGGGGCTTTCTCAGCTAAGCGCACCCTCCTGCCTGCATGCCTGAGCTAAGGGCGGATTCCAGGAAGTAAATGCTACATGAGTCACCTGCCCTTACTCAAGATGTCTGTGACTAGAATGCTGGGGGGGGGGGGGGTTTAAAGGGATTTCTCAACAAAATAAGGCATGGAGACATGGATGGATGGGGGAGTTTGCTTTGAATATTAAAGATGAATGAATAGCATTTTCAGTTTGTGGTGATCAGATGCAGTTCAGAGGAATATTCTTGTCGTGTAAAGTGTCTGGTGTTGTAGTATGGTCCAGTCTGGGTGTCAAATACTCTGGGTAAGCCATATTCTTGATTCTTCTATTTTACATTTTTCACAACTTACTGACCATGCCAGTGTATTATGAGCCGTAAATATAATTTTTAGTAGTTTTTCCCTGAGACCTGGTAGGTTCTTTCAGGGTAGAAAAGTTAAAGACTGATCTAGAGCAGTGGTTCTCAACTCCGGTCCTCAGGACCCAGTAACAGGCCAGAATTTAAGTATTACCTCGAGGAGATGCAGACTAGAATACTGCAATCACTGAGCAGCAAATGATATCACCTGTGATGTATTTCAGTTATCCTGCAAACCTGGCCTGTTAGTGGGTCCCGAGGACAGGAGTTGAGAACCACTGATCTAGAGGGTTTCTCCCGCCATAAAGTACCATAGAATCTAGAAATCGGTTCTGAATGTGATAGTTGTAGACGTTCTTCTTCTTCTGGGATCTGATGAGGGACACTTCTTTCTATAGGGTGGCTATGCTGTCTTGAAGGGTCTCTCTGGAGCCCCAGCTTAGCCACCCCCTACGTGTTGTTTTGCTTGGTCCTCTTTCCTTCTTAGTTCTTGGTGTTATGGAGCCCTCTTTGGCACAAACCTTCCTTGGTATCATGAAGCTTCCTTCCTTCTTAGTTCTTCTTGGGTTTTATGGAGCCCTCTTTGCCACAGACATTTCTTGGTGTCATGGAGCCTCCTTCCTTCTTAGTTCTTCCTAGTGTTATGAAGCCCTGTCTGGCACAGACCTCCCTTTGTGTCATGGAGCCTCTTTCCTTCTTAGTTCTTCTTGGTGTTATTGGACCCTCTTTGGCACAGACATTCTTTGGTATCATGGAGCTTCCTTCTTAGTTATTCTTGGTGACGTGGAGCCCTCTTTGCCACAGACCTTCCTTGGTATCATGGAGCCTCCTTCCTTCTTAGTTCTTCTTGGTGTTATGGAGTCCTCTTTGGCACAAACCTTCCTTGGTATCATGAAGCTTCCTTCCTTCTTAGTTCTTCTTGGGTTTTATGGAGCCCTCTTTGCCACAGACCTTCCTTGGTATCATGGAGCCTCCTTCCTTCTTAGTTCTTCTTGGTGTTATGGAGTCCTCTTTGGCACAAACCTTCCTTGGTATCATGAAGCTTCCTTCCTTCTTAGTTCTTCTTGGGTTTTATGGAGCCCTCTTTGCCACAGAAATTCCTTGGTGTCATGGAGCCTCCTTCCTTCTTAGTTCTTGATGTTATGGAGCCCTCTTTGGTACAAACCTTCCTTGGTATCATGAAACTTCCTTCCTTCTTAGTTCTTCTTGGGTTTTATGGAGCCATCTTTGCCACAGACCTTCCTTGGTATCATGGAGCCTCCTTCCTTCTTAGTTCTTCTTGGTGTTATGGAGCCCTCTTTGGCACAAACCTTCCTTGGTATCATGAAGCTTCCTTCCTTCTTAGTTCTTCTTGGTTTTATGGAGCCCTCTTTGCCACAGACATTCCTTGGTGTCATGGAGCCTCCTTCCTTCTTAGTTATTGGTGTTATGGAGCCCTCTTTGGCACAAACCTTCCTTGGTATCATGAAGCTTCCTTCCTTCTTAGTTCTTCTTGGTTTTATGGAGCCCTCTTTGCCACAGACATTCCTTGGTGTCATGGAGCTTCCTTCCTTCTTAGTTTTTCCTAGTGTTATGTAGCCCTGTCTGGCACAGATCTCCCTTGGTGTCATGGAGCCTCTTTCCTTCTTAGTTCTTCTCGGTGTTATTGAACCCTCTTTGGCACAGACATTCTTTGGTATCATGGAGCTTCCTTCTTAGTTATTCTTGGTGTTATGGAGCCCTCTTTGCCACAGACCTTCCTCGGTATCATGGAGCCTCCTTCCTTCTTAGTTCTTCTTAATGTTATGGAGCCCTCTTTGGCACAGACCTTACTTGCCATCCTGGAGCTTTCTTCTTAGTTTTTCTTGCCGTTTTTTTTTTCGCCACTTGCCGTTTTTTTATTCGCCAATCATTTGTTGCTAGGTATTTCAGCTTTTTTAGCTTTTTTTCATTAGCTGTTATTTCTTCTTTTATTATTATTCATTTATTATAATGTTTTTTCATTAGGGTAAAGGGTTCGAGTTCAGTTTAGGTTAGGGTTAGGGTTAGGAGTTGGGGTTAGAGTTATTTATTATTATTTTATTTAGTTTTTATTTTATTTATTATTAAAATAAGTGAAAAAGAAATGTAAAATAAATACACAAATAAATAAAGATCATAAATAAAAAATGAATAAATTCAATAAATTAATACCAAGTAACAATAAATAAATAATTAACCCTTAACTTTAACCCTTACCCCTTAAAAAATAATAATAATAAATAACTAAACACCCTAACACCAAAATAAAAAGTATTATTATTAATGTATTTTTTTTGTTCAAGTTTGGGTGTTGTTGTTTTATTATTATTATTATTAATATTAATAATAATAGTGTTTTTAATATTTTTTAAGGCTAGAGGTTAATTATTATTTATTAATGTATTATAATATATTATTAATTTATTTTTACTTATTTGTGATGATTTTTAGTTATTTATGTATTTAATTTACATTTATTTATTTATATATTGTTACTATTTTATTTTTAAAAATTTTAATTTGAGCAGAAAATCGCACAAAAACACGCGACTAAACGCGCGAATACACACAAAAGCGCATTTCCATTAATTTCTCCAGAACTAGTTTTGAGCTTCAGGCGTTTTGGAGTGTAGATGTGCACCATCTCCATAGAGAATCATTGATTTTTTTTAAAAAAAATTTTTTCCCCCTCCAGCGTTTTGGAGCTTTATGTTCAAGCTACAAAATGCTGAGGTGTGAATGGGGGCCTAAGTAAGCCCAGCTCACCAGTGCTGCAATCTGAGCATTTTAACACTTTTGGACCTGCGCTGTTTTTTTTTTTTTTATTCCTTTTTTTTTTCGGTGACATTACTGCCGTTCAGCTTCTGAAAAAATAAAATTTTATTTTAAAGCAAAAATAACTTGAGTGTCTGAGAATGGATGTCCTCCCGCAATTTTACAACTAAAGTATCCTTTGACTTAAAAAAAAATAAAATAAAAAATTGGTGGAGTGCAGCTGTAAAATTCTGGGCAGCTCTAATTGATCATAATTAGATACTTATAGAAATGGTCTTTGTTGATTGATCATGGTTATTGCTCATAATTAAATGGGCCTCACAATTAGACCGGAGGGGGGGGGGCTGGTGACGACGTCGAGTCACAATCCATGTTTCATCCCCGTTTATAGTCTATTTTGCAGTCTGATGAAGCGGAAAGGCTCTGGTTGTTTTATAGGGTAATATCTATAGATAGAGTCCCATCGCTGGTGACTTTCTGCTTGACAGAGGAGAGTCAGGGCGCTGCTCGTCTTCAGGAGAATAAAAATGGGGGGGGGGCACGTGGTTTGTTTGTGGGGTCAAGGACAGGTTCTGGCTCGGGCTTATGTGCTAGGTTGGTCAAAGTACACAACTGGTTCTGCCCCCGGTACGCCGACTGCTCTTTATAGACCTGAAGGGTCTCATTGCTATTCTGCAACATTCCATATGGTTGATGACCTCATTGGTACTTCTTCCTTCCATCAACTTCAACCACCATTTTTTGTTTTGAATAAAGGGAGAAAGACTGGATCTTTTGCAGACACGATCTTTAACGGCATCCCTATCTTGGTCTGTAGGGTTCAATATTGAGTTGGTCCACCCTTTTGCAGCTATAACAGCTTCCCCTTTTCTGGGAAGGCCGTCCACAAAGTTTAGGAGTGTGTCTATGGCAGGGGTCTTCAAACTATGGCCCTCCAGTTGTTCAGGAACTACAATTCCCATCATGCCAAGTCATGTCTGTAAATGTCAGAGCTTTACAATGCCTCATGGGATGTGTAGTTCTTCAACAGCTGGAGGGCCGTAGTTTGAGGATCAATAGTCTATGGGAATGTTTGACCATTCTTCCAAAAGCGCATTTGTGAGGTCAGGCGCTGATGTTGGACTAGAAGGCCTGGCTCGCAGTATCCGCTTGAATTCATCCCAAAAGTGTTCTGTCAGGTTGAGGTCAGGACTCTGTGCAGGCCAGTCAAGTTCCTCCACCCCAAACGCGCTCATCCATGTCTTTATGGACCTCGCTTTGTGCACTGGTCCAAATCATTTGGTGGAGGAGGGGGAGAATATGGTGTGGGGTTATCTTTCAGGGGTTGGCCCCTTAGTTCCAGTGAAGGGAACTCTTAAGGCGTCAGCATACAAGACATCTTGGGCAATTTCATGCTCCCAACTTTGTGGGAACAGTTTGGGGATGGCCCCTTCCTGTTCCAACATGACTGCGCACCAATGCACAAAGCAAGGTCCATAAAGACATGGATGAGCGAGTTTGGGGTGGAAGAACTTGACACCTGCACAGAGTCCTGACCTCAACCTAATAGAACACCTTTGAGAGGAATTATAGCGGAGACTTCGAGCCAGGCCTTCTTGTCCAACATCAGTGCCTGACCTCACAAATGGGCTTCTGGAAGAATGGTCAAACATTCCCATAGACACACTCCTAAACCTTGTGGACAGCCTTCCCAGAAGAGTTGAAGCTGTTATAGCTGCAAAGGGTGAGCCAACTCAATATTGAACCCTATGGACTAAGACTGGAATGCCATCAAAATTCATATGCGTGTAAAGGCAGGTGTCCCAATACTTTTGGTAATATAGTGTATCTATGACTTCATTGGGGGGGATTTTATACCACTTCCTGTCTCTGTGACACCAGAACAAGGAATGGGGGGGAGTCATCAAGGGGATAAGAAGACACAGACAGCAATAAAAACACTGACAGAAGATCTAACCCCTCCGTGCTCTACTAAAAATGTGTTCTTGTTTATCTGTGTGTCCCCTATGGAGAGATTTTTCCATCAATTCCTCTTCTGACACAATGTGAGGGGAAATTCCCCCTATAGAGAAACAGAGGGCTATAACGCTAACAAAAAAATCTGGCAGACCTTCTTAAAAAAAAAAAAAGAAAAAAAGAATAAATAAAGGTTCTGGTTGGAGTTGGGCTTTAAATAGTTGTGGCCCCCAAGTATGTTACACACGCCCACAAAATACTTAATTGAAGTTGAACCTTTCTCTCCACTTGATGGCAATTCCAGGCTGTCAAAATTACATCAGGGAGTTGCTCTGTAAATACAAAGACTCTCCTATCTGCTTTGCCAAAAAATCAGACCCTCTGACAAAGTATTTATAAACAATGTTTAGACACCAGACCGAAAGATACAAAGTATTGTTGTTTATAAATATTGTTCAAACTAGAGAGAGAGATACAAAGTATCATTTTTAAATATTGTTCAAACTAGAGAGAGAGAGATACAAACTATCATTGTTTATAAATATTGTTCAAACTAGAGAGAGAGATACAAAGTATTGTTTATAAATATTGTTCAAACTAGAGAGAGAGAGAGAGATACAAAGTATCATTGTTTATAAATATTGTTCAAACTAGAGAGAGAGAGATACAAAGTATCATTGTTTATAAATATTGTTCAAACTAGAGTAAGAGATACAAAGTAGCATTGTTTATAAACATTATTCAGATGGGAGAAAGAGCCTAGGTTCACACTTGTGCGATGTAGACACCGCATGTGATTTGCATAGGAACCGCACCGCATTCCTGTGCACATCACATGCAATGTCTGCGCAGTGCGATTTCAGCCATATATTTTGTTCGGCTGTACAAAATGGATCAACTTGGGTACAATCAGCCTCCCTATAGATGGTTTTAAATCTCTATGGCCGGCTTAAACAATCAGAATTCAAAACGTGATTTTCGTTGATAATTACGCCAGAGAACTACTATACCGCTTGCCGACCAGCTGCTGCAGCTATACTGCGGCAGGTTGGCATGGCTGCGCAAATCGCCGTAGCTGTATGTTGGTCCCTTTAACTGCTATAGCAGGCGCACGCCTTGCGTCACCGGAGCCGAAGCGTGTGGCCGACGGCTGCGATGTCCACCGGCCACCCGCGATCGCTCCACAGAGAACGGGGATCTGTCAATATAAACATTCTGTCGTTCTGTCAGGGGAGTAGAGAGAGAGAGAGATCGTCTGTTCCTAGTGATCAGGAACTCCCTGTAGGTCCCCTCCCCCCACAATTAGAAACACCTCCCTAGGGAACACTTAACCCCTTGATCGCCCCCTAGTGTTAACCCCTTCTCTGCCAGTGTCATTTATACAGTAATCAGTGGCTATTTTTACCTCTGATCGCTGTATAAATGTCACTGGTCCCAAAAAAGTGTCAAAAGTGTCCGATTTGTCTGCTGATTGCCGCAATGTCGCAGCCCCGCTAAAAATTGCTGATCACCGCCATTACTAGTAAAAAAAAAAAAAAAAAAATACAAATCCATAAATATATCCCCTATTTTGTAGATGCTTTAACTTTTGTGCAAACCAATCAATATACGCTTACTGCGATTTTTTTTTTTAACAAAAATATGTAGAAGGATAAATATTGGCCTAAACTGACAAAGATTTTTTTATATATATATATATATATATATATATATATATATATATATATATATATATATATATATTTTTTTTTTTTGGATATTTATTGTAGCAAAAACTAAAAAATTATGTTTTTTTTTTTCAAAATTGCCGCTCTTTTTTTGTTTATAGTGCAAAAAATAAAAACCGCAGAGGTGATCAAATACCACCAAAAGAAAGTTCTATTTGTGGGGGAAAAAAAGGGCATCAGTTTTGTTTGGGTACAACGTCGCACGACCGCGCAATTGTTAGTTAAAGAGACGCAGTGCCGTGTCGCAAAAAATGGCCTGGTCATTAAGGGGGCAAATCCTTCCGGGGCTTAGTGGTTAATTGAACACGTATAGCTGATACATGGAAAAAAAATATAGGGGTGGTATAACTATGGTATTTTAATATATTATATATGATTTTAATCTTGGTTAGCCTTGCAGATTGATTGCTTCTTTGTCAAGCAATGTCCTAACATAACTACAGTCCTGAAGAAGTGGAATCTCGGTGAAACGTGTAGACAGGTGTTTGAACTTGGACATCCTTTTGTCACAATATATCAGATGTTTTTATTGTAGGGTAGTTGGATTTTAAAGATTGTTGTACTAAAGTATTGCTAATATATTTTTTTCTACCTACATCAATGTTAAGTGTTCAATTAATACAGTGCTTTAAAAAAATATTTGCCCTCTTCCTGATTTTTTTTTTTGCATATTTGTCACACTTAAATGATTCAGATCATCAAACACATTTTATTTTACACAAAGATAACGCGAGTAAATACAAAATGCAATTTTTAAATTATTATTTAATTTATTAAGTTTATTAAGGGAAGAAGTTGTCCAAACCTGCCTGGCCCTACGTGAAAAAGTAATTGCCCCCTAAACCTAATAACTGGTTGCGCCACCCTTGGCAGCAACAACTGCAATCAAACGTTTGCGATAACTGGCAATGAGTCTTTCACATTGCTCTGGAGGAATTTTGGCCCACTCTTCTATGCAGAATTGTTGTAATGCAGCCTCATTGGAGGGTTTTCCCAGCATGAACGGCCGGTGTAAGGTCATGATACAGCATCTCAATTGGATTTAAGTCCAGACTTTGGCTAGGCCACTCCAAAACCTTCATTTTGTTTTTTTTGAACCATTCATAGGTGGGCTTGCTGGTGTGTTTCGGATCATTGTTCTGCTGCATAACCCAAGTGCGCTTGAGCTTGAGGTCAGAAACTGATGGCCGGACATTCTCCTTTAGAGTTTTCTGGTAGAGCTCAGAATTCATGGTTCCATCAATGATGGCAAGTCATCCAGTCCCAGACCATGACACTACCAACGCAATGTGTGGCTGTTGCCATGATGTTTTTTTTTTTCGAAATGCTGTGTTCATTTTATGCCAGATATCACAGGAAACATACCTTCGAAAAAGTTCAACTTTTGTCTCCTCAGTCCCCAGAATATTTGCCAAAAAGTCTTGGTGATAATCAAGGTGTTTTTTGGTAAATATGAGATGAGCCTTTGTGTTCTTTTTGGTCAGCAGTGGCTTTGGCCTTGGACCTCTCCCACGGATGTAATTTTTGCCAAGTCTCTTTCTTATTGTTGATGCATGATCACTGATCTTACCTGAGGTGAGGCCTGCAGTTCTTTAGATGTTATTCTGGTTTCTTTTATGACCTCCTGGGTGAGTTGTCGTTGTGCTCTTGGAGTAATTTTTGTAGGTCGGCCACTCCTAGGAAGGTTCACCACTGTTCCATGTTCTCTCCATTTGTGGATATTGGCTCTCACAGTGGCTCACTTGAGTCCCAAAGCCTTAGAAGTGGCTTTGTAACCCTTTCCAGACCGATACATATCAATTACTTTATTTCTCTTCTGTTCTTGAATTTCTTTAGATCGCGGCATGATGTGTTGCATTTTGAGATCCCCCTTCTCGCAATGGTAGATCCCCCCAGCAATAAATACATCCCTCCCGAACCAATAGATCCCCAAGCACCCTTTACAAGTATATACATCCAGTGGGGGAGTGCCAGAACTGCATACCACTGCGTTCCTGCTGAAAAAAAAATCCATGCTGGGAACTCTGGTTCTGTATATACATTACAGTGGCTGGGATTTTGAGTGCACTGACGTCCAACTCAAACCAGAATCTTGTGATGGAAACCACTTTGGCACCTCGCTTGGGTGCTTCCTTCCGCCAAACATTGCCTCCTACCCTCCAAACTGTTCAGAGCAGACCGTGAGCTAATACCAGCCCTTTTTACCCCGAGCATCGTACACAGACAAAATGTTGGGATAGGACCAAAGGAATGACTGTTTATTGAACAGAAATACAGGTTTTTATACACTTCAAAAGTAGGTCAGTCACCACATGAACAATAAAACCAAATATTACCCAAAACATCACACAATGGTTAGATAACGAGGTACGGTTGACGCAGGGCTAATCCCATCATGTAGGATCCTCCAAGAGTTAGCCCAATTAGCCAACAGACAGAAACAATAGGTGACTCAATTAATGCAATTAACAATGGGAATGCACTCCTAGGAGGCACATGATGGGAGAGACACAAACTTGTGTATTCCGTCTATTAGACAAGTCGTCAGAAGACAAACAATCTTCATAAATTTCTTGAGGGATCTTGTTCATAAATATTACTGTCCCAAGTGAAGGAGCCTCTCCAACCCAGTCTGCAGGAGGGCCACCATCTCCCCTCTGACCATTACCCTGTACAAGATTAATATTACACCTTTCCATCCACTCCAGAAGGGAAGCTTTATTGTCCTTATTCAGAGAAGTAATCCAAGCCTCGCTCTCAGCGTTCATTATGTTGTTGTCCATCATTATAGAACGATCTGCTCTCTCCATGGGCTATAATCACTGTGTAGGAGGCTTGCCCCTTGTCCCCCTCCAAAAGCCCCCGTCCTGGTTGGGTCTGTGACAAATCTGATCTTTATTTTGTGGTCAGCCTTAGAACCGTAAGAATCCCCCAAAAACAATCTATTCTCTAGATCAGTGATGGCGAACCTTGGCGCCCCAGAGGTTTTGGAACTACATTTCCCATGATGCTCAGGCACTCTGCAGTGTAGCTGAGCATCAGGGGAAACATCTGGGGTGCCAAGGTTCACCATCACTGATCTAGATGGTTCATCCCTCTGTTGATTTTTGTCTCAGCACTCATTTAGCAATTATGCCGATCGGTGTACAGACAGCTACTACACGGTGCAGCTCCAATCTCTATAGGACATTCTCTGACAGTACAGCACTATAGAGCAGTCAGAATTTGAAGGCCAAATCAAAAATAACTTTCAGTGGATCTTCGTCCACCTACATATTTTATTATTTTTTTAACCCTCTGCTTACTGGGGTTACAGGTTCTGCACAATTTAAATACCCACCCAGCGAATCCAGCGTTGTCCTGTAGGGATCCTCTCCTCTTCTTCCACTGCTTGGGTCCCCATGTTTTCGTGTGACGTCATTGCGCCACTAGACCCGCCCTCTCATCCTTTTTTTTTAAATAAAATCCTAAGCCTCCTGTTATAGGTGACCTGCATATCCCAGGAGGCACAGGGAGCACAGCGCATGTCATTCGTCTAGGTGAGAGTGCGTTGGGGGCGGGACCAAAACAAATTCACGATTCACGATTCAAATACTGTGCTGTTCCTTCAAAGCTGTTCTGTAAACAGCGACTCCTGCTGTGACGTCATCACCGGCTTGGCCATTCATATTGTCGAAGCCCGTGAACCCGGAAGGAAGTTGGGTGAAGAGGGAAGGACTCATGCCGCTGCAGGACTCCGTTTTCAGGTAAGTCATAATGTGCTAGTATGCGATGTATACTAGCACATTATGACTTAAACTGCCCGGGGCTAGACATGTGCAATTAGCTTCGATCTGAATTCGTTTTTTAACGAATTTTGACAAATTAGTTAATTCAGAAATATCCGAAATGAAGGAAAACCCATTTTAACGATTTTTTCCGAATATTCATAAATTCAAATGTTTGGAAATTCGAAAATCCTAAAACCCGAAAAATCGAAAATCTGAAATAATAACGAACTAATAATAACTTAAAGAGGAGTTCCACCCAGGGGGGCCATTAAAAAAAAAAAAAATTAAAAGTCAGCAGCTACAAATAATGCAGCTGCTGACTTTTAATTGGACACTTACCTGTCCCTGGGTCCAGCGATGCGGGGAATCGAAGCCCCGCTCGTCCCCCCCCTCCGCTCGTCGGCGCCGGCATTTCAACTGTGGGCGCCGGGCTGTGGCTTCACAGCCTGGCACCCACGGCGCATGCGCGAGCGGCGCCGCGCGCCGTGATTGGCCGCTCAATCACCTGGGACCTGTAATGGGTCCCAGATGATTGACAGGAGGGAGGGAGAAGAGCCGAGCCCTTCCTGTGCCAGGGGGAAGTGATGTCACCAGCCCAGGCAGAGGAAGGGGCAGACTACGAGGGACCACCTAGCAACAGGCATTTATAGGTGAGTAAAAAGAAAAAAAAATATCCAAATGTTTTTTTGTTTTTTTTTTTTAGAATTTTTTAGATATGTTTGTTTTTTTGGGTGGAACCCCACTTTAACTATTACTAACTATTAAATTATAGGTATTGGAATTTCCTTTCAAATTTGGCCGTTATTGAACGTAACGAACACGAATTTATCCGAAGTTACGAATCAGCTGAAATAACGAATGACATAATCTAAAGGAATGGAACATAATGAAATAATAATAATAAATAATAATAAACTTTTATTATTATTATTATTATTATTAATAATCATTCATTCGATATTCCCTTCCATTTGTTTAGATACGGGATTCGTTATTTCGGATAATTCGTGACGTCGGATAAATTCGTTACGTTCAAAATTTGAAAGGAAATTCCAATACCTATAATTTAATAGTTCGTTATTAGTTACTTATTCTTTCAAATTCTTTCAAATCTTTTGGATTTTCATTCTTATTTTCGAATATACGAATTTACTAATTGCGATCATAATGAATGACCAGGAAAACAAAAAAACGAATCAAACGAAAATTAACAAATCAAGTGGTTAAAAAAAAATTGGTTGACAGCCACTCACATATGTGTAATGGCTGTTATTTGACATATTGAGCAATGTATGCTTTTTTTTTTTTTTCTTTATTTCTCCTAATAAAAACTAATTAAAAAAAAAAAAAAAATTGGTTGACTTCTTTGCCCCTGTTTCATTGAGATGGCTGGGCTGCCCTACAGGCCCACGTGTACACGCAATCACGCACGCATACATGTGAAACAAACCTCACCGAGAAGCTTTTTGTTGTTTTTTTTGTTTTTTTTCATTATAGAAAACAATGTAAAGACAAAGTAGAATCCCCTCTCGTCGTGTCGCCCAGCTCTAACAAGAGAGAAAATAATTGGTAAAACGTTTGGCGACGGATCCCGTCCTACGAGTGTCTCCCGAAACGCAGAGAGGACGTCATTTTGTTACATTGTTACAAGCATATGAATGTACAAATAGCGCGCTCTTCTCTCTACCCCGTTTTACAATAAAATGCCTTCTGCTTTTTTTTTTGTTCTGTTTAACAGTTTAGAAACATTAAAAGGTTTTCGGCATTAATTATATAAATGTGTTTTTGTGCCGCGGAGCTCGGCTGACTTAAATATTAATGTTCGGAGTCTCCGAGACACAAAGCAAAGCGTTTTGTCATTTTTTTTCTTTTTTTTTATACTCCACCATGCAGAAAAAAAATTTAAAAAATAAATACGAGGCTTTAAAAAAGTGAGCAGGAAGAGAGTAAGAAACAAGATTGTAACAACATGGAAAGTATTTTTATTATAATAGCTGATAATTGGATGTTTTATTTTTATACCTTCAACTTCCAAACCATCCTTGTCACTCTTCCCGCAACGGCCGCCTTATAACGGGAAGTGTTCCCATGTAAGACATGTGCAGAACGAAAAAAATTTGTTTCGATTCGTTATTTACATAAATTAGTTTTAGTTAAATTAGTTTAATTCGTCTTCGCAATTCGTTTTTGTTTATTCGTTTTCGAATCAATTCAAAAAGTTTTCGAATTCGAATAGTTTTCCAATTTCCAAAAAGAATAAAATAGAATAGAAAATAAAGGAATAGAATTAGAAAAAGTCCTTTATTTTCTATTCTATTTTTTTTTCTTTATTTCGGATTCATTTAAATTGGGTACTATTCGGATGTATCTGAATTTCCAAATTAGAATAGCACTCAATTTAAATGAATTAAAAAAAAAAACGGACGAAATCCGAATTCGAATCAATTTCGAGTCATTTTCAAACACTTTTCGAATAGTTTTCAAATTTGAATAGTTTTCCGATTTCCAAAGAGAATAGCATAGAAAGGATTTTTTTTTTCTATTCTATTCCTTTATTTTCTATTCTATTTTATTCTCTTTGAAAATCGGAAAACTATTCGAATTCAAAAATTTTTTTTCTTTATTTCGGATTCATTTACATTGGGTGCTATTCGGATGTATCCGAATTTCCAAATTAGAATAGTACTCAATTTAAATGAATTCAAAATAACGAAAAAAAAAATTCGGACGAAATCCGATTCGAATTGACTTCGAGTCGTTTTCGAATACTTTTCAAATTTGAATAGTTTTCCGATTTCCAAAGAGAATAGCATAGAAAATAAAGGATTTTTTTTTTCTATTCTATTCCTTTATTTTCTATTCTATTTTATTCTTATTGGAAAACTATTCAAATTTGAAAACTACTTAAATTCGAAAAGTATTTGAAAATGATTCGAAATCGATTTGAATTCGTATTTCGTCCGAATTTTTTATTTTTTTTGGTTATTTCGTTTTTCATTTAAATTGAGTACTATTCTAATTCGGAAATACGGATACATCCGAATTTTAGAATAACGGACATTCGTCCGAATTTTAAGTTGTAACGAAACAAACGAATGTCAATTCCCATGCCTGCTACCCAGAAAATCCCACTACTCGTGTACTACCAATAGGAAATCTACAGACGGGTGCGACCGAGCGTGCGCACGCTTCTGTGCATTTTCAACACGTTTCTACGGGTTACCTCTAAGACGGCCCGTTCATTTTAATTGGCTGCCTTATGCACGAGAAACAGAGAAAAAAAGACAGAGTCTACAAATAGGAAAATTTACAGACCGTTGCGGCTGAGCGTCCGCGCGCTTCCATGCGTTCCTGTGCGCTGCATGCAGGACAGCCCGTTCACTTTAACCATTTTGTCACCCGCACTATAGCTAAATGACGGCTGCAGCATGGCTGGCTAGCTCAGGGACACCGTCAAATGACAGCATGCCTTTATCGCGCCCAATGCAGGGCGCGGGCGGCGTGCTCTGTGATCGCAGTGTCCGGAGGACACTGTTGATCGCATATTGAGGTAAAGAGCCAATCAGTGGCTCTTTACCACGTGATCAGCTGTGTCCAATCACTGATGTCAACAGAAGCCAGGTATTGGCATTCCTTTCCTCATGCTGACAGCGTGAGGAGAGAAGAAGAGAGCCGATAACAGGCTTCTCTAAAAGGGATAATTGGGGCACTGATAATCAGGGGACTGATTACCAGTGTCATGATTATCAGTGCAGTCCCAACAGTGCCCACCAGTGCTGCCAATCAGTGCCTATCAGTGCCTCCTCATCAGTGCCGCATATCAGTGCCGTCTATCAGTGCAGCCTCATAAATGTCCATCAGTGCAGCCTCATTAGTGCCACCTATTAGTGCCCATCAGTGCAGCCTCATCAGTTCCCATCAGTACAGCCTCTTCAGTGCCTCCTCATCGGTGCCCATTAGTGCAGCCTCATCAGTGCAGCCTCATCAATGTCCATCAGTGCAGCCTCATCAGTGCCCATCAGTGCCTCCTCATCGGTGCCCATCAGTGCAGCCTCATCAGTGCGGCCTCATCAGTGCCCATCAGTGCAGCCTCATCAATGTCCATCAGTGCAGCCTCATCTGTGCAGCCTCATCAGTGCCCATCAGTGCAGCCTCATCAGTGCCTCCTCATCCCTGCCCATCAGTGCAGCCTCATCAATGCCTCCTCAGTGCCCATCAGTGCAGCCTCATCAGTTTTCATCGGTGCAGCCTCATCAATGTCCATCAGTGCAGCCTCATCAGTGCCCATCAGTGCCTCCTCATCGGTGCTCAGTGCGGCCTCATCAGTGCAGGCTCATCAATGTCCATCAGTGCAGCCTCATCAGTGCAGCCTCATCGGTGCCCATCATTGCAGCCTCATCAGTGCCTCCTCATCCATGCCTATCAGTGCATCCTCATCAATGCCTCCTCATCAGTGCCCATCAGTGCCACCAATCAGTGCCCATCGGTGCAGCCTCATCAGTGCCCATCAGTGCAGCCTCATCAGTGTCCATCACTACAGCCTCATTAGTGCCTCCTCATTGGTGCCCATCAGTGCAGGCTCATCAATGTCCATCAGTGTAGCCTCATCAGTGCCAATCAGAGCAGCCTCATCAGTGCCTCCTTATCCGTGCCCATCAGTGCAGCCTCATCAGTGCAGCCTCATCAGTGCTCATCAGTGCAGCCTCATCAATGTCCATCAGTGCAGCCTCATTAGTGCTACCTATCAGTGCCCATCAGAGCAGCCTCATCAGTGCCCGTCAGTGCAGCCTCATCAGTGCCCATCAGTACAGCCTCATCAGTGCCCCCTCATCAGTGCAGCCTCATCAATGTCCATCAGTGCAGCTTCATCAGTGCAGCCTCATCAGTGCCCATCAGTGCCTCCTCAACAGGTGCCCATAAGTGCAGTCTCATCAGTGCAGCCTCATCAGTGCACATCAGTGCAGTGCAGCCTCATCAGTGCAGCCTCATCAGTTCTCATCAGTGCAGCCTCATCAGTGCCCATCAGTGCAGCCTCATCAGTGAGCCTCATTAGTGACTCCTCATCAGTGCCCATCAGTGCAGCCTCATCAGTGCTCATCGGTGCAGCCTCATCAATGTCCACCAGTGTAGCCTCATTAGTGCCACCTATCAGTGCTCATCAGTACAGCCTCATCAGTGCCCATCAGTACAGCCTCATCAGTGCCCAACAGTGCAGTCTCATCAGTGCCCATCAGTGCAGCCTCATCAGTGCCTCCTCATCAGTGCTCATCAGTGCAGCCTCATCAGTGCCTCCTCATCAGTGCTCATCAGTGCAGCCTCATCAATGTCCATCAGTGCAGTCTCATCAGTGCCACCTATCAGTGCCCATCAGAGCAGCCTCATCAGTGCAGCCTCATCAGTGCCTCCTCATCGGTGCCCATCAGTGCAGCCTCATCAGTGCTCATCAGTGGAGCCTCATCAATGTCCATCAGTGCAGCCTCATCAGTGCCCATCAGTGCAGCCTCATCAGTGCCTCCTCATCCCTGCCCATCAGTACAGCCTCATCAATGCCTCCTCAGTGCCCATCAGTGCAGCCTCATCGGTGCAGCCTCATCAATGTCCACAAGTGCAGCCTCATCAGTGCCCATCAGTACAGCCTCATCAATGTCCATCAGTGCAGCCTCATCAGTGCCCATCAGTGCCTCCTCATCGGTGCTCATAAGTGCTCATCAGTGCGGCCTCATCAGTGCCCATCAGTGCAGCCTCATCAGTGCAGGCTCATCAATGTCCATCAGTGCAGCCTCATCAGTGTAGCTTCATCGGTGCCCATCATTGCAGCCTCATCAGTGCCTCCTCATCCATGCCTATCAGTGCAGCCTCATCAATGCCTCCTAATCAGTGCCCATCAGTGCCACCTACCAGTGCCACCTACCAGTGCCCACCAGTGCAGCCTCATCAGTGCCCATCAGTGCAGCCTCATCAGTGCCCATCAGTACAGCCTCATTAGTGCCTCCTCATTGGTGCCCATCAGTGCAGGCTCATCAATGTCCATCAGTGCAGCCTCATCAGTGCCCATCAGAGCAGCCTCATCAGTGCCTCCTTATCCGTGCCCATCAGTGCAGCCTCATCAGTGCAGCCTCATCAGTGCCTATCAGTGCTCATCAGTGCAGCCTCATCAATGTCCATCAGTGCAGCCTCATTAGTGCTACCTATCAGTGCCCATCAGAGCAGCCTCATCAGTGCCCATCAGTACAGCCTCATCAGTGCCCCCTCATCAGTGCTCATCTGTGCAGCCTCATCAATGTACATCAGTGCAGCTTCATCAGTGCAGCCTCATCAGTACCCATCAGTGCCTCCTCAACAGGTGCCCATAAGTGCAGTCTCATCTGTGCTTATCAGTGCAGCCTCATCAGTGCACATCAGTGCAGCCTCATCAGTTCTCATCAGTGCAGCCTCATCAGTGCCCATCAGTGCAGCCTCATCAGTGAGCCTCATTAGTGACTCCTCATCAGTGCCCATCAGTACAGCCTCATCAGTGCCCATCAGTACAGCCTCATCAGTGCCTCCTCATCGGTGCCCATCAGTGCAGCCTCATCAGTGCAGTCTCATCAGTGCAGCCTCATCAGTGCCTCCTCATCAGTGCTCATCAGTGCAGCCTCATCAGTGCCTCCTCATCAGTGCAGCCTCATAAATGTCCATCAGTGCAGCCTCATAAGTACCACCTATCAGTACCCATCAAAGCAGCCTCATCAGTGCCCATCAGTGCAGCCTCATCAGTGCCCATCAGTGCAGCCTCATCAGTGCTCATCAGTGGAGCCTCATCAATGTCCATCAGTGCAGCCTCATCAGTGCCCATCAGTGCAGCCTCATCAGTACCTCCTCATCGGTGCCCATCAGTGCAGCCTCATCAGTGCCTCCTCATCAGTGCCCATCAGTGCAGCCTCATCAGTGCTCATTGGTGCAGCCTCATCAATGTCCACCAGTGCAGTCTCATCAGTGCCACCTATCAGTGCCCATCAGTGCAGCCTCATCAGTGCCCATCAATGCAGCCTCATCAGTGCCCATCAGTACAGCCTCATCCGTGCCACCTTATCAGTGCCTCCTCATCAGTGCTCATCATTGCAGCCTCATCAATGTCCATCAGTGCAGCCTCATCATTGCAGCCTCATCAGTGCAGCCTCATCAGTGCTCATCAGTGCAGCCTCATCAGTGCCCGTCAGTGCAGCCTCATCAGTGCAGCCTCATCAGTGCCCATCAGTGCAGCCTCATCAGTGAGCCTCATGAGTGCCCATCAGTGCAGCCTCATCAGTGAGCCTCATCAGTGCCTCCTCATGAGTGCAGCCTCATCAGTGCTCATTGGTGCAGCCTCATCAATGTCCACCAGTGCAGCCTCATTAGTGCCACCTATCAGTGCCCATCAGTGCAGCCTTATCAGTGCCCATCAGTACAGCCTCATCAGTGCCTCCTCATCGGTGCCCATCAGTGCAGCCTCATCAGTGCTCATCAGAACAGCCACATCAATGTCCATCAGTGCAGCCTCATCAGTGCCCATCAGTGCAGCCTCATCAGTGCTCGTCATCGGTGCAGCCTCATCAATGTCCATCAGTGCAGCCTCACCCGTGCCACCTACCAGTGCCCATCAGTGCAGCCTCATCAGTGCCCATCGTTGCAGCCTCATCAGTGCCCATCAGTACAGCCCCATCAGTGCAGCCTCATCAGTGCCCATCAGTGCAGCCTCATCAGTGCTTATCAGTGCAGCCTCATCAGTACCTCCTCATCAGTGCCCATCAGTGCAGCCTCATCAGTGCCTCCTCATTAGTGTCCATCAGTGCAGCCTCATCAGTGCAGCCTCATCAGTGCCTCTTCATCAGTGCTTATCGATGTAGCAGCCTCATCCGTGCCACCTATCAGTGCCCATCAGTGCAGCCTCATCAGTGCCCATCGGTGCAGCCTCATCAATGTCCATCAGTGCAGCCTCATCAGTGCCCATTAGTGCCTCCTCATCAGTGCCCATCAGTGCAGCCTCATCAGTGCCCATTAGTGCCTCCTCATCAGTGCCCATCAGTGCAACCTCATCAGTGCCACCTTATCAGTGCCTCCTCATTAGTGCCCATCAGTGCTCATCGATGCAGCCTAATCTATGTCCTCCAGTGCAGCTTCATCAGTGCCACCTATCAGTGCCCATCAGTGCCGCCTCATCATTTTTTTCTCAATTTGCAGTCTTTATTCGTTTATTTAGTACAAAAATAAAAAATAAATACCATCAAAAGAAAGTTCTATTTGTATGAAAAATAAATGGTAAAATTGTCATTTGGGTACAGGGCTGCATGACTGCGCAATTGTCATTCAAAGTGTGAAAACTGGCCTGGGCCAGGAAGGGGGGGTAAGTGTCCGGTAGTTATGGATTTGGTTAATGGGCTGCCCTAAGCATGAGAAACAAACAGAATAAGTCCTTGACTGAGTCTACAAATAGGAACTCCACAGATCACCACGCCCGAGCGAGCGCACATTCCGCACGTTTCTGCGGGTTACATGTAGAACAGCCTAATCATTTCAACAGCCCTACACATTAGAAACACAAAAAAATAAGTCCCTGACTAGCTCTAAAAATAGGAGATCTACAGACCGCTGTGCCTGAGCGTGGGCACACTTCCACACGCTTTCAACGCGTTTCTGCGTATTACATGTCGGACAGCCCATTCACATTAAAGGCCTGCCCTAAGCGCGAGAAACAAACAAAATGAGTCCTTGGCTGAGTCTACAAAGAGGAGATCTACAGACCGATGTGACTGAGCGCGTGCACACTTCCGCGCGTTTTCAATGCGTTTCAGCACGTTACATTCCTAGATGGGGTAAGTGCGGGGCTTTTAGGTCCTCCCGGGAGGGTTGCCACCAACTGACCGGGGGGGGGGGGGATTGGCTGTTTGCCAAAAGAAAAGACCACCAGCCGCCACTGCCCTGTCCGAAAGACACAGCAGTCACAGAGTGTGCCGGATGCGCCCCAGAGGGCGCCCAGGGGGCGGGGTTCTGGGAGGGCGTGTCCATAGACGACCTTGCTGTACCCGTCTTTTGGCTTTAGCGTGGTCTCCCGTGGTTAAAATTGCATGCGCCCGTGAAAACAGCGATTTCAGTAAACCCTAAACTTTCCATAGGCAACGCTTCAAAGGCCGGGTCACCGGATCTGTGGTGTGGTGCCAATCCATGGAGAGGGACACATCCAACCGGATTCCATTCGATGGAAGATCACCCAACATTCAGCCTCCATAATTCTATCTACTTCATTTATTTTTAATGACTATATAACTGGGCTATGGGATGTTTTTTATTTCCTGGAGATCAGAACATTATTAATATGATCCCTGCTGATATTATTATTATTATTATTATCATCATTAATAATGTTCTCGGTAAATAAAATCACTCTGAAGCTTTGCTGTAATCACATGTTCCACCGGGGGGCAGTAAAACTCTCCTGAATGGCTCTCAAACCGTACATTCTTCTTATTTATACACTTACTATTTTTTTATTTTTTTTTCATTTTTACCTAAATTGTTTAAAATTGGTGTACAGTAAAACCTTGGTTTGAGAGCGTTTTGCAAGACAAGCAACATTTTTTTAATAAATTTTTACAAGCGATGTCTTGATATACAAGTAGCGTCACATCACAACTGGGTATAAAATAGAAGAGAGGCGCCTCTAAGTGTAGCGATATGGTTACATTTAATGAAGGTACAACATTTTGCAACATATTGCTACACTTAGAGGCGCCTCTCTTCTCTTTTATACTCTGGAGCTCCTGCTGGATTTTGCTTCTAATCCCCTTGTGGAGGCTTCCATTAGTACATTTTATGGTTACACAACCTGGTCACATCGCTATAATCGTCTTTATATGGACTATAAACTGAAGGACCTACGAATAAATGCTTGTGGAATGAATCATTTGAGTTTCCATTACAGTAATACAGTGGAACCTCGGAATAGGAGCATAATCCGTTCCAGGAGAATGCTCGTAATCCAAAGTACTCGCATATCAAAGCGAGTTTTCTCATTGAAGTCAATGGAAACGAAAATAATTAGTTCAGCATTGACTTCAATGGGATGAAATACTGCATGCGGCCAGAGGTCGCGGGGGGCGCCGGAGAGCCTCAGATACAGCAGAAAAGGCCCAAAGGGACACTTCGGATGACTTCAGCAAACCTCGGAAAGACTCCGTTCAGGAGCCGATCGGCGACTTTCAGCTCTGCTCTTCTCCGGCGCCCCCCACCTCAGGCCAAAGTTAGGATTTTTAAAAATACAGTGCTCGGTTTGCGAAACGCTCGTTAACCGCATTACTCGCAAACCGAGGTTCCACTGTACCTTGGATTACAAGCATAATTCATTCCAGAAGGATGCTTGCAATCCAAAGCACTCGTATATCAGAGCGAGTTTCCCCATAGGAAATAATGGAAACTCTGATAATCCATTCAATGGGCACTGCTTGTCTATGCAGTACCGCATGTGACCAGAGGTGCGGGGGAAACACTCGGAGACGCTCGGAGACCATTTGGAGAGACTCGGAGAGCATCTCTGAGTGTCTCCAAGCCTCACCGGCGCCCCCCCCGCACCTCTGGCCAAATGCGGTACTGCATAACCCAGAGGCTTGAATCCTGCTCATCTTGCAAGACAATGCAGGATTTTTTTTTTTAAAAAACAGCTCGTATTGCGAAACGCTCGTAAACCGCGTTACTTGTAATCCGAAGTTCCACTGTATTTCTTATGGGGAAATTTGTTTTGATATACAAGTGCTTTGGATTACAAGCATGTTTCTGGAACGAATTATGCTCGCAATCCAAGGTTTTACTGTACAGTGGAACCTTGGATTACGAGCATAATCCATTCCAGGAGAATGCCTGTAATCCAAAGCACTTGCATATCAAAGCGAGTTTCCCCAGAGGAATTAATGGAAACGAAGATGATTGACTTCTATTGCATGCAATACCGCATGTGGCCAGAGCTGGGGGGGGGCGCCTGAGAGCCTCGGAAATACTCGGGGACAGCTCGGCTGAACTCGGAAAGCCTCGGAAAGGCTCGGAAAACACTCGGGAACAGAGTATTTCCGAGTGTTTCCGAGTATTTCCAAAATCCAAGTCAAGCACTTTTCTGCAGCAAAGAATGACATTTTCCGAACCGACTTTTGGGCCCCATATCTTGGGGCCACTTGGTGCTAGGACCCCCAGATTTGGATATGTTGTAGTGCTAGTTCCACTGGGTTTGCATACAATTTGGGGTTCCTAGCACCAAGTAGCCCCGAGATACGGGGCCCCAAAGTCGGTTTGGAAAATGTCATTCTCTGCTGCAGAAAAAGTGCTTGACTCCACTATAAGCCGAGGGGGGCATTTTCAGCACAAAAAAAATGTGCTGAAAAACTCGGCTTATACTTGAGTATATATGGTAATAGAAAAACACATGTGTGAGCTACTGGTGCTGCACACCCCGAAACATTTGTATGATGGAAAAATTCCCTCATGGGGTTTTTTAGCAGCCAAGAAATTATTCAAAGGTCATTAATTAAAATTCTTTATTGTATCAAAAAGCAATTTGACAGTTACATGGGAGTTGTAAAAAATTGAGCTCTGGCATTCACATGAAAATGACAAAACCATTAATCAAGAACTACATATTGTATAAAATCTTAATGAAAATTGCATTTTACTGCAAAAAATAGTCTTCCACAAAAAACCCCTAAGCGTTTCGATCCTTCTATTTGTGGTTTTCTTCAGGGGGGGTATTTTATTCTATGCAGAGAGAAAAGGAAATATTTTACATTTTAATAATCATTTGATTTATTTATTTTTATTTGCCTATATATCTAATCACACAAAGAGATGTATATTTACCAATCTGTCTGCAGAGAATAAAATACCCCCCCTGAAGAAGACGACAATTAGAAGGGTCGAAACGCGTAGGGATTTTATGTGGAAGACTATTTTTTGCAGTAAAATGCAATTTTATTAAGATTTCATACAATATGTAGTTCCGTCTTGATTGATAGTTTTGTCATTTTCATGTGAATGCCAGAGCTCAATTTTTTACACCTCCCATGTAACTGTCAAATTGGTACATAGTACATAGTAGGTGAGGTTGAAAAAAGACACAAGTCCGTCAAGTCCAACCTATGCTTTTTGATACAATAAAGAATTTTAATTAATGACCTTTGAATAGAATTTTGATACATTTTGATGCTTTGGCAACAGGTATCAACAAACCTTGGGCAATGGTTGTTAACTCTATCATCCACTCCATATCTTCGATTCATAAATAGTTTGGAAATGTGCGTCAACACAGGTCACTAATGCAGGTCAATGCACAAAGGAGATGCTGATGTATGACTATGCACCTTCCTTACCACTACAAAGAAATACTCCTCCTATGTACATGCATAGATCTTAATAGGACCTTCTACTGAATATTTCCAGGCTATATAAAATTATATGAATGCAGGTTTACCTATGAAAGATTTATTTTCTAATTGCATTATATTAAATTAAAAAAAAAAAAAAGAGAGTCTGGCTCTTCAGTTTACTAGTCAGGGGTTGTAGGTCACCTGAAGTCTGACAACTGCTACTCAACTGTCTCCCAGAATCCTGGCCAATCAGAGGCCTAGCTGTCAACAAAAGGTAGCCAATCGGAGGGCCGGTTTACACCATGTGCAGTCCGGTAGACATGCGCAGAATGAAAAAAATGTTGTTTTGCTTCAATTTGTTATTTACATAAATTAGTTTAGTTAAATTAGTTTAATCCATTTTCAGAATTTGTTTCATTTATTCGCATTCAAATCAATTTGAATTTTCCAAATTCGATTCGAAAACTATTTGAAATTGATGCAAAAACTTTTTGAATTCGAAAAATTTAAATCGATTTGAATAAATTAAATTTTGTCCCACAGAAATCCGCCAACCCCCCCGATTTCAGAGAAACAAAACTCACACCCTAACTACAAATGATCCAATTACCCAACATACTCATATAGTCACTGTTATGTACTATGATTCTCCTACAATTAGTATACATGTTTCCTCTTGGTGATTGCTACAAAAATCCTTGTATATCCTTAGGCTGTTGAGCCCATATAACTACTGTTATACATGTGCAATTATTCCTGAATTATCTTCAATAAAATACTATGGAAGTAAGAAAAGAATAGAATAGAATAGAATAGAATAAAGACGCTTGAGAGGAGATATGATTTCAATATACAAATACCGTACTGGTGACCCCACAATAGGGGTAAAACTTTTCCGCAAAAGGGAATTTAACAAGACTCGTGGCCACTCATTAAAATTTGAATAAAAGAGGTTTAACCTTAAACTACGTAGAGGGTTCTTTACTGTAAGAGCGGCAAGGATGTGGAATTCCCTTCCACAGGCGGTGGTCTCAAGCGGGGAGCATCGATAGTCTCAAGAAACTATTAGATAATCACCTGAACGACCGCAACATACAGGGATAAACAATGTAATACTGACATATAATCACACACATAGGTTGGACTTGATGGACTTGTTTCTTTTTTTCAACCTCACCTACTATGTAATTAGAAAAAAAATAGAATAGAATAGAAAAGAATAGAACAGAAAATAAAAGAATAGCATGTAATAGAGTAAGGCCCTTTCACACTGGGGTGGTTTGCAGGCGCTATTGCGCTAATAATAGCGCCTGCAAAGCGACCCGAAAGTGCCGCTGCTTTGTCTCCAGTGTGAAAGCCCCGAGGGCTTTCACACTGGAGCGGTGCGCTAGCAGGACGGGAAAAAAAGTCCTGCTAGCAGCATCTTCGGAGCGGTGAAGGAGCGGAGTGTATACCGCTCCTTCACCGCTCCTGCCCATTGAAATCAATGGGATAGCGTGGCTATACCGCCGGCCAGGGGCGTCCGCTAGGGGGTGGCTTTTGGGGCTATAGCCCCGAATCTGGGGCCCATAGCCCCGAGTCTCTGCAGGGGTCCCCAAGAGGAGGGGAGGATCTCTGGGGACCCTGATATAAGTGGGGGGGCTCTCTGGGGACCCTGATGTAAATGGGGGGGCTCTCTGGGGACCCTGATGTAAATGGGGGGGCTCTCTGGGGACCCTGATGTAAGTGGGGGGGCTCTCTGGGGACCCTGATGCAAGGGGGAGGCTCTCTAGGGACCCTGATTTTAAGTGGGAGGATCACTGGGGACCGCTATGGGCTCTAGCCCCAGATCTTTTGTAGACCTAGCAACGCCCCTGCCGCCGGCAAAGTGCCTCTGCAGAGGCGCTTTGTGGTGGTTTTTAACCCTTTCTCGGCCGGTAATATCGCCCCGCTATCGGCCGAATACTGACGGTAAAATGCCGCTTACAATAGCGGCGCTTTACCGCCGACGCCGCTCCCGCCCCAGTGTGAAATTGCCTTAATACAGAACAAAATAGAATAGAAAACAAAACAGAATAGAATGGAATAGAATAGAAATGAATAGAATACAATAAAAAAAAAGAATAGAATAAAAAAGAATATACCCAACACTATTGGAAAACGTCTCGAATTCGAAAACTTTTCGAATGTGGAAACTATTCGAAATTGATTCTCAAACTATTCAAAATTGATTCTCAAACTATTCAAAATTGATTCAAAAAACTATTCAAAATTGATTCGAAAACTTTTCGAATTGATTCGAATTGGAATTTCGTCCGATTTTTTTTTTCCATTATTTCGGATTCGTTTAAATTCGGTAGTATTGTAATTTCGGAGATTTGGATGCTGCTCTTTGGCCTGTTTGGCCGAACTGCTAATGAATTAAACACGGATGTGTTGGAGCATCACTATTCTCGAATTGTACGTAACATAACCAGATGACATAAAAGGAGCAGACAAGGGGCGTACACAGTCACAGGGCTCTGTTATTTGCTGTTGCTGTGCCGTCTTTGAAAAATGGAGTTGACGGTGCGGCAACTTTTAGTATTTTTGGTAACCTCCAAGCCCTTTAATGCAAGGTCAAGAGTCAGACTCAAAGTCAGCAAAACTAAATAAAAGGGAAACTATGACAACTGTAAAAGTAGGAGCCCGCTTGCACTATCGTGGTGCATTAGCATGTGCATGTTATGCTTGGCATTACCGTGCTCTGCCTCAAATAAATGGGCTGCCAATGCACCAAAAATTCAGCATTTCTGGCTTTGAACCATCAGCAAGGTCCGTTGGGAGGCCATTCCATCGCATAGCACCAAAGCATGTAAATTCACAATATAATTGTGTGAATGGGCCCTACACTTGTTACTTAAAGGAAACTGTACTAAGAAAATATAAACTTTCATTGCTAACCTCATTCTAAAATACTCTCTTTTTTTGGGTCGAACTGGGGCCAATGGGAGTAGAAAATGTCTCAGGCTTGGTGGTCAGTGGGAGTGAAACATTACATAGAGCCTGTGGTCAATAGGAAGAGGAATAGTGCCTCATCATTGGTGTCATTGAGAGAAAAAGTGCCCCATCATTGGCATTAGGAGGAGGAATAGTGTCCCATCATTGGTATTGGGGTAGGAATAGTGCCCCATCATTGGCATCAGTGGGAGGAATAGTGCCCCATCATTAGTATCAGTGGGAGGAATAGTGCCCCATCATTGGTATTAGTGGGAGGAATAGTGAACTATCTGTGGTATCAGTGGAAGAAATAGTGCCCCATCATTGGTATCAGTGGGAGGAATAGTGCCCCATCATTGGTATCAGTGGGAGGAATAGTGTCCCATCATTGGTATCAGTGGGGGGAATAGTGCCCCATCATTGGTATCAGTGTAAGGAATAGTGCCCCATCATTGGTATCAGTGTAAGGAATAGTGCCCCATCATTGGTATCAATGGGAGGAATAGTGAACTATTTGTGGTATCAGTGGGAGGAATAGTGCCCCATCACTGGTATCAGTGGGAGGAATAGTGCCCCATCACTGGTATCAGTGGAAGGAATAGTGCCCCATCATTGGTATCAATGGGAGGAATAGTGCCCCATCATTGGTATCAGTGGGGGGAATAGTGCCCCATCATTGGTATCAGTGGGAGGAATAGTGCCCCATCATTGGTATCAGTGAGAGGAATAATGCCCCATCATTGGTATCAGTGAGAGGAATAATGCCCCATCATTGGTATCAGTGGGGGGGAATAGTGAACTATCTGTGGTGTCAGTGGAAGGAATAGTGCCCCATCACTGGTATCAGGGGAAGGAATAGTGCCCCATCACTGGTATCAGTGGGAGGAATAGTGCCCCATCACTGGTATCAGTGGAAGGAATAGTGCCCCATCACTGGTATCAGTGGAAGGAATAGTGCCCCATCTTTGGTATTAGATGGAAGAATAGTGCCCCGTCATTGGTTTCAGTGTAAGGAACAGAGCATCATCATTTGTGACGGTGGCAGGAAGAGCAGCCCTTGTTGTGGTCAGTGGCAGGCAAAGGGCCCTATCATTGATGTCAATGAAAGGGAAAAAATGCTCCATCATTGGTATCATTGGAAGAATTTGTGCCAAAAGGGCCAGATAAAGACCAGCAAAGTGTGGCAGTTTGTTGACTACAGACCTACAACAGAGATGTAGAGTATAAAGTCACAGGGCATTTAGAGCTTCCTAATCTCATTCTAGGTCCATGATTCCAAGTCCTGTGAGTGCTGGATTTCCATGATAGCCAGAGAACTGGTGTTTTCAGTCTCTTCAATTGTTTCTTCCAACAAAAAAGTTATTTTTTTTCCTATTAGTGATGTTCCTTCAACTCTCTGTGAAATCAAAGCTTTGATTGGCTCTCATTTGCTTCATTCTTCCTTTTTCTTTCTAAATCGTCTAGATGTCCTGCAGCTCCCGTGAAAAACGTTTTATTTCAGCGCTGCAAAAAACCTTCTTCACGTCGGCAGATATTCGGTTGGGTTGCTAGAAAAAAAGAGAGAAGAAATAAGTCCTATTTAATGACAGAAGTACTCCCTCGATTAAACTTCAAATTAAAAGAGCCAGAAATGGACTCGAAAATGTCAAGCTTCAACGGCGTGGGTCTGAAAATTCCAGATTTGTAACTACTTTATCCTATAAATCCAAGGAAAGGTCGGCGTTGCGTATTTTTTTTTGTGTGAAATATCTCAGCCCGTCGAGAGCAGAAGGTACTTTCAAATTTTTTTGGCCGGTACCCAAGCTCTGGAATATAAAATTTAAAAAAAAATCTCGGTCTGATTTCAGGACGGCAAATTTGTATTCATCAATTCTAAGTAATTGCTCTCCGACTGACGCTATTCCAATTTTTCGCCATTATTTAGTGTCATCCGGCTCTGACTCTCCTGAGTTGCTTTCCTTGTAAAACGTTGTCTGAAAATAAATTATAACTAATATAGCTTACATATTTTATCATTTGGATAAATTTTTCAGCCGCCTCGCCCTCCGCCAAGCACTTTACATGGAAGGTTGGATGTTGGCCGTCCTAAATATTTTAGAGGTGATTTTTAATTTCTGTCTTTAATATTGAAGAATAAAGTTTGAACAATGTGTTTTACGTCTGAAATTAGAAGATAATGTTTTATACCACGGGGGAAAAAAATAAAATAAATTAAAAGCTAACCGTATGATATATTTATATATATATATATATATATATATATATATATATATATATATATATATACACATATTTTTTATATTTTTAAATATATTTTATATATTTTTATATATATATTATATTATATATATATATATATTTTTTTTTTTGTCAATAAGATTAATGCCAATGATGATAGTGATGAAGGCCAATGTAGGGTTAGCTCTATTTTTATTTATTATTTTTTTTCTAAAATTAGTCTATGCCGATGATGATGATGATATTGAAGAAGGCCAATGTATAGCTAGCTCTTAGCTCTGTATTTTTCTTTTAAATCGATATTATTATTTTTTTGATCAGGCTATGCCTATGTTGATGGTGATGAAGGCCAATGTAGGGTCAGCTCCATTTTCTTTTAAATCGGCAAGATGCCGATGACAATAGTGATGAAGGCCAATGTCGGTGAGCCTATATATATATATATATATATATATTATATATATATATATAGTCTATGCCGATGATGATATATATATATATATATATATATAGTCTATGCCGATGATGATATATATATATATATATATATATATATATATATATATATATATATATATATATATATATATATATATATATATATATATATATATATAGGCTCACTGACATTGGCCTTCATCACCATTGTCATCGGCATCTTGTCGATTTAAAAGAAAATAGAGCTGACCCTACATTGGCCTTCATCACCATCAACATAGGCATAGCCTGATCAAAAAAATAATAATTTTAAATTAATTAAAAAAAAAAAAAAGCTAACCATAAGTTGACCTTCATCACCATTCTCATCGGCATAGCCTAATCGTACCAATTTAAAAGAAAAATACAGAGCTAAGAGCCAACTATACATTGGCCTTCTTCAACATCATCATCGGCATAGAATAATTTAAAAAAATAAATAAATAAATAAAAATAGAGCTAACCCTACATTGGCCTTCATCACTATCATCATTTGCATTAATCATATTGATAAAAAAAATTAAAAAATGAAAAAAAATTAAAAATACCTAACCGTACGTTGGCCTTCATCACTGTCCTCAATGGCATAGCCTAACCTTACCGATTTAAAAGAAAAAAAAATAGAGCTAACAATATATTATTATTATTATACAGGATTTATGTAGCGCCAACAGTTTGTGAAGCGCTTAACAAAATAAAGGCAGACATTACAGTTACATTACAATTGGGTACAAGAGGAATCAGAGGACCCTGCTCATTAGAGCTTACAACCTAATATATTGGCCTTTATCACTGATATCATCGGCATAGACTAATTTTATTGATGGAAAAAAAAGAGCAAACCATATTTTGGCGTTCATTGCCATTGTCATTATCAGCACAACCTAATCTTGCCGGTAAAAAAAAAAGAGAGCTTACCATACATTGGCCTTCATCGCCATCATCATCGGCATACCTTAATTACACTGATTTAAAAAAAAAGGATAACTGTACAATGGTCTTTATCACCATCATCATTGACATCAGCATAGCCTAATCTTAGTGATAAAAAAAAAAAGAGCTAATTGCACTTTGGACTTCAGCACCATCATCATCGGCATAGTGCTATCTTGCAGATTAAAAAAATAGAGCTAACCATACATTGACCTTCATCAGCATCATCATCAGCATAGCCTAACCGCACATTGGCCTTCATCATCATCAGCATAGCCTAACCGCACATTGGCCTTCATCATCATCAGCATAGCCTAACCGCACATTGGCCTTCATCATCATCAGCATAGCCTAACCGCACATTGGCCTTCATCATCATCAGCATAGCCTAACCGCACATTGGCCTTCATCATCATCAGCATAGCCTAACTGCACATTGGCCTTCATCATCATCAGCATAGCCTAATCTTACCAATGTAAAAAAAAAAAGGCCTAACCGTACATTGGCCTTCATCATCATCAGAAGCAGCCTAGTATAATCTTACTGATAAAAAAGATAATAGAGCTGACCGTACATTGGCCTTCGTTGGCAAAGCATAATCTTACCAAATCAAAAGAAAATAGAACTATCCTTACGTTGGCCTTCAGCACCATTATCATCATCGGCATAGCCTAATCTTGTTGATAAAAAAAAGTTGAGCTAACAATATGTTGGCTTTCATCACCATCATCATTAGCATAGCATAATATTAGCAATGAAAAGCAAAAAATAGAGCTAACAATACATTGGACTTTTTAACAGATATCATTGGCGTAGCCTAATATTATTGATAAAAAAAAGAGCCAACTGTATGTTGGCCTTCAGCGCCATATAGCACCATCATCATCATTGGCATAGCCTAAACTTAAGAATTAAAAAAATGTAAAAAATTCACGCTAACTATACATTGGTCTTCATCACCTTCATCATTGGCATAGCTTAATCTTAGCGATTAAAAAAAAAATACAGCTAACCATACATTGGCCTTCATCACCATCATTATCGGCATAGGCTAATCTTATGGATTTAAAAAAAAAAAAAAAGGTAGAGCTAGCCATACATTGGCCTTCATCGCCTTCATCATTGGCATAGCTTAATCTTAGTGATTAAAAAAAAAATACAGCTAACCATACATTGGCCTTCATCACCATCATCATCAGCATAGCCTAATCTTACAGATCGATCAGCTGATGGTAGATATTTGGGTGCCGTTTCAAGGAGATAATCAAGGACACGAGAAGTATTTTAAAGACGTGGCTTTCTCACATTATTTGAAGACTCACATGAAATATTTTCAGGAATCGTCATGCTGTGAATGAAGACAGCGAATATCAATTCAGTGTTTTTCTGTGCATATAATGAACATCTGGCAACAAGGTGTTTTGGTCTTTGCATTAAAAAAAAAAAAGAAAAAAAAGAAGAAAAAAATATGTCATAAAACTATTGCTCAACCCTGTTTTTATGACCAAGATTTTTCAACTTTTTTTTTTTTTTCTCATGTTAATCTCCGTGCACACGGTAGAATTTTGTAAATGGTAACAATCAATTTTTTAACAAGACAAAGGGAAAAAAAAAAAAAAAAAAACCTCCCAGGCTCATAAATATTGCATATATTAATTGTGCAGCTTAATGGAACATTTTATGTTTCAGAAAAACTCGTTTACATAATTAAAATCTTCTTTGATCTGTAAGTAAGTGATTTAATCATAATGCTCATTAGGCTGAATGGGTCCTGTGTTCTTTTTTCCTATCAAGATGGTGAAACAAAAAAAAAATACAAAAAAAAAAAAAAGGAAATGTTGAAAAACAAAAAGACATATTTATTAGGTAAACACAAACTGTTTTGTTTCATGAAGCAAAATGGATTTGTTTTTTCATCTTTGAATTTTATTTATTTAAAAAAAAAAAAGAAGAAGAAACATTTAGATGAAAGCAAACTTATTTGTTTTGTTTCTTTTTTTATCTGATTTTGTTTGTGGCGGAGTGGCTTGGTGCAGTAAGTGCTTTCTCGGTCAATTTATGTTCATTAACCACTTCACTTCAGAAAATAATTAATTCATAAACCATTTTGTCTGAACCGTGCTTGAAAGATGCATAATTTGTCTATTGTTGGGGGAAATAAACAGTCATTTGCATTTTGTTCTGCTCACCGTTTAAAGGGACATTAGAGAGACGAGGGACCAAAAAAATAAATAAAAAAATTAACCTCTTGCGTTGATGAAGTCGCCGGGATACACTTTTCGAGAATTATTTTTTCTTTTCTTTTTTTTTTTTTTTTCCTCGAATGGCAATCAGAAACTATTCAGGTGCTATTGACCCAGCGGGTGAAAAGTATGGGCCAGATCAGGAGTCGTGCCAGTAATTTGGGATTTAATTTGAAATATGGAGGCTTGTGGCTTCCTCGCTGGGTCCTTATGCAAAACATTCTGGGAACCTTTAGAACTACGGCTAAAGGGCCACTCCAACCAAATGGATGATGGAGAGTTGAAGCACCCAGTGCTTTCTCAAGGACTTTAGAGTTGCCATCTCTGCTCTTGACTTTCGGGACTCATTCACACTTCAAGTATAACTAAAGGCAAAACTTTTTTGGGGGAGTTTGCATGGAGTAGAGAGGGATTAGAACCCATGTTGGGGTTTTATTGCTGTCCGCTAGGGAGAGACACCCTTTTTAATTGTCCTGGTGTAACACAAAAGAACACCAAAGGGCACCATCTAAGTACAGTAGATAATATCTCCATTAATAAAAAGGTAATTGGCCACTCACGTGCAGAAGAATAAAGAGCGCCTGTAAGGTACACTCATGACTTCAGGAGCCTAGCGTTACCGCCTCAAAACATGTAGCCATTGAGTCGAACACCCCCCACCCCTGGTTCTGTTCCTAGCAGAACATGCGAACAGGCAAAAAATGTGTGCGAACACCATTAAAGTCTATGGGACACCAATGTGAAAAACCAAAAGTGCTAATTTTAAAGGCTTATATGCAAGTTATTGCCATAAAAATACCAAAAAAAATGATGTGGATGTCCCCCCCAAAATCCATACCAGGCCCTTTTGGTCTGGTATGGATATTAAGGGGAACCCCGCACCCAAATGTTTTAAAAAAATTGTGTGGGGGGCCCCCAGGCACTATATACTCTGAATAGCAGTATATATACTATACGGCCTGCCCTATATACTCTGCAGAAAATTGGGCCAGGTACTCGTGTTGGGTGCAGGAACGGGCCCTGCTGTGAAATATCATATCAAAAGTTGTGATTACATGCCCCTGTTAACCAGGGGCAGAAAAATTGGGCCTTGGGTGGTGGTAGTGCCACAACACTGTAACCCCTCACAGATACTCATGTTGGACGCAAGAACGGCCCTGCTGTGAAACATGACTGCCAGTTTCTTGTCCTTCTTGGGCACCCCCTCTCTCTCTAGGCTCACGTTACTCCCTTCCTCAGCCTGGGAACCAACATCGGAGCCTTCAAATCCCTGCAAATCCTCCATCAGCATGTACCCGACACTGTAGTTGAATAGTTCAGGGGACTCCTCCGCCCATGATGGTGGGGCTGCGGAAGGAGTCACTGTGGACATGTAGCCGGTGGAATAGGCTGCTTTGACAGCTGCGTTGGAAGGCAAACTACTCTGAGCCTGGGTGACAGAGGATGAGGAGGATGAGGACAGCTTTGTTAGCCACTCCACCAACTCTTCTGCATGTTGTGGCTCAATAACACGCCCATCAGCAGCAAAAAAGGAAAAACATGTCCCTTGGTCACCTGCAGAGGATGCACCGTGTCCACAACCACCACTGTTGACTGTAGAGAGGCTGCTTGCCCTCTTTTAGTGGCCTGTGAGCGTCTGCATCTCCTTGGAGGCCTTCTAGGCATGATGTATTTTTTGTTTTGCAACACCACACTGCACTGTATTAGATACTGTGTACACCACCAGAAGTGTATTAGAAAGTGTACAATGGCTGCACTGTATTGTATACTGTGTACACCACCAGAAGTGTAGTAGAAACTGTACAGACTGTATTAGATACTGTGTACACCACCTGCACTGTATTAGAAACTGTACACCATGTAATGCACTGTAGATATATGCTACACTGAGTGCAGAGTATATATATACTAGACTGTGTGTGTATATAAATATATATATATATATTAATACACTGCCTGACATCTATTAGAAACTGTACACATTGAATTAGATACTGTGTACACCGCCTGCACGGTATTAGCAACTGTACACCACAGAATGCACTGTAGATATAGGCTACACTGCATGCAGAGTATATATTAATACACCGCCTGAAGTGTATTAGAAACAGTACACCACAGAATGCACTGTTGACATAGACTACACTGGAGGCATATATATATATATATATATATATATATGTATATATATATATATATATATATATATATATATATATATATATATATATATATATATATATATATATATATATAAAATCAAATACACTGCCACTAACTGAATAACATGCTTGCTTAATCTAACTCAAGCTATCTCTCTGTCCACACCAACAACACTACACAGGGCCGCCGTGTAAGCAGCCTTATATAGTGTGGGGAGCCATGATTGGCCAAAGGCACCCTGCCTTTGGCCAATTATGGCTCTCTCAGCAGAGCACGATGTGATTGGCCAAAGCATGCAGGTCAGGTGCATGCTTTTGGCCAATCATCATACAGCAATGCACTGCGATCTCGCAGTGCATTATGGGACATTCCGGGGCGCTCAAATTTTCCGCGAACACCCCATATGTTCGGTTCCTTTTAGAACAAATAAACAGCTTATGTTCGAGTCGAACTTACGTTCGACTCGAACCGTGGGCTCATCCCTAGTAGCCACACCTCCTGACTGCTGACATCACTGAATCAGTTTCCATGCTCTCAGGTGGGTTGCCTCAATTGAGAGCACCCCTTTCGGACTGGAGTTGGGTTGCACTGCACCGGATAGCCATCTGGAGACTTGTTTGTGTACATTACAGGCACGCTTTATTATTCTACACGTGAGTGGCCAATTACCTTTTTATCATTTAAGATATGATCTACTGCACTAAGATGGAGCCCTCTGGTGTTCTTTTGTGTCAGGGCTCATGTACATAGGGCGTTAGAAAAAATGAGCTGTAACGCCACTACCAACGCCAGGAAAAAGCAGCTGTAAAAACCTGCTTTTAGTAGCTTTTTGTATTGGGGTTAATGCACGTTTAGCCACGCTAGCTTTTAGCAGCGCTTCTCTGCCTCTATTCAAAATCAGTGGTTCCCTATGAAAGCCCATTGATTTGAATAGAAGTCGCACCACAAGTCGGATCATGATGGTGCGACTTGCGCGCTGAGGATCTTAAAGAGGAACCCCGAGCCAAAATGAAAAAAAAAACTGCATGCCCCCCCCCCCCAAGATCCATACCAGACCTTTCGGGGAACCCCCACCCTCAAAAAAACAGCATGGGGGTCCCCCCAAAATCCATACTATACCCTTATCCGAGCATTCGGCCCAGCTGGTCAGGAAAGGAGGGGGGTGAGTGAGTGCCTCCCCTCCTGGACCATACCAGGCCACATGTCCTCAACATGGGGGGCAGAGTCACCCGGTGACATCATCTGGAGGCCCCACCCCCTTGTGATGTCACCGCCCCATCATGCCCTTGGTGGTGACGTCACAAGGGGACGGGGCCTTCGGATGACGTCAACAACCCCTCCCCATGGCAATATAAGTATTGGCACACGGCAGACCCAACATTACAGCGGGTGAGAGTGTTGAGTCAACATCGGAGGAAGAACAGAGGAAGAAGACAGCAGAGAGAGGAGACCCGACAGAGGCAGAAGACAGCGGAGGGAGAAGAACCGGGGGATGAAGACATCACCGGAGGGAGAAGAGACGCCGGAGCTGCTTTAATAACTTAAAGCGGAGTTCCACCCTAAAGTGGAACTTCCGCTCATCGGATTCCTCCCCCCCTCCGGTGTCACAATTGGCACCTTTCAGGGGGGAGGGGGGTGCAGATACCTGTATAATACAGGTATCTGCACCCACTTCCGGGTACAGCTAGCCGCAGCTAGCCGCAGACTCCCCGCCCACCCCCGTTGTGTTGTGGGAAATACACAGTTCCCACAACACAACGGGGACCAGTGAAGACGCGCAGCGCGACTCGCGCATGCGCAGTAGGGAACCGGGCAGTGAAGCGGCAACGCTTCGCTTCCTGATTCCCTCAGTGTGAATGGCGGCGGCAGCACCCGAGGATCGAGGGACGGCTCGGTCTCGGGTGCTGACATCGCTGGACCCCGGGACAGGTAAGTGTCCTTATTTTAAAAGTCAGCAGCTGCAGTATTTGCAGCTGCTGACATCTAATTTTTTTTTTTTTGGTGAAACACCACTTTAATTTGTCCCCATACTCATTCACATAGGGTGGGGGCCCCCTTGTCAAAGGGGGCTTCCAGATTCTGATAAGCCCCCCGCCCGCAAACCCCGACAACCAACAGCCATGGTTATTGGGAAGAGGCCCTTGTCCCCATCAACATGGGGGGTACAAGGTGCTTTGGGGTGGGCCCCCACTGCCCAAAAGCACCCACCCTCCATGTTGAGGTCATGTGGCCTGGTATGGTCCAGGAGGGAGAGGGAGGGCACTCGCTCATCCCCCCCTTTCCTGACCAGCCGGGCTGCATGCTCAGATAAGGGTCCGGTATGGATTTCGAGGGGATCCCCCATGCCATTTTTTTGGCGTGGGGGTTCCCCTTAAAATGCATACCAGACCAAAGGGTCTGGTATGGATCTTGGGGGGACCCCACGCAGTTTTTTTTTCCATTTTGGCATGGGGTTCCTCTTCAAGATCCTCAGCACACAAGTCGCACTGCAAGTCGGATCATCATGATCCGACTTGTGGTGCGACTTCTATTCAAATCAATGGGCTCTCATAGGGAACCAATAATTTTGACCTGTAAAAAAGAAATGTTTGACGCAGCTTAAGGCGCATTTAGCAGCTTTTAGAGGCGACAGACGTTTTTACAGCTCGTTTTTACTGCTCCTGGAAGCACAGACTGTCACTTTTTTCTACTGCCCCTAAACGCTTATGCCTCCAAATGCCTCTGACAGTTTATCTGTGCATGGACACATAGGCTAACATGGAGGGCCTTTAGAAGCAGTAAAAAAAAAATGTTAGACGCCCCTAACAGCAGCTGTAAAAACGTCCTGTGTGCATGAGCCCTTACACCAGGACAATTAAAGAGGGTGAATCTCCCTAACGAGCGGACAGACAGCAATGAAAACCCAACAGGAGTACATCAGAACTGGATGCTTAGATTGCACCTTACCAGTCCTTAGATGCTTTGATTGCACCTAGTAATCGTGTAACGGGCAAGGATGGTAAGAAAACATTACAGGGGTTATAACCCACCTTTACTCTAGTTATTGGCACTTTAGGTTGCACTTTACCAGTCCTTAAATGTTTAGATGGCATCTTGCCAGTCCTTAGATGTTTGCATTGCATCGCACTAGTCCTTAGATGCTAAGATTTCGTCTTGCCAGTCCTTAGATGCTTAACCACTTCAGCCCCGGAAGATTTTACCCCCTTCCTGACCAGAGCACTTTTCGCGATTCGCGACTGCGTCGCTTTAAGTGACAATTGCGCTGTCGTGCGACGTTGCACCCAAACAAAATTGACGTCCTTTTTTCCCACAAATAGAGCTTTCTTTTGGTGGTATTTGATCACCTCTGTGGTTTTTATTTTTTGCGCTATAAAGAGCGACAATTTTGAAACAAAACGCATTTTTTACTTTTTGCTATAATAAATATCCCCCAAAAATATATAAAAAAAATATTTTTTTCCTCAGTTTGGGCCGATATGTATTCTTCTACATATTTTTTGTTAAAAAAAATTGCAATAAGCGTATATTGATTGGTTTGCGCAAAAGTTATATACAAAATAGGGGATAGTTTTATGGTATTTTTATTATTATTTTTTTTTGTAGTAGTAGTAATGGCGGCGATCTGCGATTTTTATCGGGACTGCAACATTATGGCGGACACGTCGGACAATTTTGACACTATTTTGGGACCTTTGGCATTTTTGCAGTGATCAGTGCTATAAAAATGCACTGATTACTGTATAAATGTCACTGGCAGTGAAGGGGTTAAGCACTAGGGGGCGATCAAGGGGTTAAGGTGTTCCCTAGTGTGTGTTCTAACTGAAGAGGAGAGGTGATCATGTAGGGGAACAGACGATCTGTATGAACAGACGATCTGTCACTTCTCCCCTTAGAGAACCGGAAACTGTGTGTTTACACACACAGATCCCAGTTCTCCTTGTACCCCGAGCGATCGCGGGAGCGATCTCCTTGTACCGCCGGGCACTCGCATCGGCTTCCTGGGCGAGCACGGGGCGCGCGCACCCCTGGTGGCCACAGGCAAAGCGACGTTACATAACGTTGTTTTGCCCAGCCAGCGTGCCATTCTGCCGCAGTACAACTGCGGCGGCTGGTCTGCAAGTGGTTAAATTGCTCCCTACCAGTCCTTAGATGTTTAGATTGCACCTTACCATTACTTAAATGTTTAGATTATTATTATTATTATTATACAGGTTTTATATAGCGCCAACAGTTTGCTCAGCGCTTTACAACATGTGGGCAGGCAGAACAATTACAATACAATTCAATACAGGAGGAATCAGAGGGCCCTACTCGTTAGAGCTTACAATTTAAGAGGGAGGGTCAAGTGATACAAAAGGTAATAACTGTGAGGGAGGAGATGATGGAGAAAATTAAAGTACAGTTGTTAGGTGTGGGTAGGATAGGCTTCTTTGAAGAGAAGGGCTTTCAGGGATGGTCTAAAAGCAAGCATATAGGAGCTAGTTGGACAGATTTGGGTAGAGAATTCCATAGGATCGGAGAGGCTCTGGAAAAGTCCTAGACGTGAGCATTGGAGGAGGTGACAAGGGCGCTAGAGAGCAGGAGGTCTTGGGAGGAACGAAGAGAACAATTAGGTTGGTATTTTAAGACTAGTCTAGTGATGTAGCTGGGGGCTGAGTTGTGGATGGCTTTGTAATGCCGCGTACACACGGTCAGACTTTATGGCATACTTGGTCCGACATTCTTCCCGCCGGACTTCCGGCGGACTACCGCCGGACTTTCTGAACGGACGGACTTGCCTACACACGACCGGACTTCCCGGCAGGCTAGGTCTGCCGGTCTTCCCGACGGACTTTTGCCGGACTTTCAGAATGAACGGACTTGCCCACACACGGACAAGTCTGTTCATTTTGAATGTGACTCGGGTACGACGGGACTAGAAAAGGAAGTCAATCTCGCCGCTTTTATCGGCGAGATTGGCACCTTGCGAGCCCCGTCGCGGGGCATACCAGGCCCTTAGGCCTGGTATGGATTTTAAGGGGAACCCCCCTATTCTGAAAAAACGGCGTGGGGTCCCCCAATAGTCCATACCAGACCCGATCCGAGCACGCAGCCCGGACGGTCAGGAAAGGGGGTGGGGACGAGCGAGCGCCCCCCCCCCCTCCTGAACCGTACCAGGCTGCATGCCCTCAACATGGGGGGGTGGGTGCTTTGGGGAGGGGGGCGCCCTGCGGCCCCCGCCACCCCAAAGCACCTTGTCCCCATGTTGATGAGGACAAGGGCCTCTTCCCGACAACCCTGGCCGTTGGTTGTCGGGGTCTGCGGGCGGGGGGCTTATCGGAATCCGGGAGCCCCCTTTAATAAGAGGGCCCCCAGATCCTGGCCCCCCACCTTATGTGAAAGAGTATGGGGTACATGGTACCCCTACCCATTCACCTAGGGAAAAATTGTCAATAAAAAAAACACTCCACAGGTTTTTAAAGTAATTTATTAGACAGCTCCAGGGGTCTTCTTCTAGGTTCAGGGGTCTTCTTCTGACTTTGGGGGTCCCTCCGGCCTCTTCTCCTGGCGTCCGTTTGGTTCTTTTCCGCTCTCTCTGGCCTCTTCTCCCGGTGTTCGACCTCTGCTCCCGGTGTTCCAGTTCTTCTGCCGGCTCCTCCGCTATCCTCCTGATGCTCTTTTGCTAGCGGTGGCCCAGACTTCTGCCTTCTGCCTTCTTGTCTTCTTGCCTCCTTGCCTTCTTCCCTCTTCTCTTCTTCCGATGTTGACACGACGCTCTCTTCATCTGCAATGCTCTCTGAGCGCTCCAATGTGACTTATATAGGCGGTGACCCCGCCCCCTTATGCCACCACAGTCCCTGGGCATGCTGGGACTGTGACATTTTAGGGGGCGTGGTCAACATCACTCGGTATAAGTCACATCGGAGTGCTCAGAGAGCATTCCAGACGGAGAGAGCGTTGTGTCAAGATCGGAAGAAGACAAGAGGGAAGAAAGCAAGAAGGCAAGAAGACAAGAAGGCAGAAGGCAGAAGTCCAGGCTACCGCTAGCAAAAGAGCAGCAGGAAGATAGAGGAGGAGCCGGCAGAAGAACTGGAACACCGGGACCAGAGGTCAAACACCGGGAGAAGAGGCCAGAGAGAGCGAAGAAGAACCAACCGGACGCCGGGGGACCCCCCGAAGTCGGAAGAAGACCCCCGAAGCCGGAAGAAGACCCCTGTAGCTGTCTAATAAATTACTTTAAAAACCTGTGTAGTGTTTTTTTATATTGACACTTTTTCCCTAGGTGAATGGGTAGGGGTACTACGTACCCCATACTCTTTTACATAGGGTGGGGGGCCGGGATCTGGGGGCCCTCTTATTAAAGGGGGCTCCCGGATTCCGATAAACCCCCTGCCCGCAGACCCCGACAACCAACGGCCAGGGTTGTTGGGAAGAGACTCTTGTCCTCATCAACATGGGGACAAGGTGGTTTGGGGTGGCGGAGGCCGCAGGGCGCCCCCCTCCCCCAAAGCACCCACCCCCCCATGTTGGGGGCATGTGGCCTGTTACGGTTCAGGAGGGGGGGTGCTCGCTCGCCCACACCCCCTTTCCTGACCGACCAGGCTGTGTGCTCAGATCGGGGTCCGGTAAGGATTTTGGGGGGACCCCACGCCGTTTTTTCGGCGTAGGGGGTTCCCCTTAAAATCCATACCAGACCTAAGGGCCTGGTATGCCCCGTGCTCGCTGCAATAGGAAAATTTGTTTTTCCTATTGCAGCGAGCGCGAAATGCGGTACCCTGCCCTTGCGTCGTATCTGGTCCGTCGGACCAGCATACAGACGAGCGGGCTTTCCGTCAGGAACTGAGTCCGGCGGAGTTACGACGGACAGATTTGAAACATGTTTCATTTCTAGTGTTAAATAAAGATTTGGGACTTTGAGTGAGGCACGGGGTAGTGCCTCCATCCCGGATTCAGAGAAACAAAAGGGGGGAATGGGACTTTAAATGAAACAGTTGACAGATTGGGGTTAGGAGTAAAAATACAATTTATTACATGTGATTTGTGCTGATATATGCTTACAACATGTGGAAGGTTAACGGTGCATCTGCACCAAGCATAGCCTATATAAATACACATGCAGAGAAAACAAGCAGTACTAAATTCCAGTAATGAATAGCTAACACGTATGTCATATAGAGATTGTACATGTAAAAATCACAGAACATAAATGATGTAAAAAATGAATTTAAAAGTTGATACATGAGTAATTCATAAAAATAGAATCCTAAAGAGCGCACAGGGGCTGCATCCATCGTGCCCGACGCGTTTCTGTGAAATACACTTCTTCAGGGGCGGATGCTCTAGGATTTCTGAAAAAACAAGGTAAGTAACATCAGGAAGTGGACTGGTTGATAACCAGAAGGGGCAACAAGTCAGTTTCTGGAGATTTACATACGTGGCCAAGCTATAGTGAAGTGCAAGTTTCGGGTCAGCAAGCATTGCCCCTCTCCGGAGCTGAGGCGACAGAAATACCAACACACGACAGACGCACACAGGTATCCTCCACTTAGTGCATGTTATTTCCGCAATATGGTGACCATAAACTTAAATTGGTGGGGATTATCTGAAATGGATAAATAAGTCCACTAAGATATACCAAAGGTGTTTGAACTAAAGAAGGGGGGGGGGTTTGAAAGAATAAAAAACTTTGGAAAGAGTGATCAAGAATATAGTACCTTAGATTGCTAGAAACAGGAATTGTCCAAAAAGAATTATCCAAAAACAATACAGCGTATGCATCAATGCGGCATTTGCATGTGAGTGGAGAGGAGGACTGCACGAGAGGAGACACCTGATATGCAGCCCATCTGCGTCGGTAATTGCCGCCAACGTCACGTAGGGCTGACGAGGCAAGGGGCGTGGTCCCTGCCTGGGCCGTGAGAGTCCGCCCATGACAGGCACTGTCACGTCCAGCCGTGTCAGCAAGATGGAAAAAGTTCACTTCCGCACAACGGCGCCAAAAGATGACATCATGTGCGGGAGTGGAGCGTGACGCTGATGCGATGTGCGGCGCCCACCCGACCCCCCAACACCAAACCAACCCCCCTTGGGGTGGACGTGGAGGGGGTGGGAGGGGCCCGCAGAGCGCATCGCAGCTCCGGATGTGGAACAAGAAATGGCCCAAAACCGGCCACCATGCTGGAGAATGTGTGTGGTAACCCAGGATGGAAAAAGACACATCGCCGCAAACAGTGCGTGCAGACCAAAAGGTTTATTAAATGCAAAAAAGACCAGGCAGGGGATGGCTGCCTGCTACTGTCAACTGTCTCCATCCCAAATATCAAGTATCAATGGAAGTGTGGGACTTTGAGTGAGGCACAGAATGGTGCCTCCATCCCAAGTTCAGAGAAACGAGAAGGGACTTTGAATGAGACAGTTGACAGATTTAGGAATAAAAATATAATTTGTTGCATATGATTCATGCTGGTATATCCTTATTACATGTGGGGAGTTACCTGTGCATACGCACCAAGTATTTTTATATTGACACTTTTTCCCTAGGTGAATGGGTAGGGGTACCACGTACCCCATACTCTTTTACATAGGGTGGGGGGCCGGGATCTGGGGGCCCTCTTATTAAAGGGGGCTCCCGGATTCCGATAAGCCCCCTGCCCGCAGACCCCGACAACCAACGGCCAGGGTTGTTGGGAAGAGACTCTTGTCCTCATCAACATGGGGACAAGGTGGTTTGGGGTGGCGGAGGCCGCAGGGCGCCCCCCTCCCCCAAAGCACCCACCCCCCCATGTTGGGGGCATGTGGCCTGTTACGGTTCAGGAGGGGGGGTGCTCGCTCGTCCACACCCCCTTTCCTGACCGACCAGGCTGTGTGCTCAGATCGGGGTCCGGTAAGGATTTTGGGGGGACCCCACGCCGTTTTTTCGGCGTAGGGGGTTCCCCTTAAAATCCATACCAGACCTAAGGGCCTGGTATGCCCCGTGCTCGCTGCAATAGGAAAATTTGTTTTTCCTATTGCAGCGAGCGCGAAATGCGGTACCCTGCCCTTGCGTCGTATCTGGTCCGTCGGACCAGCATACAGACGAGCGGGCTTTCTGTCAGGAACTGAGTCCGGCGGAGTTACGACGGACAGATTTGAAACATGTTTCATTTCTAGGTCTGTCGGACTTGTTGGGAAAAAAAGTCAGCAGGAGCCTACACACGATCCACCGGACCAAGTCTACTGTAAAGTCCAGGCAGGTGTATGCGGCATTAGTATTTTGAATTTATTTTGTTGGTTGAGTGGCATCCAATGGAGGGATTGGCAGAGAGGCAGAGAGGGGTAGCAGGCACTGAGTCTGGCGGCAGTATTTATGATGGACTGAAGGGGGGATAGTCTATGTAAAGGTAAGCCAATGAGGAGGAAGTTGCAGTAGTCGAGACGAGACATGACCAGGGAGTGGACCGGGAGCTTTGTGGTGTCACTGGTTAGGGAGGGGCATATTTTGGAGAGGTTGAGGTGGCAAGATTTGGACAGTGATTGGATGTGGGGCCTAAAGAATAGTTCAGAGTCCAGGATTACACCTAGGACCTTGCCATGCGGGGATGGGCTGATAGTAGTGCCATCAATCTTGACAATCTTGACAGAGAAGTCAGGGGAAGGGGCATGTGGAGGAGGAAATATATTGAGTTTGGTTTTCGATAGATTGATTTTGAGGAAGTGGTGTGACATCCAGGCTGATATGTCTGTTAGTAAATTAGTGAAACGTGAGGAGACTGAAGGAGTGAGCTGAGGGGTAGAGAAATAAATTTGGGTTACAGTCAAGCAAAATCTCCTGCGCTCAAAATTGGTGCAACGGCAATGAAAATAGCCGAGAATGTCAAAGGCTCTCAGTAGATGTACAGGCCTTGCTGCCCTCCAAGGGTCAGGGTACACCCAATGGGAACACTGTAGGACAACAAAAACAGGGCGCACCAACCTTTCGCATTACCCAAGTGGTATTTATTGAAATCAAAAAGAAGGAAATCTACTCACAAACAAGTGAATAATAAAAGCATATCAAAGTCCAAGACTGGATGCAGAGCAACCAGGCCACTGGAACAATGTACAGCACGTCAGAGAAACTTCCAGATGGCTGCCGTGTTTTGAGGGGGGATCCCCTCTTCCTCAGAGCCTCTGATTTCAATAAATGCCACTTGGGTAATGCGCAAGGTTGGTGCGCCCTCTTTTTGTTGTCTTACAGAATAAATTTGGGTGTCACCGGTGTAGAGATGGTAGCCATGGGAGGCTATTAACTGACCCATGGAGGAAGTATAGATCGAGAATAGGAGAGGTCCAAGAACAGAACCTTGGGAGACCCCAACAGAGAAAGAGAGAGGAGAGGAGGAAGTAGAATTGTAGGTAACGCTAAAGTGGCGGTTGGATAAGTAGGAAGAGAACCCGCGAAGAGCACAGTCACGGAAACCAAAGGTGTGGATTTTTTTTTTTGGAGGAGGGGGTGGTCAGACGTATCAAAGGCAGAAGAAAGGTCCAGGAGTAGGAGTACAGAATAGTGTCAATTGGTTTTGGCAATTTAGTAGATCGTTTGTTAGTTTTAGGAGAGCAGTTTCTGTGGAGTGTTGAGGGCAAAATCCAGACTGAAGGGGAAGATTGCACCTTACCTGTCCTTGAATGCTTAGATTGCAGTTTACTAATCATTAAGTGCTTAGACTGCATTTTACAAGTCCTTAGATACATAGATTGCCCCTTACCATCAGCAGGCTGATCACATCATCTCAGCTTAGGAAGAGTCATTAAAAGTGTCACTAAACTCTGGTTTAAAAAGTTCTATTTAAATATATATTCTTGACTTAAAGAAAGTCCCTTCAATTGTTCTGTCTTTTCCAAAGCTCTAAATTCCCTTTTTTTCCCCCTGCTGCTGTGATCTGACTTTCTGTTAGTTGGTAGCTAGATTGGTTCTCCAGAAGAAGAAAATGGATGGTTGGCACTCAGGATGACATCCAAAATGGTATTTCTTGATTAAATGTATGTACAAAGCTGTAAAATATCCCACACCTTTCGGCGTTAGTCCTGAGCCATGACTAAGGACTAACGTCAGAAACGCGTAGGCTGTTTTACAGCTTTGTACATGCATTTAATCAAGAAATACCATTTTGGATGTCATCCCGAGTGCCAACCATCCATTTTCTTCTTCTGGTCCATTGGAGGTGTCAGCAGCCTCAAGGTCTGAGCACCGGGCGGAGCTCTTATGAAGGAAGGTTGCAGCGCCTATACACCTGTTTTCATTGGTTCTCCATGGTCCCACTGTAGGAACATAACCACCTTCTCTTGCTCTCTCCGGAGAAGGACTAGGTCAGTGATGGTGAGCCTTGGCACCCCAGATGTTTTGAAACTACATTTCCCATGATGCTCAGGCACTCTGCAGTGTAGTGGAGCATCATGGTAAATGTAGTGCCAAAACATCTGGGGTGCCAAGGTTCACCATCACTGGACTAGTTTCTATGGACAAAGGGATCTGTAGTGTGCATAGAGCAGTGTAAATGACCACAACTAGTGTGTGCTGCTTGTATCAAATGATCAAAAGTGAGGGGGAAAAGGAGAGGTTCAGGAGGAGCTCACAGAGTACATTGCAAGGAGGTCAGCCCCTTTCATTCACTGGATTTCAGACCTTTCAATCATGGAGGCTCAGCATCACACATGGGTGTTACCTAGGTTGGTCAGCATGCAAATACAGCCTGTCTATGACCACCCCCTCCTCCAGACTGACACCCACCCATCAAGGTGTTTTGATATTTGTATAAATCCTCCCAAGAGCCTGCCCACTGCTTGCATCAGGACTCTTCAGCGAAGTACCAAGGCAGGTTGCTGTGATGTTTTATCTAGGGTGGTCTACAAATTCAGTCTGCCTAGGACCACCCAGTTCTGAAGACTGAGACACACCCATGAAGGAATTTTTATATTTGCATAACTCCTCCCAAGAGCCATCCCACTGACTCTTGAGCGGGGTACAAAGGCAGGGTGCTGAGAAGTTTTACCTAGGGTGGCCTGCATGCAAATTCAGCCTGCCTAGGACCGCCTACTCTTGCAGACTTAGAGCCACCCATAAATGCGTGTTAATATTTGCATAACTTCTCCCAAGAACCAGCCCACTTCTTGCATCAGGGCTCTTGAGCAGGGTACAGAGGCAGGGTGCTGAGCAGTGGCGGAATTACCAGGGTCGCACCAGTCGCATTTGTGACTGGGCCCTTGAGTTCTGCCACTGTAGGGGGGCCCGCCACCGCCAGGAAATAGTACAATGGTCATTCACGGGGAGTCCCCGTCCGCTCCACCCATCCTCTCCGGCTGCTCCGCCCATCCTCCCCGCCCGCACTCACGGCGCACTGCACAGTCCCTGCCTGCTCCGCCCATCCTCTCCACCCATCCTCTCCTCCTGCACTCACGGGCACAGTCCCCGCCCATCTTCTCTGTCTCCGCCTGCACTCACGGGCACAATCCCCGTCCACTCCGCCCATCTTCTCCGGCTCCGCCTGCACTCACGGGTACTCACAGGCCCCGCCCATCCTCTCTACTTGCCCAAGCAAGACCTAGCAAGGAGGGGGAACCAAGTGATCTGCAAGTGAGTGGCACCCATCCCTCAATATCAACACTGCCACTGATTCCCCCCACACACCACCACTACTGCCACTGATCCCCACACCACCACTACTGCCACTGATACCCCTCACACACCACCACTACTGCCACTGATCCCCACACCAGCACTACTGCACTGATACCCCCCCCCCCACACCACCACTACTACTACTACTGATCCCCACACCACCACCACTACTGCACTGATACCCCCCACACCACCACCACTACTGCCACTGATACCCCCCACACACCCACCACTACTGCCACTGATACCCCCCACACCACTACTGCCACTGATACCCCCACACCATCACCACCACTACTGCCACTGATACTCCCCCATACCACCACCACCACTACTGCCACTGATACCCCCCACACCACCACCACTACTGCCACTGATCCCCACACCACCACTACTGCCACTGATACCCCTCACACACCACCACTACTGCCACTGATCCTTACACCATCACCATTGCACTGATACCCCCCCACACCACCACTACTACTACTGATCCCCACACCACCACCACTACTGCCACTGATACCCCCCACACCATCACCACCACTACTGCCACTGATACCCCCCACACCACCACCACTATTGCCACTGATACCCCCCACACCACCACCACTACTGCCACTGATACCCTCCACACCATCACCACCACTACTGCCACTGATACCCCCACACCACCACCACTACTGCCACAGGTACCCCCCCCCACCACCACTACTGCCACTGATACCCCCCACACCATCACCACCACTACTGCCACTGATACCCCCCCACACCACCACCACTACTGCCACTGATACCCCCCACGCCACCACCACTACTGCCACAGGTACCCCCCACCACCACCACTACTGCCACTGATACCCCCAACACCATCACCACCACTACTGCCACTGATACCCCCCACACCACCACCACTACTGCCAAAGATACCCCCCACACCACCACCACTACTGCCACTGATAGCCCCCCACACCACCACCACTACTGCCACTGATTTTCCTCTCCCCCCACACCACCACCATTGATAGAGTGGTGGTGGTATAGTTGCACCAATCCTCCCACTGCTTACATCAGCACTCTTTAATGGAGTACTGAGGCGGGGTGCTGTGATGTTCTCAGGAATCTATGTACAGCACCCTGCCAGCCCCTCCCACCAGCCATGATCTGCCTGCATTGCATAGAGAAGCACAGGGACTAAGTAATAATATAAGTAATATAATATAATATAAGGTAAGCTGCAAGATATACATTTTTTGTTTTGATTTTAGATGCTTTTTAGCTTTTTAATCTTTTTTTTTTAATGAATTTTTTCTGCTCCATATAACTGTTTCCTTTGACCCAAACTAAATGTACCGGTGCTGCTCAAGGCTCCACCAGGTCCCCTTATGTAGCAATCACTTGTGGAGTGCAGACAAGGACAGAGCTCATCCCAGCTCCATGGGCAGAGTGAAACATGTTGGGGTGTGGCCTGAGGCTGTCATACACTTTCCTATGGGGTTTTGCAGAGATGTGCGACTTCCAGGACTTTTATCCTTTTCCATTGGGTGTTTCCTTTGCCTCCATCCCCATCTCAGTGTGTTGCCCTGTGTAGGAAGATGTCCTCCCCCGACCTGGACTTCTCAGTAAGGATGGACAAACGGTTCGGGCCGAGCATAAGTTCGGCCGAACATTCTCCGCTCGGGTGTACGCCGGACACCCAAATTTTCTGTGCGCTTAGCGAACAGTCAATAGGTTGTTAAGGAGCGGGGCCCGGAAGCTGGCTGCCGCATCCTTAACAACGGATAAGTCATCAGCTGTCAGCAGGATAACCCGCTGACAGCTGAATGAAAAAAAAAATTGCCAAATTTTCTGACAATAGAAATTAAAAAAACGGCATGGGGGCCCCCCAATCCATACCAGGCCCTTTGGGTCTGTTATGGATTTTAAGGGGAACCCCATGCCAAAATGGCACCCCCCTCCAAATTCATACCAGACCCTTATCTGAGCAAGCAGCCTGGCATGCCAGGAAAGGGAGGGGGGACAAGCGAGCAACCCCCCCGTCCTAAACCATAACAGGCCACATGCCCTCAACATAGGCGGTTGCTTTGGGTTGGGGGGCACCAAAGCACCTTGTCCCCATGCTAATGGAGACAAGGGCCTCTTCCTGACAACCCTGGGCGGTGGTTGTGGGGGTCTACGGGTAGGGGTTTATCGGAATCTGAAAGCCTCCTACTCATTCACCAAAAAAGTGTCAAAAATAAACAGACATGAGGCAGTTTTTGACAACTCCTTTATTTAAAAAAAAATCATTTTTTTTTAATTTTAATAAAGAGCAGCCCCCATGTTGAGGGCATGTGGCCTGGTATGGTTTGGTGGGGGGCGCTCGCTCTTCTCCCCCCCCCCATCCTGCCTGCTAGGCTGCATGCTCAGATAAGGGTTTGGTATGGATTTTGGGGGGGGGCCCATTCTGTGTTTTTTTTTTTTGGTGCGGGGTTCCCCTTAAAATCCATACTAGACTTGAAGGACCTGGTATGCATGGGGGGGGGGGGGGGGCACATAGTTATTTTTTTTTATTTTTTCATTTTTATTGCTGGCAATAACTTGCAGCCCGATAATCAATTTAAATGTCTTTTTTCTATTTTTTTAATAGAAATGTCAGCTTTGCTGCAGCAGGTTCTATACATGGTACAGATGCACCACTTTACAGGCTGACTAAGGGGACCCCCCTGGCATTATATTTAACTAGTTATTGACCGCCTACCGTAGTTGTACTGCGGCAGGTTGGCTCCCCTGCGCAAATCCCTGTCATTGTACATCGGGCGCGTACACGGCAATTTGTGGGCAAGCGCCCATTACCGGGCGGGGGGAGCCAACCAGCAAGTCCGGCGTACTCGATGTCCGCCAGCCACCTGCGATCGCTCCAGAGATAGGCAGAACGGGGGTCTGTCAGTGTAAACAAACAGATCCCCGTTCTGTCAGGGGAGGAGAGAGAGATCATCTGTTCCTAGTGATTAGGAACAGCGATCTCTCTCCTCCTCCAGTCAGTCTCAGCCCTCACAGTTAGAAACACCTCCCAGGAAACACATTTACCTTGATCGCCCCCTGGTGTTAACCCCTTCCCTGCCAGTGACATTAATACAGTAATCAGTGGCTATTTTTAGCTCTGATCATTGTATAAATGTCACTGGTCCCAAAAATGTGTCAAAAGTGTCTGATCTGTCCGCCAAAATGTCGCAGTCCCACTAAAAATCGCAGATCACCGCCATTACTAGTAAAAAAAATAAATAATAAAAATGCCATAAATCTACCCCCTATTTTGTAGACGCTATAAACTTTGTGCAAACCAATCAATATACGCTTATTGCGATTTTTTTTTTTTTTTACCAAAAATATGATGAAGAATACATATTGGCCTAAACTGAGGAAGAAATTATTTTTTTTTACATTTTGTTTTTTTGGATATTTATTATAGCAAAAAGTAAACAATTCAGTTTTAATTTTTCAAAATTGTCGCTCTTGTTTATAGCGCAAAAAAATGAAAAAACCGCAGAGGTGATCAAATACCACCAAAAGAAAGCTCTATTTGTGGGAAAAAAAAGACATAATTTTTATTTGGGTACAGCATCGCACGAGCGCGCAATTGTCAGTTAACCACTTGCCGACCAGCCGCAGAATGACACGGCTGGGCGAAACGATGTTATGTAACGTTGTTTTGCCCTGTGGCCACTAGGGGCGCACGCTGCCCGCCCACCGAGCCGATGCGAGTGCCCGGCGGTCGCGATCACCGCCGGGCTCCCGAAATCGCTCGTGGCACACCGAGAACCAGGATCTGTGTGTTTAAACACAGCAGGTTCACACAGTTTCCGGTTCTCTGAGGGGAGAACAGAGTCTGTTCATACAGAGTATGAACAGCGATCTCTCATCTCCTCTACACAGTCACTTCCCCCCTTCAGTTAGAACACACACTAGGGAACACAACCCCTTGATCGCCCCCTAGTGTTAACCCCTTCACTGCCAGTGACATTTTTACAGTAATCAGTGCATTTTTATAGCACTGATCGCTGTATAAACGACAATGGTCCAAAAATTGTGTCAAAGGTGTCCGACGTGTCCACCATAATGTCACAGTCCCGATAAAAATCGCAGATCGCCACCATTACTAGTAAAAAAAAATGAATAATAAAAATGCCATAAATCTATCCCCTATTTTGTAGACGCAATAACTTTTGCGCAAACCAATCAATATACGCTTATTGCGATTTTTTTTTTACCAAAAATATGTAGAAGAATACATATCGGCCTAAACTGAGGAAAAAAAATCGTTTTTTTTATATATTTTTGGGGGATATTTATTATAGCAAAAAGTAAAAAATATTGCGTTTTTTTTCTAAATTTTCGCTCTTTTTTTGTTTATAGAGCAAAAAATAAAAAACGCAGAGGCGATCAAATACCACCAAAAGAAAGCTCTATTTGTGGGGAAAAAAGGACGTCAATTTTGTTTGGGTGCAACGTCGCACGACTGTGCAATTGTCAGTTAAAGCGACGCAGTGTCCCTTTCGCAAAAAATGGCCCGCAAATCCTTCCGGTCCTTAAGTGGTTAAAGGAATTTTTCGTTTTTATTGTTTCATTTTAAGCATCAATAAAATCACGGCTCCTGTAAAAACTATATATTTTTTTTAAAGTTTTTTTTTGTATTGATACATGTCCCCCAGGGCAGTACCCAGCCCCCCCCCCCCAATACTCTTTGTATGGCCAATAACTTGGATATAAGGCTTCAAAATGGGGACTTTTCATGTTCGGGTCCCATAGACTTTAGTAGAGTTCGCAGCTCGGGTTCAAACTTTTTCTCTGTTTGGGAGTTCCGGTGTGAACCGAAACGGGGGGGGGGGGGGGGGTTGTTGGGCCCATCACTACTCCTCAGTTGTTGGCTAATCATCTCCTGGAACTTTCTGCACCCGCCTGGAGCGTCACTAACACTCGGACGCCTAATCATTATCGCCTAATCATTCTTCTTCGTCCAATCAGATCATTTCCTATTAATGCCCGGCGGCGTCAGCGTTCCCGGAGATGATAACAGGCCATCGCTTTGCGTTTTTTTTAATCGCGGAATTGATCGTTGATACTTCACCATCTCTTAACGGAAAGTTTGGCAAGCTCAGCTCCGCCGTAAAACTAATTGCGCGCTCCGTTCCTTACTTCCACCCATCTTCATAAAAAAGTTTACGGCCTCCAGAAAGGTCGGGAACGGCTCCTCGGGGACACCTCGCCCGTACACAAGGACACTCTCCGGCTTTATTTGTTAAATAAAAAATACATCAAGCTCCCCGGGTTTCTGCTTGCGCGGCTCCTTGGCGTGTTTGTTCGCAGGCAGCAATAACGCGCTTTTGATGGATAAAATGCCGGGGCGGCTTGTCAGCAGTCGGCTGTTGCTGAAGAGACTTTTTTTTTTTTTTTTCCTCTCCATCACCTGGTGTCTGTCCGATGTCCTCCACCCCCGCCGTCCATCTTCGTGGCGGACATCTGCTATGGGACAGATTGAGCGAGCGGTGGCGAAGGCTGAGCTGGACAGAAGAGCTTTCTCTGCGCCAGCAAGAATTCTGGTTAACGTCGGGGAAAAAAAAACGTGAAAGCTGACACGGCGCGTCTGGAGAGGTGTGATGTGTAGATGGATCTTGTTATAAAGGGTCACGCTGCCCCCCAAAAAAAGGCCAATTCGCACTAGCAGCAAGACTTGCCTCCAGGGGCTGACTGACAACTCATGGGGCCCCCGGGCAATAGGAGAAGATTATGGGGGCCCCGGGCAATAGGAGATTATGGGGCCCCCAGGCAATAGGAGATTATGGGGCCCCCAGGCAATGGATTATGGGGCCACACAATATACACACACACACACACATACAGTATACACACACAGACACATAATATACACACACAGTATACACACACAGAATACGCATACACACACTGAAAAGGTACTGGAGAGGCGGGGCAGCTTTAATCTTGGGATTTAAAAAAAAAAACACAGATTTTTACATACTGTCCCTGGTTTTATTGAGGCTGGCAACCCTGATGGGGCCCCTTAGTGGCATGGGGCCCTCGGGCAGTGCCCGAGGGCCCGAATGGTCAGTCCGCCCCTGCTTGCCTCCCCTCTGAAAAGCTGTCCACAATTGATTGCTTTTTCAGAGGGTGGTTGTTGCCTCCTAAATGCTTATTTTAACCCTGAAAAGCCGCAACACCACGGTGCAACCATGTGTGTATTGCACATGGCTGCAGGACAGATGTGGCACGACCCTACTTACTCGAATGGACCATGTTCGGCAGCGCTACTAACTGTATACACAACATAGGGTATCATTTTTGCCATGGCCGTGGCATATGTGCCACCCCATCCATGTGCACTCCACAAAGTAGCAGGGTGATAATGGCCTGGCCCTCTTTACTTGAATGAGTCATATTTGGTGTCAGTACCACCCACCGCACACAACAAAGGGTATCATTTTTGCCATGGCCGCTGCATCTGTACTACCCCATCTATGTGCATTGCATATACTTAAGGGGCAGTTGCGGTGTAACCCTCTTTACTAGAATGGATCATGTTTGGCAGGGGGGGGGGTTCCTGCCAAACACAACATAGGGTATCATTTTTTAAATTGCCGTGGCATGTGTACCACGCTATCTGTGCGCATTGCACATAGTTGCAGGGTGGTTGCAGCGTGGCCGTCTTTACTTGAATGGATTACATACTCAAACCTCCCAACTTTTTGAGATGGGAATGAGGGACACCTATCAGCAAAAGTATGCAGGCATAGGACACACCCCTTGCCACGCCCCATTAAAGGAGAATTGTACAAAAAAACAAGATTTGTTAAACCCACAAGTGCTTTTTTTACCACTATTATTCCTTTATATTGGCTTTTGGAATTTACAAATGCAGCAATTTAGAAATCAGATGAAAGCTTTAGTGCTGGAAAACACTTTTTGATAGATAAAAAGTGCATTTTATATACATCTATATCAGGGATATGCAATTAGCGGACTTCTAGCTGTTGCAGAACTACAGGTCCCGTGAGGCATAGCAAGACTCTGACAGCCACAAGCATGACACCTAGAGGCATGATGGGACTAGTTTTTCAACAGCTGGAGGTCCGCTAATTGCATACCCCTGATCTATATAGATCAGACCAAAATCAGGGACAAATGAGGGACAGTCCCTCAAAATCAGGGACAGTTGGGAGCTATGCATACTACCTGCCGCGGACAAAATAGCGTGTCATTTTTGCCACTTTCGGTGCATGTGTACCACCCCATCCATCCGTGTGCATTGCACGTAGTTGCAGGGTGGTTGTGGCGTGGCCCTCTTTACTTGAATAAATCACATTTGGCAGCAGTACTACCTGCCGTGGACAAAATAGGGTATAATTTTTTCCATAGCCGTGACATGTGTACCACCCCATCCTTGTGCATTGCACCTAGTTTCAGTGCTGTTGTGTCGTGGCCCTCTTTACTTGAATGGATTATGTTTATGTGGTACTACCCACCACGGACAATATAGGGTATCATTTTTGCTATGGCTGTGGCATGCATACCACCCCACCCATATGCATTGTATCTAATTGTAGGGTGATTGCGGCGTGGTCCTCTTTATTTGAATGAGTCATGTTGGGTTGCAGTGCTGCCTGCCAAACACAACATACAGTATAATCTTTGCTGTGGCCGTGGCTTGTGTACCACCTCATCCATGTGCATTGCATGTAGTTGCAGGTTGGTTTTGGCGTGGCCCTCTTTACTTAAATGCATTACGTTTGGCGGTGGTACTGCCTACCGTGCACAAAATAGAGTATAATTTTTGCCATGGCATGGGTACCACATTATCCATGTGCCATGCACATAGTTGCAGGGCGCTTTCTGCGTTGCTATCTTTACTTCAATGGGTCATGTTTGGCGGCAGTCCCACTCCCAGTGCAAAACATTGGGGTTTTATTTTTGCCGTGACACATGTACTCCCCCTATCCAAGTGTATTGCATGTAGTTGCAGGGCAGTTATGGTGTGGCACTCTTTACTTAAATATGTCATGTTTGGGGGCCGTACTGCCAGCCAAAAATAACGCCATGTGTACCACCCTAATTGGCCACCCTTACAGTGTAAAGAGGAACTTCCGTCCCCTTCAGTATTGGCCCCATCCCTTCTGGCATTGCCATATTTGTTGTTCTGGCACATGCACATGTAGGCAGGTGCAGTTAGCTAGTCTGCAACTGTGTGATGAAGAGATGAGCTTGGGCGTGTTATTTGGATATACCGTATTTATCAGAGTATAACACGCACCCTCACTTTAAGAGGGAAGTGTCAAGAAAAAAACTTACATTTTAAATAAAGAACTGTGAAGCAAAATAAGGGTCAATGCCCATCTGCAGCCTCACAAGCCCCACCACTGCCATGAATGCAGCAGCCCCAGCATTGTCATGAATGCAGCAGCCCCAGCATTACCATGAATGCAGCAGCCCCACCACTGCCATGAATGCAGCAGCCCCACCACTGCCATGAATGCAGCAGCCCCACCACTGCCATGAATGCAGCAGCCCCACCACTGCCATGAATGCAGCAGCCCCACCACTGCCATAAATGCAGCAGCCCCAACATTGTCATGAATGCAGCAGCCCCAGCACTGCCATGAATGCAGCAGCCCCACCACTGCCATGAATGCAGCAGCCCCAGCATTGCCATGAATGCAGCAGCCCCACCACTGCCATGAATGCAGCAGCCCCACAACTGCCATGAATGCAGCAGCCCCACCACTGCCCATAATGCAGCAGCCCCACCACTACCATGAATGCAGCAGCCCCACCACTGCCATGAATGCAGCAGCCCCAGCATTTCCATGAATGCAGCAGCCCCAGTATTGCCATGAATGCAGCAGCCCCAGCATTTCCATGAATGCAAACTCCCCATTGCCTTCAGTGCAGCCTGATCCATGCCCATCTGCAGCCTTGGAGGGGACAGGGAGGGGGCATGACGAGCGCCAACAGATTACATACAGGAGAAACTCCTGGTTTCTCAGGGGCCTCATTAATACATAGTCTCCTTTGATGGACAGAACAATTTCCAATGGCAGCGCGGGAGATGGGATTTCCTATTAAAGAGGCCGCCGCGTAAACAGTCAATGCTCCTGTATGTACGGCACTCGTTCCACCCCCTTCCTTTCCCCTCCGAGGCAGCCAGAATATATATATCTTTTCTGGCCCCGGCTCTCGGAGATTCCTTGGGGGCCACAAAAGATATATATGTTCAAATGACCAGGCGGTCCGTGCAAAACTGGAACGTGGGCCGCAATTGGCCCGTGGGTCGGACTTTGGACATGCCTGATCTACTCTCTGGCCTAGTTCTACTAGTACAAATAAGTTTAAAATAACATTTATATAAAGACTGATTGTGGTATATATAAGTAACACCCCCTACCAGTAGGTAGGTGCTAGAATAGGTTATTTACTGTACTAAGATTTTTCCAGCACAGGCAAATTTAGGCAGGCCCATGCTGCATGCTAGGCCTGCCTGTTTTGATCTGGGGGCTGGGAGTGGTCAGAGTAGCAGTGGGTGTTACCATGTGTGCTCTAGTTCTGGGGTGCCTTCCCTGCTTCCATAGAGAAGATTCTGGAAGAGGGGCTGAGCCTGGAACTGGAGTGGCAGGCAGCTTGTGTGGGAACCCTGACCAATCCCCAATTGGTATTGGCAGGGGCCGGGCCTCCTATAAAAGCTGAGGTGAGATGCCACTGGGGAGAGAAGTCGGCTAAGTGAAGTGAGGAATGGCATGCTAGGCAGCAGCAGGAGGACACCCCCATCTGGGGGGGGGTGCCAATCGCAGGAGAAGGCCCAGGACAAGCTGTGAGGAAACATTGCCTCTACACAGTCATTGGCAATATCTCTGGCACCACCCGGTCATTGGTAGGGAACTCCTGGAGCAGAGGGGCAGGTGAAGCTGTCAGAACGCATGGTCCAGTCAAGTTCCTCATCAAGGACTCAGGGCAGTGGAAGGTCGGTGAGTGTTACCACAGTGGAGGGCAGGATGTGCCAGGAAGACTGTGAGGGAACTCGGCATTAAACATGGTCATTAGCAGGGTCTTCATCATACACATGGTGGATGATGGGGAGTCCTGGATCAGAGAAGACTGTGGGGATCTGTGTCAAGTCGATGATTTGCAAGTTGGGCTGGCTGGGAACAGTAGTCCAACTCCTAAAGACATGCTTTTAACCTACTAGGCCTCCAGGGAGAGGTTCTGCAGACCTCAGGCCTAGTAGCAGCGAACAACCAGAGCCAGTAGAGTTGCTTATTCGGAGTGGGTCCCTACTACCCAATAGAAGAGGATGTGTCATACTTCAATTCATGTAACTACAAGCATGTGCAGGAGGGAACCAGTGAAGGTAGAATGAAACAAGTTTGTGCAGGAGGAGTAACAGTCTGTATGGAGATGCAGGAGGAGTAACAGTCTGCATGGATAAGCAGGAGGAGATTTACATTTAATGTCCATGCACATCAAATCTTCGGGCTCTAACATTGTGCTGTTGTACTTAAATTGTAAATATGATGGCAATGATAGATCCTATGGGCATCCCATATTTCCTATCCCTATCCAAGTTGTAACCACCAATAAAACAACAAAAACAAAACTCACAAATGATTGTTCATTGTCTTTGGAAGTGATGTATGAAATCTGGCAGTGAGGTGAATTGGTGAATTGTTTGTTACTAGCTGCAACACCATGGCTACATATATATATATATATATATATATATATATATATATATATATATATATATATATATATATATATAAATATATACTGTGTGTATGTGTATATATATATATATATATATATATATATATATATATATATATATGTATATGTGTGTGTGTGTGTGTGTATATATATAATGTATATGTATATTTATATAAGTGCCCACAAAATGCAGCCTCATCAGTGCCCATCAATGTAGCCTCACCAGTGCCCACCAAATACAGCCTTATCAGTGCCCACCAAATGCAGCCTCACTGTGCCCATCAAATGCAACCTCACTGTGCCCATCAATGCAGCCTCACTGTGCCCATGAAATGCGGCCCCTCAGTCTGTGCCCATCAATGCAGCCCCCCAGTCTGTGCCCATCAATGCTGAGCCCCTTAGTCTCTTCGCCCATCAATGCTGAGCCCTTCAGTCTGTGCCCGTCAATGCAGATCCTCACTCTGTGCCCATCAATGCAGCCCCTCAGTCTGTGCCCATCAATCCTGATGCCCCTCAGTCTGTGTCCATCAATGCTGACTCTGAGCCCCTCAGTCTGTGCCCATCAATCCTTAGCCTCTCAGTCTGTGCCGATCAATGCTGAGCCCCTCAGTCTCTGTGCCCATAAATGTAGCTCCTCAGTCTGTGCCCATCAATGCAGCCCCTCAGTCTGTGCCCATCAATCCTGAGCCCCTCAGTCTGTGCCTATCAATACTGACTCTGAACCCCTTAGTCTGTGCCCATCAATGCTGAGCCCCTCAGTCTCTGTGCCCATCAATGCAGTCCCTCAGTCTCTGTGCCCGTCAATGCAGCCCATCAGTATGTGCCCATCAATGCTGACTCTGAGCCCCTCAGTCTCTGTGCCCATTAATGCAGCTCCTCAGTCTGTGCCCATCAATGCAGCCCCTCAGTCTGTGCCCATCAATGCTGACTCTGAGCCCCTCACTGTGCCCATGAATCCTGAGCCCCTCAGTTTGTGCCCATCATTGCTGACTCTGAGCCTCTCAGTCTCTGTGCACATCAATGCAGCTCCTCAGTCTGTGCCCATCAATGCAGCCCCTCAGTCTGTGCCCATCAATGCTGAGCCCTCAGTCTCTGTGCTCATCAATGCAGCCTTTCAGTCTGTGCCCATCAATACTGACTGTGAGCGCCTCAGTCTATGCCCAGCAAAGATGACTCTGAGCCTCTCAATCCCCTCAGTCTGTGCCCATCAATGCTGACTCTGAGCACCTTAGTCTGTACCTATCAATCCTGAACCCCTCAGTCTGTGCCCATCAATGCCCACTCTGAGCCCCTCAGTCTGTGCCCATCAATGTTGACTCTGAGCCCCTCAGTCTGTGCCCATCAATCCTGAGCCCCTCAGTCTGTGCCCATCAATTCTGACTCTGAGCCCCTCAGTCTGTGCCCATCAATCCTGAGCCCCTCAGTCTGTGCCCATCAATGCTGAGCCCCTCAGTCTCTGTGCCTATCAATGCAGCCCTCAGTCTGTGCCCATCAATCCTGAGCCCCTCAGTCTGTGCCCATCAATACTGACTCTGAGCCCCTCAGTCTCTGCCAATCAATGCTGACTCTGAGCCACTCAGTCTGTGCCCATCAATCCCGAGCCCCTCAGTCTGTGCTCATCAATCCTGAGCCCCTCAGTCTGTGCCGATCAATGCAATCTCTGAGCCCCTCAGTCTGTGCCCAATAATGCTGACACTGAGCCCCTCAGTCTGTGCCCATCAATCCAGAGCCCCTCAGACTGTGCCCATCAATGTTGACTCAGCCCCTCAGTCTGTGCCCATCAATCCTGAGCCCCTCAGTCTGTGCCCATCAATTCTGACTCTGAGCCCCTCAGTCTGTGCCCATCAATCCTTAGCCCCTCAGTCTGTGCCCATCAATGCTGAGCCCCTCAGTCTCTGTGCCTATCAATGCAGCCCTCAGTCTATGCCCATCAATCCTGAGCCCCTCAGTCTGTGCCCATCAATACTGACTCTGAGCCCCTCAGTCTCTGCCAATCAACGCTGACTCTGAGCCACTCAGTCTGTGCCCATCAATCCCGAGCCCCTCAGTCTGCACTCATCAATCCTGAGACCCGCAGTCTGTGCCGATCAATGCAATCTCTGAGCCCCTCAGTCTGTGCCCATTAATGCTGACTCTGAGCCCCTCAGTCTGTGCCCATCAAACCTGAGTGCCTCAGTCTGTGCCCATCAATGCTGACTTTGAGCCCCTCAGTCTGTGCCCATCAATGCTGAGCCCCTCAGTCTCTTTGCCCATCAATGCAGCTCCTCAATCTGTACCCATTAATCCTGAGCCCCTCAGTCTGTGCCCATCATTGCTGAGCCCCTCAGTCTGTGCCCATCATTGTTGAGCCTCTCAGTCTGTGCCCATCAATGCTGACTCCGAGCCCCTCAGTCTGTGCGCCTCAAAACTGAGCCCCTCAGTCTGTGTCCATCAATACTGACTCTGAGCCCCTCAGCCTGTGCCCATCAATCCTAAGCCCCTCAGTCTGTGCCCATCAATCCTAAGCCCCTCAGTCTGTGTCCATCAATACTGACTCTGAGCCCCTCAATCTGTGCCCATCAATCCTGATTCCCCTCAGTCTGTGCCCATCAATGCTGACTCTGAGCACCTTAGTCTGTACCTATCAATCCTGAGCCCCTCAGTCTGTGCCCATCAATGCCCACTCTGAGCCCCTCAGTCTGTGCCCATCAATGCTGAGCCCCTCAATCTGTGCCCATCAATCCTGATGCCCCTCAGTCTGTGCTCATCAATGCTGACTCTGAGCGCCTTAGTCTGTGCCCATCAATCCTGAGCCCCTCAGTCTGTGCCCATCAATCCTGAGCCCCTCAGTCTGTGCCCATCAATCCTGGTATGAACACGTAAACAAATTACATATAAAAATTGGGCTTTAGTACAATTTATAGTAGAGTATGGTATCAATATGATTTTATACTTTGTCTAAGTTTTGATTTTATGCATACATTTATTCAATATCTAGACATTTTTGTATGGAAGTGGTGATATTTAGATTGGAATGTAACACATTGAGGATGAGGGGGAAAGAAAAAAAAAAAGAAATGGGTGGGAAAAGCATAAAGATAAGATGCGGTTATTGTAGTAGTTTCTCAGATAATTCTATGAAGTTAATTTCTTGCAGATGGATTCTGCTGAATCCATTTTATCTCATAAAAGGTTGCCCCAATGCATAGCTCCCAACTGTCCCTGATTTTGAGGGACTGTCCCTGATTTGGAACAAAGTCCCTCTTTCCTCCTCATGTGTCCCTCATTTTGGTCTGATCTATATAATTGTATAAAAAATACACTTTTTATCTTTTAAAAAGTATTTTCCAGTGCTAAACCTTTCATCCAGTTTCTAAATTGTTGCATTTGTAAATTTCCAAAGCCAATATAAAGGAATAGTAGTGGTAAAAAAAAAAGCACTTGTGGGTTTAACCAATCATTTTTTTGGTAAAATCTTTCTTTAAGGGGGCGTGGCATGGGGTGTTTCCTATGCCTACATACTTTTGCTAATAAGTGTCCCTCGTTCCCATTTTAACAAGTTGGGAGGTGTTTTTCTAGCTCTAGGGAGAAGTCCGGAAATATTGACACTTTACTGTTTTCATAATGAATCTCCCTTTTGTCTTGCTTTCCGCAGAATCAAGTCTCTATCTCTGCAGTTACAAAGTCGCGCCAACAATGGCCAAGGCGGTGCCCCTGATTTTGGTGGTGCTGCAGGCACCCTATGTGCTCTTTCCACTGCAAATGCTGTTGACACCTCCATACCAGGAAATATACTTTTCAACCATTTCTCAACAAAGTCCCCTGAGTTGTACCCCTCCACCTTTGCAATCCCCTTATCTTTAAATTATTGCGGCGCATGCGATTTTCAAAATCATCTGTTTTCTGTTGCCATATAGCAATCTGATTCTCTACTATTGACACATTTTTGGGCATAGGAGATACTGTGTCCTCCAATGGAGATATCATATTTTCAGCTTCTGCCATCCTATCTCTAATGCTTTGCATATCCTGCCTGATCAGTCCTATATCCATTTTAATCTCGTCCATTTTACCTCTCAGGGCTGCATTGCTTGAGTGGATGGCTGCCATTAATTGTGAGCTGACTTGTTCCAGCGTCAGCTTGAGCTGCTTCTCCTGCTTCTCAGGCTGTGGCGTGCTGAGCTTCTTGGTTTCCAAAGCTGGTGGTCCGCCACTCCGCGTCTGTGGGGGGCGACGCCCACCATCCTGTTTGTCCTCGCAAATTCTCTGAGGCGGTCCGCTGCCGACTGTTTGCTGCTCATCTCGCCATCAGGATCTATTGATTTCCGGGTTACGGGTCTCAGTAGCAGATACTACACAGGATACTGTGTAACTCTCACTAATCACATCCGGCCGTGATAGCGGAAGTCACGCCCCCACAGAAAGCATATATATATATATATAGTATCTCACAAAAGTGAGTACGCCCCTCACATTTTTGTAAATATTTTCTTCTATCTTTTCATGTGACAACACTGAAGAAATGATACTTTGCTACAATGTAAAGTAGTGAGTGTACAGCTTGTATAACAGTGTAAATTTGCTGTCCCCTCAAAATAACTCAACACACAGCCATTAATGTCTAAACCGCTGGCAACAAAAGTGAGTACACCCCTAAGTGAAAAATGTCCAAATTGGGCCCAAAGTGTCAATATTTTGTGTGGCCACCATTATTTTCCAGCACTGCCTTAACCCTCTTGGGCATGGAGTTCACCAGAGCTTCACAGGTTGCCATTGGAGTCCTCTTCCCCTCCTCCATGATGACATCACGGAGCTGGTGGATGTTAGAGACCTTGCGCTCCTCCACCTTCCGTTTGAGGATGCCCCACAAATGCTCAATAGGGTTTAGGTCTGGAGACATGCTTGGCCAGTCCATCACCTTTACCCTCAGCTTCCTTAGCAAGGCAGTGGTCGTCTTGGAGGTGTGTTTGGGGTCGTTATCATGTTGGAATCCTGCCCTGTGACCCAGTCTCTGAAGGGAGGGGACCATGCTCTGCTTCAGTATGTCACAGTACATGTTGGCATTCATGGTTCCCTCAATGATCTGTAGCTCCCCAGTGCCGGCAGCACTCATGCAGCCCAAGACCATGACACCCCCACCACCATGCTTGACTGTAGACAAGACACACTTGTCTTTGTACTCCTCACCTGGTTGCCCCCACACACGCTTCACACCATCTGAACCAAATAAGTTTATCTTGGTCTCATCAGACCACAGGACATGGTTCCAGTAATCCATGTCCTTAGTCTGCTTGTCTTCAGCAAACTGTTTGCGGGCTTTCTTGTGCATCATCTTTAGAAGAGGCTTCCTTCTGGGATGACAGCCATGCAGACCAATTTGATGCAGTGTGCGGCGTATGGTCTGAGCACTAACAGGCTGACCCCCCCACCCCTTCAACCTCTGCAGCAATTCTGGCAGCACTCATACATCTTCCCAAAGACAACCTCTGGATATGACGCTGAGCACGTGCACCCAACTTCTTTGGTCAACCATGGCGAGGCCTGTTCTGAGTGGAACCTGTCCTGTTAAACCGCTGTATGGTCTTGGCCACCGTGCTGCAGCTCAGTTTCAGGGTCTTGGCAATCTTCTCATAGCCTAGACCATCTTTATGTAGAGCAACAATTCTTTTTTTCAGATCCTAAGAAAGTTCTTTGTGATGAGGTGCCATGTTAAACTTCCAGTGACCAGTATGAGAGAGTGAGAGTGATAACACCAAATTTAACACACCTGCTCCCCATTCACACCTGAGACCTTGTAACACGAGTCACATGACACCGGGGAGGGAAAATGGCTAATTGGGCCCAATTTGGACATTTTCATTTAGGGGTGTACTCACTTTTGTTGCCAGCGATTTAGACATTAATGGCTGTGTGTTGAGTTATGAGGGGACAGCAAATGTACACTGTTATACAAGCTGTACACTCACTACTTTACATTGTAGCAAAGTGTCATTTCTTTAGTGTTGTCACATGAAAAGATAGAAGAAAAGATTTACAAAAATGTGAGGGGTGTACTCACTTTTGTGAGATATATATATATAATTTTTTTTTTTTAATAAAACAGTTGTAAAAAAAAATCATTTTTCATTACAATTGGCTAATGCAATTTATTTTTTTCTCAAACAATCAGAACGAAAGATAATGAACTTGTTTAATTGTCTTGTATGAGTAAGCGGCACTGCGCTAATCCAATGTTCTGCCAAACCTAAAACCAATATTATTCCTGCATTAGATGTAAAAGGACACTTTGCCTTCCCACGCCAACCCGGTCAGTTTTCTGGACAATCAGTGGAAATCTCTTTATCGCTTTGTGTTTGGATGAATAGATTAAATTCCTCGGTATGTAGGAGTGGAAGCAATATCACATTATTGTTTTTTAATGAGATGATTACATCCCGTTTATCAAAAGCAACACAAATAAACAGAACAGTCTACAATATTCTGCTGCTTTTATGTCATTTTACAGGGGATTGTAATAGTTACAAGCGCTGCGCTAATAAAACTGTCCAAGGTGCAGTGGAGGTAATTTTTGTTTGAACGCATTTTTTGTTTTGCTTTTTTTATTCATTTATAACTTGTGTGTTGAGAGTAATCAGCTTTAAAAGTCTCATAAAACAAGCCTTTGTAAAAAAACAGAATTTGTTACAATGTTATAACTGGTTTTATTTCTTATATTCATCATCTATTCTTGTTCTATGAAACATTATTTACTATTTTAATTGCTACAAAAGATTCATAATGTTATACGATACAGCATTGTGTTTCGTCTGGAGGTCGGTTTATTATGGTTGAAGAAGTGATTTGGGTTTTTCTGTCATTTCTCAGGATTTTGTCTTGGATTATGCATTCTGCATTTGTCTTTTTCGAAACAATTCAGCAAAATACATTTTAGGAGATAACTTGGCCGGAGCTGATTCATTGGCTGGTGGTTTACACCAGCGTTTTCCGACCAGGACGCCACTTGCATTCCCCTGGGGTGCTGGGAGACTCAGTTTGCCTGAGATGAATGAATAGACTCTGTGGTGGTGGGGAGGCTTTCATATATAGGGGTACTCTAAAGGAATGGGGGTGTGGGGTTTTGGTGTATAGAGGACTTTGATATGAAGGGGGGACTCTTATGTGATGGGGAACTCTGCAACCCATATTGAATGGCTTGGAGTGCCACTAAAAGCATCGAGATCCCTGCCCCGGCGATCCACAACTAGTGCGAGTACCAGAATACTCATCCAAAAGTTACATGTGTAGGTAATATGGAGACACTGTACTCTGAGAAACCCAATGTATAAGAGTGAGGATCAGCCTCAGGCTTGGCTCCTCCCAGGCCATTTCACTGACGCGTTTTGCCTGTTTCATTATGACAAGGCTCCAAGGGCGGGGCGAATTGTGTCAGTAGGCTTGGCCTTTGAGGAGCCAAGGCTGAGGCCGTTCTTCACTCTTATCATAGATCAGGCTACTCAGAGCGTCATGTCTCCATCTAACCTACACTGATGAGGGGCTCTGATGTATAGGAGGGGGCCTTTGATATGAAGGAGGACTTCTGATGTGATGGGGGGCCTCTGATGTATATGAGAGGGGCTCTAATATGAAGGAGGACTTCTGCTGTGATGGAGGGGGGCTTCTGGTGTACAGGGGACTTTGATATGATGGAGGACTCTGATGTATGGGGGCTCTGATGTGTAGAGGGGGCTTTGATATGATGGAGGACTGTTGATTTGGGGGGGTTGTTATGTATAAGGGACTTTGATATGATGGAGGACTGTTGATGTGATTGGGGGGGGGGGGGCTCTGGTGGATAGGAGACTTTGATATAATGGAGGACTTCTGATGTAATGGAGGGGGGCCTCTGATGTACAGGGGACTTTGATATGATGGCGGACCTCTGATGTGATGGGGGGGGGGGCTCTGATGTACAAGGGACTTTGATTTGATGGCGGACCTCTGATGTGATGGGGGGCTCTGATGTACAGGGGACTTTGATTTGATGGCGGACGGGGGGCTCTGATGTACAGGGGACTTTGATATGATGGCGGACCTCTGATGTGATGGGGGGCTCTGATGTACAGGGGACTTTGATATGATGGAGGACACTGTATGGGGGCTCTGATGTGTAGAGGGGGCTTTGATATGATGGAGGACTGTTGTTGTGATTGGGGGGTGGGGGGTGGCTCTGATGTATAGGGGACTTTGATATGATGGAGAACTCTGATGTGTAGAGGGGGCTTTAATAACATGGAGGACCATTGATGTGATGGGGCTGTCAGAAACTCTGAAATTAGGCCGAGACAGAAGTACACTTAAATCACACTTGTTTAATAATGAAAGTAAAAAGAACAAACAAAGTCAAAACATAGCCAAAGTTCAGTAACCGGAACGGATAGTCAGCCAAGCCAGAAGTCAGGGATCAATGTAGTGGAACAGCAAGCAGGATCTGGAGCCAGAAGGGATGTCAGCAAAGCAAGTCTTGAACAGGATCGCAGGAGATAGTTTCTGTGATGTTGACCAAGGCGAAGGCAGAGCTCCTCTGGACTGGACGGCTTAAGTAGGCAGGACTGACGAGCAGGAAATCATCAACAGGTGAGTAACTGTGGAGAGAGATAGGAGCTGGAAATTAGCCGACAGCTGAGCGGCCAGCTCAGAGAAGGAAGGGCTGAGCCCAGCCCTGACAGAGGGGCTCTGATGAATGAGGGGACCCTGATGTGATAGGACTCTGATGGGGAGGGGGGAGGCTCTGATGTGAAGTTGGGGACTCTGTAGTCACAGGGGCCTCTGATGCATAGGGTGAAGTTAATGTCATCAAGGTCGTTGTGTGCTCAGGTTTCCCATTGATAAGTAATAATTAAAGCCCAACTCTGGGCAGAAGAAAAATTACCCCTTGCATTGGGGCTGTGCCCGCACTGCAGAGGTCCTGCCAATGCTATGTCTGGGGCCATGTCCTGCCATCATCAGTAAATGTGATGATCGTGGCTGCCATTTGGCGGTCCTCGCATTTTGTCCAGAGAAGAGGAGAAACAGTTTTACTTACCCGAGCCTCCGCTCACCCAGAAGGTGGCACTCCCCTACGATCCGGCAGGTGGCACTCACCTACGATCCGGCAGTGGACTATCCCTTAGCATCCTTATGTTCAGTCTTTATGATGTCAGGACCTTAGACAGCTGGAGCACAGGGGTGCAGAAGCTGCATTGAGCGGCAGAGAGGTGAGGCACACCTCCACTGCAAGGAATTTATCTGCCCGCAGTCGAGCTTTACATTTTTTAGACTGGGGTGCCACCACCAGGGTGCTGAAAAATTCCCATTTCCACCACTGTGAGTCAGGCGTCACCCGCGATGTGAAGGGAAGAGGTGAAGGAATGTTCAGTCGGTGTTGATGTATAAAGTTCTATTGCATTTGATATTTTAGCACTCCATGCTGTCTGATCTCAGGTGAGTCTTTAAATCAGCTGACAGGTTCTCTTTAAAGGGAAATATGGAGGCTACCATTGCTGGTCTCCTTGGGAAAAATGCTATTTGCCTGGTTGTCAGTTGACCCTCCTGGTCTCAATGCTTGCTGATGCTTACCAACAACCTGGTCCCACTTCATAGGACACTTTTTTTAACCCCGCCCACTGTGCACACTTCGTCTGCCCACTTTCCAGTTGGACGCGCCCAAATCACACCCACTCTGTTTGCCCCGCCTAGACCCTGCTTCTAAATATGTAGGGAACACCCACCGGTGCCCATGATCCACACAATTATTGCACATGCCCTGTGATCCCTGCACGTGGCCCCAGACACAGCATTGGCAGGACAGAGGACCAAAACGTGGGACTGTCCTGACAAATCCTGGACAATTGGCATCTAGGCACAATGTAAATCAGGAGGGAAATATATAGGCTGCCACTGAAGAACTTTGCCTAAAAATGCTATCTGCCTGGCTATCTTTGGCATTGATATCTAGGACCAGCCAGACCTGAATTTAGAATGCATAGAGGCCAACTGTCCCAGAATTGCTGGGACAGTCACACATTATGGCCCTCCCTGTCCCTGTCCTGCCGATGCTGTGTCTGAGGCCATGTCCTGGGACCACAGAACTTGCTCAGTAAATGGGATGATTGTGGCTTCCAGTGGGCGGTCATCACATACTAGGCAAGGCCCTCTTTTACAGTTGGTGGGATGGGCACTCCCTGTATATTTGGAGGAAGGGTCTGGGTGGGGCCAACAATAAAGTGGGTGTGCTTTGAGCGCGTGGGCGGTCCTTGCATACTGGGTGAGACCATTCTTTATGGGCGGTGTGATGGGTAGTCCTCTGTATAATTAGAGGAAGAGCCTGGGTGGGGCCAACAATAAAGTGGGCGTGCTTTGAGCATGTGGGCAGTCCTCGCATACTGGGTGAGACCATTCTTTATGGGGGGTTTGATGGGCAGTCCTCTGTATATTTAAAGGAAGGGTCTGGGTGGGGTCAAAAATAAAGTGGGCATGATTTGAGCACGTGGGTGGTCTTTGAATACTGGGCAAGGCCGTCCTTTACAGTCAGTGGGATGGGCAGTCCTATGTATATTTAGAGGAAGGGTCTGGGTGGGTCCAACAATAAAGTCGGTATGCTTTGAGCACGTGGGTGGTCCTTGCATACAGGGTGACACCATCCTTTACATTCTTCGGAATGGGCAGTCCTCTGTATATTTAGAGGAAGGGTCTGGGTGAGGCCAATAATAAAGTGGGCGTTCTTTTTAGCCCGTGGGTTGGCCTTGCATACTGGGTGAGACCATTCTATATGGGCGGTGTGATGGGTAGTCCTCTGTATATTTAGAGGAAGAGTCTGGGTGGGGTCAAAAATAAAGTGGGCATGCTATGAGTACGTGGGGGGTCCTTGCATACTGGGCAAGGCCATCCTTTACAGTCGGTGGGATGGGCAGTCCTCTGTATATTTAGTGGAAGGGTCTGACCAACAATCAAATGGGCATGCTTTGAGCGCGTGGGTGGTCCTCGCATACTGGGTGAGACCATCCTTTACAGTCGGTGGGATGGGCAGTCCTCTATATTTAGAGGAAGGTCCTGGGTGGGGCCAACAATAAAGTTGGGCGGGCTTTCAGTGCGTGGGCAGTCCTTGCATACTGGATGAGACCATTCTTTATGGTTGGTTTGATAGGCAGCCACTGTATATTTAGAGTAAGGGTCTGGGTGGGGTCAATAATAAAGTGGGCATGCTTTGAGCACGTGGGCAGTCCTTGCATACTGGGTGGGACCATCCTTTACAGTCGGTGGGATGGGCAGTCCTCTGTAAATTTAGTGGAAGGGTCTGGGTGGGGCCAACAATAATGTTGGTGTGCTTTGAGCGCATGGGTGGTCCTCGCAGACTGGGTGAGACCATCCCTTACAGTTAGTATGAGGAACAGTCCATGTATATTTAGAAGAAGTGCCTGGGTGGGGTCAGCAATAAAGTGGGTTTGCTTTTGACTGCATCAAACTGGAAAGTAGGTGGATTAAATGTGCCTCATGGGCGGGGTTAATAGTATCCTGGGAACCGAGACCATTATGTTGGTAAAAATGCCTGTTTGGATGTGTTTTGGATCAGTGACTCGGCATGTGGGCAACTGACAGCCAGACAAATGGCGCTTGTACAAGAAGACCAACAATGGCAACTTCCATATTTTACTCTTGAAAAGTTAAGTTTAAAGAAAACCTGCCAATCATTTTAAAGTCCCTCCTATCCAGAAGGACGGCACCATCTTTGGTCATCATCCAGGGACACCATCTACTTCCTGGACTGAGGGGCTGGCTCAGAGATGACCCGGTCATATTAATTCTGGTGTCTGTACAGTTCTTGCCTGTGTTCAAAAAATGCCTGACACAGACCAGCCCCTATTGCAGATTCTCACCTTGGGACTTGCTACAAAGTTACAATGTACAGTCTGATCACTGGGGAAGGGGAGACTGAGGAAACGCTTCCTCCTCCTTCTACAAAGTTACAATGTACAGTCTGATCAGTGGGGGAGGGGAGACTGAGGAAACGCTTCCTCCTCATTCTACAAAGTTACAGTGTACAGTCTGATCACTGGGGGGAGGGGGGACTGAGGAAATGCTCCTCCCCCTTCTACAAAGTTACAATGTACAATCTGATCACTGGGGGGGGGGGACTGAGGAAATGCTCCTCCTCCTTCTACCAAAGTTACAATGTACAGTCTGATCACTGGAGGAGGGGGGACTGAGGAAATGCTCCTCCTCCTACAAAGTTACAATGTACAGTCTGATCACTGGGGGAGGGGAGACTGAGGAAATGCTCCTCCTCCTTCTACAAAGTTACAGTGTACAGTCTGATCACTGGAGGAGGGGGGACTGAGGAAATGCTCCTCCTCCTTCTACAAACTTACAATGTACAGTCTGATCACTGGGGGGAGGGGAGACTGAGGAAATGCTCCTCCTCCTTCTACAAAGTTACAGTGTACAGTCTGATCACTGGAGGAGGGGAGACTGAGGAAATGCTCCTCCTCCTTCTACAAAGTTTACAATGTACAGTCTGATCACTGGGGGGAGGGAGACTGAGGAAATGCTCCTCCTCCTACAAAGTTACAATGTACAGTCTGATCACTGGGGGAGGGGGAACTGAGGAAATGCTCCTCCTCCTTCTACAAAGTTACAGTGTACAGTCTGATCACTGGAGGAGGGAGACTGAGGAAATGCTCCTCCTCCTTCTACAAAGTTACAATGTACAGTCTGATCACTGGGGGAGGGGAGACTGAGGAAATGCTCCTCCTTCTACAAAGTTACAATGTACAGTCTGATCACTGGGGGAGGGGGAACTGAGGAAATGCTCCTCCTCCTTCTACAAAGTTACAGTGTACAGTCTGATCACTGGAGGAGGGGAGACTGAGGAAATGCTCCTCCTCCTTCTACAAAGTTACAATGTACAGTCTGATCACTGGGGGAGGGGAGACTGAGGAATGCTCCTCCTCCTTCTACAAAGTTACAGTGTACAGTCTGATCACTGGAGGAGGGGGGACTGAGGAAATGCTCCTCTCTACAAAGTTACAATGTACAGTCTGCTCACTGGCGGAGGGGAGACTGAGGAAATGAGTAAAGTGAATGGTGGTTGTGCTGTGACAAGAGGGGAAGGGGGGAAAAGAGGAAGGGGAAGGGGCTAACTCAAATGCATAGAGAGGTGAAATGGAGATGAAAAATTATGGCAAAATGTAAATATAATATAATGAAATACAATTAAGTGCAATCACATAAGCACTAAATACGAATAAACTAAGGAAACAAAATTGCTTTAAAACAAAGCTATAAAATAAGTGACATATCAGTGTGGGTACAAAGATAAACCAAATGAAAAAATATATCAAAAAAAGTCCACGTGCTTGAGGGCTAGTATCATACTAGCACATGGAAAAAATACTAAAGAAAACAAAAAGAAAAAATCTAAGTGCAAAAGGGCTAGTATCATACTAGTACATATGTGGCAACTCATGTTATTAGTGACTCCAAGTAGATAAATATATAAATGGTGAACAGTCCCACCACCTTGTAGTACAAAGTGCCAACATGTCTCAGACAGAATAAATCCACAAGCCACAGGGAAGGGAACAAAGTCTTCAGTGGGGACACCTCTGTGCTCGCAAGCAGCTCACTTACTGCTGTAAGGCAACAGCTTGTAATCCAATACAAATCACCAGGCAGGCAAGGGTCCCATCCAGTAATTCAGGCGATTCGGGTGGTGGGTGTGCAGGATGGTATATAAAAAATATAAGTACACAGTATATAGTATAACTCCATGGCGGCTAAAGTGGAAAAAGGGACAGGACACAGAAGGGGGATGCACTCACTTTTGTAAAATGAGTGTGGGCGTCAATCCAACGAACGCCGAGTTCGTATACCTCAAAAGGGTGTCTTCAAACCGTCCCCGTTACATAATACAGATGAAGTCACGTGACGTGACGATACGCGTCAGGATTGGAGCACGGGAACTGTCACAGACTGACGATAGGATACGAGCTCGGCGCTCGTGGATGTTTTTTACTATAGCCTTCTGGTAAATGTAATTGTACCATGTTGTTTTTAAACTAATAAACTGATTTATATACGGGATCACGCTATGTGCACTCTCTTCCAACACTCCACATATATTCATCCCATTGTGAAGAGCATTGAGGAAACGGGGACGGTTTGAAGACACCCTTTTGAGGTATACGAACTCGGCGTTCGTTGGATTGACGCCCACACTCATTTTACAAAAGTGAGTGCATCCCCCTTCTGTGTCCTGTCCCTTTTTCCACTTTAGCCGCCACGGAGTTATACTATATACTGTCTACTTATATTTTTTATATACCATCCTGCACACCCACCAACCGAATCGCCTGAATTACTGGATGGGACCTGATTTGTATTGGATTACAAGCTGTTGCCTTACAGCAGTAAGGTGAGCTGCTTGCGAGCACAGAGGTGTCCCCACTGAAGACTTTGTTCCCTTCCCTGTGGCTCGTGGATTTATCTTTTCGGAACTGATGACTCATTGTTTGAGCACTTTGTACTACAAGGTGGTGGGACTGTTCACCATTTATATATTTATCTACTTGGAGTCAGGGCCGTCTTTAATTTTGATTGGGCCCTGGGCAAACATTTTCTTGGGGCCCCCCCTCTATTCTGAGACATACAAAAAATAGCAGGTAGACTCAAAATCAGTTTACTGCAGCAGATCACAGCGATTGCAATTGTTTGCCAGAGGTTACAGCCTATCATTACTGCTCAATGGCTGGTTTCTAGAGGTTACAACACATAATTTCTGCTTGCCGATTGGTTGCTAGAGGTTAATGTACATTATTAGCGCTCACTAATTGGCTGCTAGGGGTTACAGCACATCATTAGCACTTACTGATTGGTTGCTAGAGATTAAATCAGATCACTACTGTTTGCTGATTGGTTGCTAGAGGTTTATGCACATCATTACCTCTCACTGAGCAGTGGAGCAATCCCAAATAATTGAGCAAGTAAAGGGGCACATTAATACACATACTACAGGAGAGGTTCAGAGACTGCAGACATACTGCAGGAGATAATCAGAGACTGCGGACATACTGCAGGAGATTACCAGAGACTGCGGACATACTGCAGGAGACAATCAGAAACTGTGGACATACTGCAGGAGACAATCAGTGACTGTGGACATACTGCAGGAGACAATCAGAGACTGCGGAAAAACTGCAGGAGACAATCAGAGACTGTGTACATACTGCAGGAGACAATCAGAGACTGCAGAAATACTGCAGGAGACAATCAGAGACTGTGTACATACTGCAGGAGACAATCAGAGACTGTGTACATACTGCAGGAGACAATCAGAGACTGTGTACATACTGCAGGAGACAATCAGAGACTGCAGAAATACTGCAGGAGACACTCAGAGACTGCGGACATACTGCAGGAGACAATCAGAGACTGCGGAAATACTGCAGGAGACAATCAGAGACTGTGTACATACTGCAGGAGACAATCAGAGACTGCAGAAATACTGCAGGAGACAATCAGAGACTGTGTACATACTGCAGGAGACAATCAGAGACTGCGGAAATACTGCAGGAGACACTCAGAGACTGTGTACATACTGCAGGAGACAATCAGAGACTGCGGAAATACTGCAGGAGACACTCAGAGACTGCGGACATACTGCAGGAGACAATCAGAGACTGCGGGAATACTGCAGGAGACAATCAGAGACTGTGTACATACTGCAGGAGACAATCAGAGACTGCGGACATACTGCAGGAGACAATCAGAGACGGCGGGAATACTGCAGGAGACAATCAGAGACTGCGGGAATACTGCAGGAGACAATCAGAGACTGTGTACATACTGCAGGAGACAATCAGAGACTGTGTACATACTGCAGGAGACAATCAGAGACTGCAGAAATACTGCAGGAGACACTCAGAGACTGCGGACATACTGCAGGAGAAAATCAGAGACTGCGGAAATACTGCAGGAGACAATCAGAGACTGCGGAAATACTGCAGGAGACAATCAGAGACTGCAGAAATACTGCAGGAGACAATCAGAGACTGTGTACATACTGCAGAAGACAATCAGAGACTGTGTACATACTGCAGGAGACAATCAGAGACTGCGGAAATACTGCAGGAGACACTCAGAGACTGCGGACATACTGCAGGAGACAATCAGAGACTGCGGGAATACTGCAGGAGACAATCAGAGACTGTGTACATACTGCAGGAGACAATCAGAGACTGCGGACATACTGCAGGAGACAATCAGAGACGGCGGGAATACTGCAGGAGACAATCAGAGACTGCGGGAATACTGCAGGAGACAATCAGAGACTGCGGACATATTTCAGGAGACAATCAGAGACTGCGGACATACTGCAGGAGACAATCAGAGACTGCGGACATACTGCAGGAGACAATCAGAGACTGCGGACATACTGCAGGAGACAATCAGAGACTGCGGACATATTGCAGGAGATTAACAGAGACTGCGGACATACTGCAGGAGATTACCAGAGACTGCGGACATACTGCAGGAGACAATCAGAGACTGCGGACATATTGCAGGAGATTAACAGAGACTGCGGACATACTGCAGGAGATTACCAGAGACTGCGGACATACTGCAGGAGACAATCAGAGACTGCAGACATTATACAGGGGATGGTCAGAGAACTTTCAGCAATGCACAGCTTTTCAGTTTAATAACACAGCTCAGGGTTTAAACAGTCATCCATTCTATGGTTGTAAGGACATACCTGGCCAGCCAAACCCACTACATACATTCAGGACTGTGGGCGGGGCTTCCACTCTCTGCTCTCACTAAAGCAGCTGGGAGCTCCACTGATGCTTTGTTGGGTGGGCCCTGGGCCCACATCACCCGTGAATGGTTGCCCCGATGACAGCTTTGCAGAGCGCACAGAGGACATGGGAGGATGTATTCGGCGCTAGCCAGCTGAGAGGGGCGGGAGCTCCACTGACGCTCTGACCCCGCCCACGTGCAGCCTGTGTATTGGGATTAGAGCGCTTGTAGTGAGAGCCAGTGATCAGAGTGGGAGTGTCATTGGAGCTCCCGGCCCCGCCCCCGGACCTCTGTATTCACCAGCCAGTATAGAGGGGGCGGGGCCGGAAGCTCCACTGACACTCCCATTCCGATCACTGGCTCTCACTACAGAAGCTGTTTTCCGAGTACACAGGCTGCACGTGGGCGGGGTCAGAGCGTCAGTGGAGCTCCCGACCCCGCCCCCTCTCAGCTGGCTAGCGCCGAATACATCCTGCCGTATCCTCTGTGCGCTCTGCAAAGCTGTGATCGGGGCCCCAATTCACAGCTAGCACGGGCCCCACAACAAAGATTGGGCCCAGGGCAAGTGCCCCGTTTGCCCTGCGCTAAAGACGGCCCTGCTTGGAGTCACTAATAACAGTTTGCTGAGTTGCCACATATGTACTAGTATGATACTAGCCCTTTTGCACTTAGATTTTTTCTTTTTGTTTTCTTTAGTATTTTTTCTATGTGCTAGTATGATACTAGCCCTCAAGCACGTGGACTTTTTTTTAATATATTTTTTCATTTGGTTTATCTTTGTACCCACACTGATTATGTCACTTATTTTATAGCTTTGTTTAAAGCAATTTTGTTTCCTTAGTTTATTCGTATTTAGTGCTTATGTGATTGCACTTAATTGTATTTCATTATATTATATTTACATTTTGCATAATTTTTCATCTCCATTTCACCTCTCTATGCATTTGAGTTAGCCCCTTCCCCTTCCTCTTTTCCCCCCTTCCCCTCTTGTCACAGCGCAACCACCATTCACTTTACTCATGCCACTTTGTCTGTTTGGATCAACCATTTAGGTGTTGCAGCAGTGCCCCTTGGCATAGGTATTTCTGGCAGCGCAGGAGTTTCTTCATTTTTCATCCAGACTGAGGAAATGCTCCTCCCCCTTCTACAAAGTTACAATGTACAGTCTGATCACTGGGGGAGGGGAGACTGAGGAAACGCTTCCTCCTCCTTCTACAAAGTTACAGTGTACAGTCTGATCACTGGAGGAGGGGAGACTGAGGAAATGCTTCCTCCTCCTTCTACAAAGTTACAGTGTACAGTCTGATCACTGGAGGAGGGGGGACTGAGGAAATGCTCCTCCTCCTACAAAGTTACAATGTACAGTCTGATCACTGGGGGAAGCGGGGACTGAAGAAATGCTCCTCTGCATTCTACAAAGTTACAATGTACAGTCTGATCACTGGGGGGAGGGGAGACTGAGGAAACGCTTCCTCCTCCCTCTACAAAGTTACAGTGTACAGTTTGATTACTGGGGGGGGGGGGGGGACTGGGGAAATGCTTCCTCCTGCCTGTAGCAGACTTATGACATCATCACAGCCTAGGCAAAGTCACTGATTGGAGCTCAAGGATGGCTTTTTATTGATAAAAGCTGGAGCTTTTCTGCAACATTGTTACTGCTGCTGTATATTGTGACATGTCAGAAATACCTTGTGAAGTTATTGAAGGGTCCATTTTAAACTGTACCTGTACCCTGACAAAACTTGTGAGCCAATCACAGGTCATTGCATTCCACAGCATCCTTCTCACATGTATCTGGCACTGGGGGGGCTGGAAAGGAGGATGGATTAGGCAGCTTACTGTGGTAAGGAGAAGATTGTCAGTTTAAACATTTATAATCTAATGAGTAAACTGCTGAGTCGCTATATAGCATTGTCACCTCTGGCTATATAGTGTGGTAGGAGTGTGTGTGTGTGAATCACAAGACCGCCTGAACAGAATTTAAGTGTTTCTAAAGAAAAAAAGGAATTCCTTGCTTTTGGATGGAGCGGGGAAGGGTTAGACCCTCTTTAAAGTTTTATTGTTGCCCGCGTCTCCGAGGCGGATTCACCCCCCCCCCCCCCCCATCTGTCTTGTGCCCTCTATCACCAAAACAGAAAGTGATGGGGATCCAAACGTTTATAGTTGTCACCAGAACAGCGAAGAGGACATCTTCCCATGGGATACCTGTTATGATAACAACTGTATTAAAGGGGATTTTCCCTCACTTTAAGGGCATCCTGTTGTGTCCCTGGGACAGGGAATTAAGGGAAATCTCCCCCAAATTAAGACATGACAAATATAAACTGATAGGGATTGTTTAGGAGCTTCCTGTACTAAAGACGCTCCCTGCTGCTCTCTCTCCTTGTGCAGGGTGACAGGTCTTGTCTCCGCCCCCCCTCCTGTAGTATTCTGTAAAGGGTGGAGCTTGATTGGCCCCTCCCACAGTTCCGCTCTCCTTGTGCAGGGTGACTGGTCTTGTCTCCGCCCCCTCCTGTAGTGGGTGGAGCCTAATGAGTCCCTCCCACAGCTCTGCTTTCTCTCCTTGTGCAGGGTAACCGGTCTTGTCTCCGCCCCCTTCTGTAGTAGGTGGAGCCCGATGAGTCTGTCCTACAGCTCTGCTCTCTCTCCTTGTGCAGGGTGACAGGTCTTGTCTCCGCCCCCTCCTGTAGTTTTCTGTAAAGGGTGGAGCCTGATTGGCCCCTCCCACAGTTCTGCTCTCTTTCCTTGTGCAAGGTGACTGGTCTTGTCTCCGCCCCTTCTTGTAGTAGGTGGAGCCTGATTGGCCCCTCCCACAGTTCTGCTCGCTCTCCTTGTGCAAGGTGACTGGTCTTGTCTCTGCCCCCTCCTGTAGTAGGTGGAGCCTGACGGGTTCCTCCCACAGCTCTGCTCTCTCTCCTTGTGCAGGGTGACCGGTCTTGTCTCCGCCCCCTCCTGTAGTTTTCTGTAAAGGGTGAGGCCTGATTGGCCCCTCCCACAGCTCTGCTCTCTCTCCAAGTGAAGGGTGACAGGACTTGTATCCACCCCTCCTTTCGTTTTCTGTAGTGGGTGGAGCCCGATGGGTCCCTCCCACAGCTCTGCTACCTGCACAGGTTATATACAGTACAGTGATGATGTCACTGTTACTTTAAGGGCTCCTTCACACTTACGGTTGGGGAAGGGAGGTATAACCACGTAGTTGCGCTACAATCTTACCTCCCCCAATCGCTCCCCCTTTAGATGAAAAGACAGCAGCCGGGGGTTGTACACATGTCGTGATGCTTTGCTTCGTGGTCATAGCAGAAATTATTCCCCCAGGCACTACCACTCGCCAAATGTGACCCATTCAAGTGAATGGGGCCATGCTGGAACTGCGTGAAATGCATACAGTTTTGGCACAGCGGTGTGGCATTGATGGGATTAAAAAAAAGGCATCAGCTCCGAAAAGCGATCTAAGCATGGATCGCTTTTCAGATGAGTCCTTGCTGCAAGTGTATAACGAGCCCTTGAGCTTAATATTTTGTTGGGAAAAGCGACCCACACACACACACCTCTTTTGGCGTTCTATTTGGCGGCGTGGTGGCGGTTCGGCTGCGTTCTGTGGTGGTCCTGCACCAACCAGCATTAATAATGGAATACTTCCCAGCAGTCAGAAAAATTAGGGACTCATTATTCTAATCTGTGAAGATTTTCCCGCCATTGCTTTCCCTAAAGCGCGGATTTTCGTTTTATCTCCCCCCATTCCAAGATAGGAGCCTTTATGCCTTTTCTTCAGACGAAATCTGCAAAAAAGACATTTTTTTTTTTAAAGAGCCCTTAAAATGTAATTCTTCTGACTTAATTAAGAATAAAATGCGGCTTTTTTGCTCAGCGAGGATTTGTAAAAAAAAAAAAAAAAAGCGTTCGCTCGATGGCTGCGCAGCCAACCACCCCCCCCCCCCTCCCCGCCAGCTGTTCATCATTTTCGGCAATTGAACTCGCTCCTTTATGAAAATAATTACACGGCATTAACACATGGCACGCAGACGTATAAAAATTAGAACGGAAACCGACACACAAGGCGTCTTGTTAAGTGGCGGGGCGACCTGCGCGCGAGGAAGCGAGCGGATGTGGCGCGGATTAATGGCACAGAGCAGACATAAGCAAAAGAGCCAGTAAAAAGATTTAATAGCGTTCGTTATTTCGCTGGTAGCCGGGCGGCGCGGGGAGCACAGTTGCGCCGCGGTTTTCCCCAGGACTTCTGGTTATGAATTCCTGCGGAATGTTCACAGACGGTTTATATCGGGAGTTTATTATTATTTTTTTTTTCTTGTTCAGCTGGTTGTTTGATCTCGGATTTCGAGGGATGATCCGCTCCGCCATGTGCGGCTCGGGGCAAGTTTATAAAACGTGGAGAGGAAAGAGCGCCTCCGACACGCAGCAGTTCAACAATTAGATAAATGGACGTTTTTATAACGAGTGATGAAACGCCCCTCCCTTCAACTCAGCACTTGCACTGGCTTTGCACTCTAGCCAAAACTAAGGCTCCATTTACAATTGCCATGCGACTTTGGACACTAGAGTCGCATGACTGGTTGCACCCAATGTTTTTCAATAACAACCATTCAATTATGTACGACTTAAGTCACAATGACTTTAAAAAGATTTCTGCACTACTTTTGGTCTGACTTTCAAGTGACTTCAGGGTCACAGACTTCAATGTAAACCCTCAAAAGTCGCATGAAAGTCACATCTGCATGATATACATGCGAATTGTGTGCGACTTTGTAAAGAACAAACAATCACACAGTCTGCTTTTTGACCCCCTGTCCTAGATCATCCCTTCTGCAGAGAAGACCCTCCAGAGCAAATTGTCTGTCCATCTGTGGTCCTGGTGTCCCTCCTGCAAGAGAAATGAGCTATAGCCAAAACCCTAACTTAACCCTACCCATAACTCTAATGCCGTGTACACACGAGCGGACTTTACGGCGGACTTTGCCCGGCGGACTGGATTTCGTCAGACAATTCGATCGTGTGTGGGCTCCAGCGGACTTTGTTTTCTCAAAAGTTGGACGGACTTAGATTCGAAAAGTCCGCTCGTCTGTATGCTAGTTCGACGGACAAAAAGCCACGTTAGGGCAGCTATTGGCTACTGGCTATGAACTTCCTTATTTTAGTCCGGTCGTACGTCATCACGTACGAATTCGACGGACTTTGGTGGATTGTGTGTAGGCAAGTCCGTTCATTCAGAAAGTCCGTCGAAAAGTCTGCCGTAAAGTCTGCTCGTGTGTACGCGGCATTACCCTAGGCAAAACCTTAGCCATAACCCTAACTCTAGCCATAACCCTAACACTAGCCATAACCTTAGCCATAACCCTAACCCTAGCCATAACCCTAACACTAGCCATAACCCTAACACTAGCAATAACCCTAACCCTAGCCATAACCCTAACCCTAGCCATAACCCTAACACTAGCAATAACCCTAACCCTAGCCATAACCCTAACTCTAGCAATAACCCTAACACTAGCCATAACCCTAACCCTAGCAATAACCCTAACACTAGAAATAACCCTAACACTAGCCATAACCCTAACCCTAGCAATAACCCTAACACTAGCCATAACCCTAACACTAGCCATAACCCTAACTCTAGCAATAACCCTAACACTAGCCATAACCCTAACCCTAGCAATAACCCTAACACTAGAAATAACCCTAACACTAGCCATAACCCTAACCCTAGCAATAACCCTAACACTAGCCATAACCCTAACACTAGCCATAACCCTAACACTAGCCATAACCCTAACCCTAAGCCATAACCCTAACCCTAGCAATAACCCTAACCCTAGCCAAAACCCTAAGCCTGGTCATAACCCTTACCCTAGCCATAACCATTACCCTAGCGATAACCCTAACACTAGCCATAACCCTAACCCTAACACTGGCCATAACCCTTACCCTAGCAATAACCCTAACTCTAGTCATAACCCTTACCATAGCCAAAACCGTAACCCTAGTCATAACCCTAACCCTAGCCCTAACCCTAGCTATAACCCTAGCCATAACCCTAACCCTAGCCTAACCCTAGACTTAACCTTAACCCCAAAGCCATAACCCTAACCCTAGCCATAACCCTAACCCTAGCCTAACCCTAGACTTAACCTTAACTCCAAAGCCATAACCCTAACCCTAGCCATAACCCTAACCTTAGCCATAACACTAGCCATAACCTTAACCCTAACCCTAGCCATAACCCTAGCTATAACCCTAACCCTAGCTATAACCCTAGCCATAACCCTAACCCTAGGCATAACCTTAACTCTAGCTATAACCCTAGCTATAATCCTAACCTTAGCCTAACCCTAGGCATAACCTTAACTTCAAAGCCATAACCCTAACTCTAGCCCTAACCCTAGGCATAACCTTAACTCCAAAGCCATAGCCCTTGCCCTAACCATAACATTAACCCTGAACTTAGCCATAATCCTAGCCATAGCCCTAGCCCTACTAACTAAAAACTAAAGTCACATGACAAGTCACACCTCATGTTTTTCAATAACAACCGTTCAGATATGTGTGACTTAAAAGTCACAGCGACTTTAAAAAAATTCCTGCACTACTTTTGGTCCCACTTTCAAGCGACTTGAGGGCCATAGACTTCAATGTAAACCCTCAAAAGTCGCATGAAATTCACACCTGCATGATATACGTGCAAATTGTGTGCGACTTTATAAAGCGCAAACAATCACACAGTCTGCTTTTTGATCCCCTGTCCCAGCCCATCCCTTCTGCAGAGAAGCCCCTCCTGAGCAAATTGTCTGTTCATCTCTGTTCCTAATGTACCTTCTGCAAGATAAATGAGCTCTAAGCTTAACCCTAGCCTTAAGCCTAACTCTATCCAAAGCTCTAACCCTACCCATACCCCTAACCCTAGCCATACCCTAACCCCAGCAATAGCCCTAGCCATACCCCTAACCCTAGTATTAACCCTAGCCTTAAGCCTAACTCTATCCAAAGCTCTAGCCCTAACCATAGCCATAGCCCTAGCCATAGCCCTAACCCTAGCAATAGCCCTAGCCATACCCCTAACTCTAGTGATAGCCCTAGCCTTAACCCTAGCCTTAAGCCTAACTCTATCCAAAGCTCTAGCCCTAACCATAGCCATAGCCCTAGCCATAGCCCTAACCCTAGCAATAGCCCTAGCCATACCCCTAACTCTAGTGATAGCCCTAGCCTTAACCCTAGCCTTAAGCCTAACTCTATCCAAAGCTCTAGCCCTAACCATAGCCATAGCCCTAGCCATAGCCCTAACCCTAGCAATAGCCCTAGCCATACCCCTAACTCTAGTGATAGCCCTAGCCTTAACCCTAGCCTTAAGCCTAACTCTATCCACAGCTCTAGCCCTAACCACAGCCATAGCCCTAGCCCTAGCCCTAACCCTAGCATTATACCTAGTCATAACCCTAGCCCTTGATGGGAAAGCAGCAGCAATCTGCTTACATACTGTATCTGTATATATGCATTATACCTATCTATCCAGCAGGTGGCACTGCAGTATTATAGTGTGTTATCTATGGTAAGGTAATCAGAGGAAGTACCATCCTTATTATGTTATATGCCTTTGTTTGTGTTCTCTTCCTGTCTGTCTCCATGATGATAAAAGGCATGTAATATATTTCTCCATGACAGTAAAGTATTCTCTGCATCCAAGAAGCTTCCAAAGCATGATTTCAACACTCAGCTGATAGCCCTAAAACTACTAACTAAACACTAGACACTAAAGTCACATGACGAGTCGCACCCCATGTTTTTCAATGACAACCATTCAAGTATGTGCGACTTAAAGGCTCAGCGACTTTACCAAGATATCCTGCTCTTTTTTTGGTCTTACTTTTATGTCACTTGAGTGCTATAGACTGCAATGTAAACCCTCAAAAGTCACATCTGAATGTTATATATGCAAAAAATGTGCAACAGTTGTCCATTATTATTGGTCAAAGCCAAAGTCGCATCTGAGTCGCAGCCATCCAAAGTTGCATTCCAAAGTCACCCATTGGGGTCATACAAGTGTAAATGGAACCTTGGGCAAGGTTCACAATCGTGTGTGTTGGGAATGCGTGCAAAATCGCACACTTTCCCGACAGGCACAGAAATGTGCTGCCGTTTAGCAGATGCATGGTGGTACCATTTATTCTTAGGGCTCCAATCACAGCATGCGACGTGCACGCTCCATCACACCTGCAAGAAGGGCTGGGACAAGGGGTGGGCAGGAGGGGCAGCTGCACTGGGCACTGTGGTATCTTGTGAGGCAGGAGGGGGTCTCCGCAAGGAGATTTAGGAGGCGAGAGGATTTGTGTTGGGAGGATAAATTTGTGGGGTAGCAGGAGGTAGGAATTGTTCCAGGAGGGCAAATTTGGGTGTGTGTGCTAGGAGTGGCAATTCAGGGGGATTTGTGTTGGGAGGGGGCATTTGGTTGGGCACCAGGGGGTAAGAATTGTTCTAGGAGGGGAAATTTAGTGGTGTGTGCTAGGAGTGGTGATTCAGGGGGATTTGTTTTGGGAGGGGGATGGGAGAAGAGGATTTGTGCTAGGAGGGTCCATTTGGGTGGTTTGTGCTTGAAGAGGATTTATGGTAGAGGGCAGTAGTGTATTTAGGTTTTGTGCTGCCCTAAGCCTGACTAAACCCGTGCACCCCCTAATTTAAATATGACCCACCCCTTCCTGTCAAGGCCACACCCCTTGCTGTTTAAGACCTGCCCTGAAATTTTCGAGTGGGGACACTATTTCTGAGGGCCTGGGGGGGGGGGGGGGGCAATGGATTCCCTTAATTTGCATAGATTTCCTCTCACTTCCTGTTTGGCTATGGGGCAGGAAGTACAGGGAAATCTCTGCAATGGGACAGGGATGGTAAAAAATAAACTGACAGGGGCTATAACCCTCCCTTACTCTTTCCAAAATGAAAAAGTGTTGCCTATAGTTCTACTTTAAGCAATTCCTGATAATTTTATGGAGAGGACTAAGAAGATATAACTATGTCAATGGTGCAGCAGAAAACATAGCACAGTGAGGAAGGTTTGTGGTCCAGGATGATAGGACAGTCAAAATTAGAAGTGGCACCCCTCCCCCCCCTTCACAGTTGCAGAATGCCGGCCGCCCACATACCAGAAGCGACTGCTTTATGAGTGCGCTGGACTTATTTGCCTCTCAGCCCAGTCAGCCCCATAAGACTGGCGCTACACTAAAAGCGCAAGCCGGCGGGGACTCTTTCCGTGCTGCCCCCCTGCAAAGTGCTTCCCTAGGCCTGGGCCTTGTCGGCCAAGGCCAGGATACAGCGTTGGTAGAGGGGGGAGGGTATTTGTGCGAGGAGAGATTGGGAGAGAATGTGTAACCGGAGGGTTAATTTGAGGGGTGGAGGATTTGTGCTAGGAGGGGTGATTTTTTTTCGGGGGGGTGAATTCGTGCTGGGGGGGGTTGAGGGGGGAGAGATTTGTGCTGGGAGGAGGATTTCAGCAGGGGGGTGGATTTGTACTGGGAGGTGGGGGAATTTATGCTTAGGGGGTAAACATGCAGATTGGTGCCTTTTTTTTGGGGGGGGGTGGGGGTTGCTGACACATAATGCTCATACATCTTGGGGGGGGAGTCGAGTTTCTCCACCCCAGACTCGCTCATCCATGTCTTTATGGTCCTTGCTTTGTGCACTGGTGCGCAGTCATGTTGGAACATGAAGGAGCCATCCACAAAACTGTTCCAACAAAGTTGGGAGCATGAAATTGTCCGAAATGTCTTGGTATGCTGACGCCTTAAGAGTTCCCTTCACTGGAACTAGGGGGCCAAGCCCAACCCCTGACAAACAACCCCCCACCATAATCCTCCCTCCACCAAATGATTTGGATCAGTGCACAAAGCAAGGTCCATAAAGACATGATGAGCGAGTTTGGGGTAGAGGAACTTGACTGGCCTGCACAGAGTCCTGACCTCAACCCGATAGAACACCTTTGGGATGAATTAGAGCAGAGACTGCAAGCCAGGCCTTCTCATCCAACATCAGTGCCTGACCTCACAAATGTTCTTCTGGAAGAATGGTCAAACATGCCCATAGACACACTCCTAAACCTTGTGGACAGCCTTCCCAGAAGAGTTGAAGCTGTTATAGCTCCAAAGGGTGGGCCAACTCAATATTGAACCCTATGGACTAATGCCCCGTACACACGGTCGGATTTTCCGACGGAAAATGTGTGATAGGACCTTGTTGTCGGAAATTCCAACCGTGTGTAGGCTCCATCACACATTTTCCATCGGATTTTCCGACACACAAAGTTTGAGAGCAGGATATAAAATTTTCCGACAACAAAATCCGTTGTCGGAAATTCCGATCGCGTGTACACAAATCCGACGCACAAAGTGCCACGCATGCTCAGAATAAATAAAGAGATGAAAGCTATTGGCCACTGCCCCGTTTATAGTCCCGACGTACGTGTTTTACGTCACCGCGTTCAGAATGATCGGATTTTCCGACAACTTTGTGTGACCGTGTGTATGCAAGACAAGTTTGAGCCAACATCCGTCGGAAAAAATCCTAGGATTTTGTTGTCGGAATGTCCGAACAAAGTCCGACCGTGTGTACGGGGCATAAGACTGGGATGCCATTAAAGTTCATGTGGGTGTGAAGGCAGGCGTCCCAATACTTTTGGTAATATAGTTCATTATATAATGGATCCTGTATGTATACAATGTATTATATAATAGATCCTGTATGTATATGTAGCACCCTGGAGTTTAGGCAGGGTTGCTCCTCACAAATTTACTTGCCAAGAAAAATTATTCTGGTCGATTGATAGAGATCTATTGATTTCTCCCTAAGTTTGGCCATGTTGCACTTTTCTCTTCTACCACTAGGTGGCCTGGTACTTGGTGGTGCTAGATATGAGAAGGGCAATGCAAGGTCAGGTTATGGGTATATGGGGTATCTCAGCCAATTGACAGGGGTATTCTTGAATCCCCTGGCCTGCTGGGAGAGCCTATATATTTGGGTGGAGTCAGGTGTTCTATGTTCTGTGCCACCTGGATGGCTGTCTGGGTGGATATGTGCTGTATTGTAAAGTACCGACCTTTTCCCATACCAACCAACCAGGGATGGAGGTGTGTCACTAAAGTTTATGGTAAGCTCTTCTGAGCAGGGCCCTCTTAATCCTCTTGTATTTTATTGTATTATAACTGTATTGTCTCCCTTTTATATTGTAAAGCGCTGCGTAAACTGTTGGCGCTATATAAATCCTGAATATTAATAATAATAATAACGGTTAGCAACCACCCCCTCTGATGTCCTCACTTATAGGCACTTAGGATTGGATTGGCTTCACGTTTTCTTCATCGACCGCATTGTCACTCATTTGGCGTCTGCGGGTCGGCATGTGGTCATCCATCAGCGTCACACTCAGTGGGGGTCCTTTTGGCGCCAAACGCCCCATTGGCTGTTGCAGGTCGGGTGGCCGCGCACTCCCTCATAAGCGAGCTGCGTGACGTAGGGGGCTGCCTTTGCATGATTGAAGGGGTTCATTTACCCCGTTGTTAGGAGACTGCTGGGTTGAAATCCCTTGGATCTATTTCGGTGAATCACCTTGGATGGTCAATTGACCACCGGTGTTCCCCATATGGATGTGTCTCCCCCTTACTGCAGTCTACCACAATTCGTCATGCATTGGCTTGGCCCCCTCAGTTCCAGTGGTGGACAACTATGGGGCGTTTCCTGGCTGTCGATGTTCGGCACTGATGATGGTAGCCATTTTTGTGAGTAATTTTAACCAATCCCCTACTCTTGCCCCCCTTTTGGGCTAAAAATTTCAAACTTCTAATAATCTAGATATAATGTCATTTACGCATACTTGCATACTCTTTTAGATAAGACGGGTTGCGCCTGCTCCTGAAGAAGTGATAGTTCACAAAACGCGTAGAGAATTTTGAGCTGCAACCCGGTGTTCTTTAATACATATGTTATGTATACCAATGCTTTTGTTTTGATTTTCCATGTATTTTTTTGCTGTATCATCACTGTAGAGTCTGACCTTAATGAATGTTATTAATCATGTTTTAATGTGGTTATCATTGTTGATTGACTTTTTTAATAAAATTGTCTTTCATGAGTATTCACCTTTGTAATATGGGTCAATTGGTTCATGCTTAGGTTATGTTTTGCTACATAAATCTTTGTGTACACACCTCATTCAAAGTCCCAAACTCTTTTTCATTTTCGCATTATGCATTAGGGATGGAGGCGCATGTTTATGTGCGCCTCATTTAAAGTCCCGACCTTTTCCCATACCGATATGTGTTGTATTGCCCGGGCTGCTAGGCCGGAGATTGGGCCTATCCCGGGCACATCTGACTGCCAGGCTGTGTGAGGGACTATCCAGAAGCAAGAGAGCAGCGCAGGGTTGGGATTGCGGCTTGCAGTCCAACCAGAAGTGACGGTTCTGCCGGCCAGAGAACCTGTCGTGGTCGGAGGTAGAACGGAAGCTGTTGCCACTAAGGGACCAGCCAACCACCTTATTACCAGGGACCACAGTGAGTAACTGAAACAAGTACCGGAGCAGCATTCTCACCAACCGGAGATGGTGAAGAATCGGGAAACTTCAGTGGGTATCAAGCCAGGGACCCAGCCAGCGGAGGTGACGCTTACAGAGCAGTCTTGTGTGTCAAGCCAGGGACTGAGCAGACCAGCGGGGGTGAAGCTTGAGAGGTATCTAGAGTGCCAAGCTAGGGACCCAGCAGAGAAACAGGGGGTGAGGAAGATACCACTGTGAAGATTGGAGGAGCTCAAGGGATTCAGTGGCAGTAATCACCTTGCACCCACTATGGAGTAAATGGGGAAATGAGGGAGGGAAAAAGGGAGGGGGGGCACCCACCATGCCTCACAACCCTCTACATACAAAAGGATGTCAACTATAATGGATCCTGTATGTATACAATGTATTATATAATGGATCCTGTATGTATACAATGTATTATATAATGGATCCTGTATGTATACAATGTATTATATAATGGATCCTGTAAATATATGATGTATTATATAATGGATCCTGTATGTATACAATGTATTATATAATGGATCCTGTATGTATACAATGTATTATATATTGGATCCTGTATATATACGATGTATTATATAATGGATCCTGTATGTATACAATGCATTGTATAATGGATCCTGTATGTATACAATGTATTATATAACGTATCCTGTATGCATACAATGTATTATATAATGGATCCTGTAAATATATGATGTATTATATAATGGATCCTGTATGTATACAATGTATTATATCACGGATCTTGTATGTATACAATGTATCTTTTTCTCAATTCAAGGGGAGAAAAAAAAACACAGGGGTGGGCTATAAAGTGACTGATCACTGTACTAGCCAATCACAGGCTATTACAGCGATCAGGTGATCAGGAACTAGTCTTCCCGAATCCCAATCATTAGTACCAGACCTGGAGCTGTCTGTAACATCTCGGTGTCTCGCTCTCAGCACAGACACAGCTGTGCATATATGTGGCCCCATGAATAAAGACCCACTTCTGTGAGGCCACGTACTGTATATGCATGTGGAAAAGGACTAATGTATGTGAAAAAAAAAAACCTCCCTGGTAGACAAGTGACTAAGGATGACGGGGGGGGGGGGGCACAGAGCAATAGATCTTTTGCCCACTACAGGTACTGTAGCCTAATAGACATATTTATTCGCAATTGTTAAACCATATGGTCTCATACAGTAGGTTAGGAAGAATAGGAACAATAGGAAGAATGTCACCCTCATTTCCCCCAAAAATCGATGACAAGATGCTCAGATTTAAATCTCTTGTCTTTGTTTCAGGCTGTGATGCAATTGAAGAAAGACGTCCAGGTAGAAGGAATGCAGGGGCATCATAAACTTTAACTAGCCAGAGGTCTTCAAAGGACTTTTGAGATGGGTCCTGTTGTAAATGTTTTGGTGTGGAGCTTAGGAATACACATTTGTGAGGCTGGGATAATGACCTATAACTGACTTCTCCATATTCAAGCCAAATTCATATTCCATAACTCTTGCTGCAATGAAGTTACCTTCCTTAAAAGTGGTGATATTACTGTAGAAGAAGATGCAACTCAGGCACCAAAAATATTTGCATTACAAGGTCCAGAAGGCTGGTAAGATAAGACTCATATTCCTCCTAAGAGAAATATACATCCGATATATCATGCGTAGTCTCCAACAACAGCTGTTTTTAGGATATGAAATAACTTTCTGGTCTAAGGGAACCTTTGCTAAAAATGATTATATCCACAATTCATCATGATACAATAATGTGATGGTTAGTGTAATGCTCCTTACACTTGTGGTTATTGGAAAGAATTAGCCCCTACAGATAGCTAAAAAGATCAGTGATGAGAACTTATAGGAGAGGCAGAAATTGTTCATTGCTCAAGGAACCCCTAGCAACCTCTGGAGGAACCCTGGTTGAGATAACCAGCTTTATCTTTTGGAAATAAAGACTTACTAAGAATAGTTAGCACTAATGCCCTGTACACACAATCGCACATTTCGACAACAAAATCCATGGGATTTTTTCCGACGGATGTTGGCTCAAACTTGTCTTGCATACACATGCTCACACAAAGTTGGTTGGAAATTGTGAACGTCAAGAACGCGGTGACCTACAACACGTACGACGAGCCGAGAAAAATGAAGTTCAATAGCCAGTGCGACTCTTCTGCTTGATGCCGAGCATGTGTGGAACTTTGTGCGTCGGAATTGTGTACACACGATCGGAATTTCCGACAACGGATTTCGTTGTCGGAAAATTTGAGAACCAGATCTCAAATTTTGTGCGACGGAAATTCCGATGGAAAATGTCCGAATGGAGCCTACACACGGTCGGAATTTCCGACAACAAGCTCCTATCGAACATTTTCCGTCGGAAAATCCGACCGTGTGTACGAGGCATAAAGGTAGTTTCACTGGGCCTTATAAAACATTACACCGTACACCTATAATACACCACTCAGACCTTTTGATTGACTGGGGTAATTGTGTTCCACCCTGTCCAGGGAACAAGAAAAGGTAGCTGCACCATAAGCTGGCAGCTCTGGAAATGCCTCTATACAGTATACACGATAAAGTGCAATATACCTTATGCTCCTAGGGCACTTGCTTGGTGTGCAGTGCAAAAATGGGGTTGCAAATTAGTGATCAACCCAAAGATCTGTGCAATGGGGCTTTTGTTTGATTCAGAAATGCCTTCCTCTACATAAAAGTCAATAGGAATGCCAAAGCAGCTTAGGAGGACAACTGCAAGTCAGGAGCACCAGTGGAAGCACTTAGAACTAAGAATGTCTTAAACTGATGTTTGGGATACACCTGAAGGTGTGCCACATTTGCCCATCAGCCCAAGCCCTAGGGTGCACCCTGGTGAAGAGGGAGAAAAAAGTAGTAGGCTAACTCTGAAGAAGGTGCCATTAATTCAGGTAATGCCGGCAGCGGTCAGGATGGAGAGCCAGAGCTAGAGTACAGTTCATTCTATTGTGATTCAACATTACTATATCCCTTCCCTCTGCACAGCCTAAAGAACTTACAGATAGTGAAGCAAAGAGTAAGATTAAATAGGGTCATTTAAATGTTTGACCTGGGCTCTCCTTAGTGAGTCTCGGTGTATGGCCATCCCTTGGCCACCCAGTTGTGTTGGTTCATGCCTGGATGTTATAGGACAGAAATGTAGGCTGCCCCTACCAATCTCTGCCTAAAAATGCTAGTTACCCATATGGGTTTGTTTTTATTTTGGTATTGCCAAACACCTACCATGGCCATGCTATTTAGAAGGCTTTATAGTTGCGGTGTGCTTTGTTGTGCTGCGTTCATGTGTTCAGTGCCATTCATTGTAAATGGCAGCACAGAACAACTGGCATATATCTTTTGTTTAACGCTGTACCCACAAGGCAAATTTGTGAATAGGTCCTCGAAAAACATAAGCCAGAACTTCCCTTTAATGGGTATATTTGGGCTTTACCCAAATGTATTCCAAAACCTCCTTCTTCCCCTCTAAATCAAATCCCGACATCCATTTTTCTGTCTTTAAAGTAGTGGTGGTCCACTTAAAAATGATAGTGGGCCTTGTGTGTCCCCTTCTGACAGCCACACAATAACCGCTTGTTTTCATGTATTGAAGTGCATTGCATGGAGTTAGGCAGCTAATTCATAATGAATGAGCTGTAATGAACCTGAACGTATGGAAATGTCAATTTTTTTTTACCGCAACGCGCGCTGAAGAAAAAGTGAGAGTAAAATGTGCCCCATTACTGGTGTCAGTGGACACAATAATAAACCCCAGCATTAGTGACAGGGACCACAATCCTAACTCCCACCATTGGTGTCAGTGACCACAGTAATAATCCACAGCAGTAGTGTATTGTAACCACAGTAATCAATCCCAGCACTGGTGTCGTTGACCACAGTAATTACCCCAAGCATTGGTGTCAGTGGCCACAATAATAACCTCCTGCATTAGAATCAGTGGCCACTATAATTACACCCTACTTTGGTGTCAGTGACCACAGAAATATAACCCCTTGCATTGGTGTTGGTGACCACAGAAGTATAAGCCCTTGCATTGGTGTCGGTGACCACAGAAGTATAAGCCCTTGCATTGGTGTCGGTGACCACAGAAGTATAACCCCATGCATTGGTGTCGGTGACCACAGAAGTATAAGCCCTTGCATTGGTGTCAGTGACCACAGAAGTATAAGCCCTTGCATTGGTGTCGGTGACCACAGAAGTATAACCCCATGCATTGGTGTCGGTGACCACAGAAGTATAAGCCCTTGCATTGGTGTCGGTGACCACAGAAGTATAACCCCTTGCATTGGTGTCGGTGACCACAGAAGTATAAGCCCTTGCATTGGTCTCGGCGACCACAGAAATCTAACCCCTTGCTTTGGTGTTGGCGACCACAGAAAACAAACCCCTTGCATTGGTGTCGATGGCCACAGAAATATAACCCCACTCCATTCTTCCTCTCGACGCGGGCCAGTCCAAATCTTCCATTTCAATGGGTTACATCCCTCAAGTATCTAGGGGTTAAGCTCACCGCAAATGTACATGACTACATATCCCTTAATCTACTCCCGTTGCTGACTTTACTTAAGCAAAAGGTTCAGGCTTGGATTAAACTGCCGTTGTCTTTGATAGGTCGGATCAGCCTGCTCAAAATGAAGATTCTCCCAGTCATTTTATACTTCTTGTTACCTGCACCTACATGTGTACCAAAATCGTATTTTAAGAAGATTGATGGTATTGTCAGTTCTTTCCTCTGGGCACCCAAACCTCCTAGAATAGGCATCAAAGTGTTGCAAGAACCGGGGGATCAGGGTGGATTGGCATTGCCTGACTGGCAGAAATACTATTCGGCTGGCCAAATGGTGTTTGTCCGTGGATGGTTACTGTTGGAGGCAGCACATTTGGGGTCGTATGAAAGTTTGCGTTTAGCTCTGTTTAGGGGTACTAAATCTGATCTACAATTGACGTCAACATTGAAGGCTACTATCAGAGCATGGGAAACTGCAGTGAAGTTGGCATGTCCTAGTTATCAGGGAGTCATCCCTTCTGCCCCTCTGTGGATGAACCCCACATTGTCACATTTTTATAATCTGCCCGATCCCATGATCTGGGCAACCAAGTGGATAAAAACATTGAAGGACATAACCTGTTTTGGGGACCTGTTGACCTTTCCCCAAATGAAAGTGAGACATGACCTTCCCAATCTTTACCTATTTAGTTTCTTTCAACTCCGGCGTGCCTTTCAGATACATTTCAGGAGGTGAAAGTGGAGTCTCTGCCCTCAGTTCTCGAAAGTTTGCCGACGGTAGAGGAATTGGCCAAACCCCTTTCAGTGACTTACAAAGAATTTTTCAAAAAGACACCACAGGCCTTATCCAGATGTAGGGAAAAGTGGGAAGTATCTGCCAACACACAAATATTGCGCTTACCACAAGGCAAGCGAAAACCAGCCTGTATCTCGTCCTGGTATGGAAAATCCAGATAGTACACTTAGACTGCATGCAGCATGGCTAAAAGGATGTAGTAAGGACTCCAGACTTCCATCTCACAGGCATGTAAATAAAAAGAGACTGGCCATAGTGTAATACTGGCAAAATAATTTAAATGAAAGAGGGTAGAAAACTTACATAAGTGCATAAAAATACAGCAAAAGAGAAACCTTGTGGTAAGCGCAATATTTGTGTGTTGGCAGATCACTGTATGCGGTGTCTCTTTCATCCTTACCACCGACTCTGGTCGGGTTCACTCAAGAGTCTCTTTTGGACTGATTTCAGATTATCACTCCACATATGATTTCTATCTATTATATATGGACACTAATTTTTGATTCATAGATATATGTATAGACTTGTGTATTTTTTCATTTTTTATTTTTCAATGTTTTGCACACATATATGTACTTTCTAACGGAAGTTTTCAAGATTACTTCACGTGTTTCATCAATATTTAGCGCGGTTATTTCTCTTTTTTGTTTGATATTTTGGTGCACATCTCACTGTTTAACTGCTGTTTTGGGGGGGGGGTTCAGTATTTAGTGGTAGCGCAGTATATTTTTTTGTTTTTTATGAAACACAATGACATGCCTGAGGAGAGTCCAGTGTCCCCATGGATTAGTATATAACTTCGAAAGTCAGTTGTCCTGGTATTTGGATTAGCGATCAATGCAGTCGGCTATCCCACCTATCAGTACAGAGATTTCGTTTTACCCTGTTTCCCCGAAAATAAGACCTAGCATGATTGTCGGTGATGGCTGCAATATAAGCCCTACCCCCCAAATAAGCCTTACCCTGTTTCCCCGAAAATAAGCCCTACCCAGAAAATAAAACCTACAAGGACTTTAACTAGGGCTTATTTGGGGGGTAGAGCTTATATTGGAGCCATCACCGACAATCACACTAGGTCTTATTTTCGGGGAAACAGGGTAGTTCCCTATCAACCATTGGATACAAGGAAAAACCAAAGAATTCTCCTTGGCTGAGCTGTGACAATAGGGGGGGGGGGGGGTTGGGGTTGGGGGGGGGTGGATGTTTGGAATATGAATGTTAGACAGTAGGACTATATTAGTCTGGAATGCAAATGCTTGTATTCTTGGGCCCTGCGTGGCCATGGATCAGGCTAGTGTCACGTTGACACAACCCGAATGTTGTATGTCCTACCCTTGCATTGGTGTCGGTGACCACAGAAATCTAGCCCCTCGCATTGGTGTCGGTGACCACAGAAATCTAGCCCCTCGCATTGGTGTCGGTGACCACAGAAATCTAGCCCCTCGCATTGGTGTCGGTGACCACAGAAATCTAGCCCCTCGCATTGGTGTCGGTGACCACAGAAATCTAGCCCCTCGCATTGGTGTCGGTGACCACAGAAATCTAGCCCCTCGCATTGGTGTCGGTGACCACAGAAATCTAGCCCCTCGCATTGGTGTCGGTGACCACAGAAATCTAGCCCCTCGCATTGGTGTCGGTGACCACAGAAATCTAGCCCCTCGCATTGGTGTCGGTGACCACAGAAATCTAGCCCCTCGCATTGGTGTCGGTGATCACAGAAATATAACCCCATCACTTGGGGGTTGATTTATTAAAACTGGAGAGTGTAAAATCTGATGCACCTGTGCATGGGATCAGCTTCTAACATTGGCTTGCCCAATCAAGCTTTGACAAAAAACCTGGAAGCTGATTGGAGAGCTGCACCAGATTTTGCACACTCCACTTTCAGTAAATCAACTCCTTAGTGTCAGTGGCTTAAATAATAACCCCCGCCATTGATGTCAGTGGACACCCTAATAATACCCTGCAGAGGTGATGTAGACCACTGTAATAACCCCCAGCATTGGTGTCAGTAGCTGCAATGGCAAGCCCCAGGGTTGATTTCAGTGGCCGCAATAATAACCCCCACCACTGGTGTCAGTGGTCACAGTAATTACCCCTATGATTGGTGTTGGTGGCCACACTTAATAGCTCCTCTGCAGTGGTGATGTAATAACCCCCTAAAGTTGGTGTCAGCGGCCATAATAACCCCCAGCATTGGTGTCGGTGGCTACACTAATAACCCCCAACATGTGTCACTTGCCACAATAATAACTCCCAACATGGGTTCCACTGACCACAAAAAAACCCACACTGGTGGTCAGTGGCATTGCTACCTTAACTCCTTTCATTGGTGATCTGTGGCAATGTTAACTCCCCCCATAACCTTCTTCCTACATGGGTGGCCAGTGGCAGTATCTTTCCTCTTGAATTTTGTAACCCCCACACACACATTGGTGGCCAACTAACCTCTACCCCCCCCCCCCCACTGCATTGACGGTCAGTGGAAGTGCTGGCCACCAATGGGCTACTCGTTGGGTACCAAGGCTATATAAAAATAAAATATGGGGGAATGTATATTGCAGAGATGGCCGCATATGTTTTTTTTTTTTCTCTAGACTTCCCTTTAATGCCGCGCCGAGCGCGCTTTTGCACTTTTGCACCTCTGCCATCTATAAATAGTTCTAAATAAATGGCAGCAAATTATTTTTTAAAGTTGACTTCTCTAAAGCTTTGGCCTTTGCCAATCTAAGCGCACATAAACAATCCACGTAAGCCAACCTGAAAACGCGTCTTTTGTATCGGCGGGGCGCCGAAGGTAATTAAGCGGCCATTAAAACGATGTATTAAAACGCAACTGTTCATATTGAAACTATTTGATGGAAGCTTTAGACTTTCCAATTATTTTCCCTATTAATGAATTCACCTCCTTTTTTATTTTTTTTCTCTTTTTTTTTTTTTTTTTCTTTATTGTTCTCTAATCTGCCTGGAAAAGGTATTTCAGAGCCGCGCCGTCCTTTATGTTTGAGTAATTAAAGAAGCGCACATCAAATAGTCATTTCCACTGATTGCAATTAATTATTAGCGACAATTTGTCTTCTCTACAGAACAGGAGGACATAATATGTCTCTCTTGGCTTTAATGTCCAGCCTTTCATGTCCTGCTGTTCCTTACAAATCCGCTCGCTTTATTTGCAATCACTTTTGCCAGTTTTATGTCTTTTATACTCTTTTTTTTTTTCTGTGTCGGCGCAGTGGCGTACAGGGCTTTGCTGCCTATTCCTTAAGGTATAGAAATAAATGGATAAATGTTTGTCGCCTGAAGGCAATTCATCAATTGAACGAATAATCACTTAAACAGCAACTAGATATCATCGGCTATAGAAGGTTAGCCTCACACCGTTTCACCACAATGAAGTGTCGTTGGCATTCCTGCTGTAGGTGACAGGAGGTCCTAAAGGTCGCACATCACAGCAAAACACTTTGAGGAAGTTTATGACCACCTCAGCCTGGGCTCCAAGCAGGCCATGCCCCCAACGCATTTCAGTCTTGGGAAGAGTGAAACGCATTTGTCACATACCTGGTCGGAAGCTGAAGTGGTTAGACATCAAAGAAATTCTGGACAGCCGCACTCCAAAAATATTTGCCTTTATTCAATAAGGTGTCATCCAAAATACAGGTCACAGCAAAATGGAACAAAGCTTACGCGTTTCGCACTACAAGAAGTGCTTAGTCGCACTCCTTGTAGTGCGAAACGCGTAAGCTTTGTTCCATTTTACTGTGACCTGTATTTTGGATGACACCTTATTGAATAAAGGCAAATATTTTTGGAGTGCGGTTGTCCAGAATTTCTTTGATGTCTAACTGCCATAGCATTACCAGCACCTGGACTTCTAGACTGAAGGAGATGCCTTTTACCTTGATCTGACCCGCCTGGAGCGGTGATACTCTCTTCCTATTTGGATTCCCGGAGGCAGAAGTGCTCAGAGGGCTCCCCTTGCGGCTAAGTGCGGTGCACCCCTAAAGGTGGTACAGGAAGTACAGTGCCCAAAGAAGCACGGGTTGCCAGTAGTGTGCTGAAGAGCTGAGATGTTGACCGCCAGATACAGTATCTCACAAAAGTGAGTACGCCCCTCACATTTTTGTAAATATTTTATTAAATCTTTTCATGTGACAACACTGGAGAAATGACACTTTGCTACAATGTAAAGTAGTGAGTGTACAGCTTGTATAACAGTGTAAATTTGCTGTCCCCTCAAAATAACTCAACACACAGCCATTAATGTCTAAACCGCTGGCAACAAAAGTGAGTACACCCCTAAGTGAAAATGTCCAAATTGGACCCAAAGTGTCAATAATTTGTGAGGCCACCATTATTTTCCAGCACTGCCTTAACCTTCTTGGGCATGGAGGTCACCAGAGCTTCACAGGTTGCCACTGGAGTCCTCTTCCACTCCTCCATGACGACATCACGGAGCTGGTGGATGTTAGAGACCTTGAGACCACCACCATGCTTGACTGACACACTTGTCTTTGTCCTCCTCACCTGGTTGCCACCACACACTTGACACCATCTGAACCAAATAAGTTTATCTCGGTCTCTTCAGACTACAGGACATGGTTCCAGTAATCCATGTCCTTAGTCTGCTTGTCTTCAGCAATATGTTTGCGGGCTTTCTTGTGCATCATCTTTAGAAGGGGCTTCCTTCTGGGACGACAGCCATGCAGACCAATTTGATGCAGTGTGCGGCGTATGGTCTGAGCACTGACAGGCTGACCCCCCACCCCTTCAACCTCTGCAGCAATACTGGCAGTACTCATACGTCTATTTCCCAAAAATAACCTCTGGATATGACGCTGAGCACGTGACCTCAACTTCTTTCGTCTACTATGGCGAGGCCTGTTCTGAGTGGAACCTGTCCTGTTAAACTGCTGTACAGTCTTGGCCACTGTGCTGCAGCTCAGTTTCAGGGTCTTGGCAATCTTCTTATAGCCTAGGCCATCTTTATGTAGAGCAAAAACATTTTTTTTCTGATCCTCAGAGAGTTCTTTGCCATGAGGTGCCATGTTGAACTTCCAGTGACCAGTATGAGAGAGTGAGAGCGATAACACCAAATTTAACACACCTGCTCCCCATTCACACCTGAGACCTTGTAACACGAACGAGTCACATGACACCAGCGAGGGAAAATGGCTAATTGGGCCCAATTTGGACAGTTTCACTTAGGGGTGTACTCACTTTTGTTGCCAGCGGTTTAGACATTAATGGCTGTGTTTTGAGTTATTTTGAGGGGACAGAAAATTTACACTGTTATACAAGCTGTACACTCACTACTTTACATTGTAGCAAAGTGTCATTTCTTCAGTGTTGTCACATGAAAAGATAGAAGAAAATATTTACAAAAATGTCAGGGGTGTACTGTACTGTAAATATGGGAACAGGCAGGATGCATGGTAAAGCAGATGTCCCTCGGGAGCTCCAGGCAGTACTGAGACAGGGATGTCCAGAGCTCAAGGCCAGTGGCGTCTCCAGCTTTCATATTTAGGGGGGGCACATGGGGGGACAAGGACAAAAGTAGGGGGGCAACTATAAAATGCAAATATATATATATATATATATATATATATATATATATATATCCTGGGGCCCCTTACTATGATCCCACAACGGGCCCTTTCACATGTTCTGCAGTGAGCTCCATTCCTACTGTATTGGGGCCCCCCCCAGGGTGGCAGAAAACAAGAAATATATGTCACCAGCATACCAAGAAAATATAAGGGTCCAAATCAGTGGGAGAACTATCAGGGTTGCAAAGGTTGTCTTGCCACCATGTGTTCTGCCACTGTGGGGTTCCCCAGCCTCCTCTTGCTGTCCTGCCCCTGCTATTGACAGCGCTGGTCTGGCATCTCTTGGAATTTACAGGCTGGTTCTCCTGTCCCAAAGATGGGAGAAATCAGTCTGTCTTTTCAGTAACTGAGAGTCCTGGTGGAGTCCTTCCTGCAACTCGCTCTTCTCCCTGCCAATGAGGATGCAGGGGAAGGAGCAGATCGAGCGGCTGTGGTTGTGTGAGCACTCGCATTATGCAGTGTCAGCGAGCAGAGGGAGGGGGGAGGAATCACCCGCAGGAGCTGACTGGGGACGCTCTCCCTCTCAATAGAGACTGTGTTACTCCAGCGGCAGCCCGAGTAAGATGTGGTGCATCCGCTACGAATGCAAACAAAAAGACATTGCCTTTTTGTAAAAAAAAAAAAAAAAGATTTCAATTGGGGGGGACACATGGTGGGGCACAGCATAATGTTGGGGGGTCAGGGCCCCCTCTGCCCCACCTAGGGACGCCATTGCTCAAGGCAAGGATCCAGAATTGTGCCCCCCACTCCCCACTGTTAATACATGCCGTAGAATGCGTGTTCCACCCTGTGCCTATTCTTTGCCTCCTTGCTTCACTGCGCCCAGGGCAGCTTCTCCTCCTGCCCACCCCTTGTCCCAGCCCTGTCTCCAGGTGTACTTGGCAAAAGGGCAAACAGGAAGCGGAAATGGAAGCCACGCCAGGGGTCATGAATGGTGGATCAGGCAGCAGCAGAGCCAGGTAGCAGGAACAGGCCAAGGTCATACGCAGGTGAGCAGGTAAGTAGTAGCAAAGTCCATAATGCAAGCCGGGCTCATACACAGGGGATCAGACAGGAGCAAAGTCAAGAACAAGCCAGGGGTCAAAGCCAAGAACAGAGATCAGAAGGAAAGAATGAGAAAGAGGGATGAAGGTAGGAAGGGAAAAAAAGTAAAAAGAAAGAAAGGAAGGAGGAGAAAAGAGAAAACAGCAATGAAGGAAGGAGAAGAAAACGGGAGAAAGGAAAAGGAATGAAGAAAAAGAAGGTAAGGAATAGAAAGAAAAAGAAAGGAAGGTAGAGAAATAAAAGGGAAAAAAGTGGGCAGGGGAGGAGGTAAAACTTGAGGGTGTGAAGGAAGGAAAGCCAGAGAAGTAAGGAAGAAGATAAAAGGAACGAATAAGGAAGGAAGGAGGAGTAAAAATTGGGGGGTGCGAAGGCAGAAAAGAAGGAAACAGAGAGAAACAATGAAGAAAGGAGAAGAAAAGGGAAGAAAGGAGAGATGATGGAAGAAAAAGAAAGAGAGGAAGAGAGAGGAAAAGGAATAATAGAAGGGGGGGGGGGAGTAAAAATTGGGGATGTGTAGGATGGAAAGAAGGATAAAGAGAGGTAAGGAATGAAGGAAAAGAGAAGGACGGGATGTAGGGAAAGGAAATGTGAAGGAAAGAAAAGAAGGGAAAAGCAAGAGACGCAATGAAAGAAGGAGAAAGGAAGAGAGGAAAAGAAAGGAAAAGATGATGGGGGGAGGGGGGTAGCCATAAAAAGTGGAGATGTGAAGGATGGAAAGAATTTTTTTACATATATATTTTTTTATTGTCAGTTTCCACTTTTTATTTTTATTTTTCCACATTTTCTCCCTAAAATAATTGTTTGTGTTGACCATCATTATTGTTTATATATTGGACTCTGTTTCTCTGCCATTTTTAAGATATAGGTATTATTCTCTACACACATTTAATTTATTGAATATGGGATTTTTGCATGTATTTTAGGAGCACTTTTTTTCCTATTACACTCAATAGGTGGACATTCACACTCGAGAAATCTCAGCGTCTTTACATGCACAATAATAATTTTCTTGATACAAATAATAATTTTCTTGATACAAATATTTGTGATACACATGTTTATAAAATTACTTTTTTTTTGTAAGAACCATCACCTATACACATATAGTTGGACAGCGCCAATTCCCCTGCTTAGAATAACTCTTTACGTTTTGGATCTCACCTCGGTGATTTTCATTTATAGGGGGGGCAGCAGTCCCTTTTTTCCTATATTCCTAAGCGCGGAATTATTGTTATTTATGAAAAAGAGAGATGAAGAAAGGAAAAAAGGGATTGAATGAAGGAGAAAAAAAGAAAAGGAAAGGAGGGAGGAGAAAAGAGAAAGCAGCAATGAAGGAAGGAGAAGAAAATGGGAGAAAGGAAACGGAATGAAGAAAAAGAAGGTAAGAAATAGTAAGAAAATGAAAGGGAAAAAAGGTGGGCGGGGGAGGAGGTAAAAGGTGATGGAAGGAAAACGAGAGAAGTGTCAGGGCTGGGCTCAGCCCTTCCTTCTCTGAGCTGGCCGCTCAGCTGTCGGCTAATTGCCAGCTCCCATCTCTCTCCACAGTTACCCAGCTGTTGTTGATTCTGCTCGTCAGTCCTGCCTAAGTCACTCAGCTCACTTGATCTCTGCCTTCGCCTTTGTCAACATCTCAGAGACTTTCTCCTGCATTCCTGTTGAAGACTTGCTCGGCTGACGTTCCTTCTGGCTCCTGATCCTGCTTGCTGTACTACTACGTTTATCTCTGGCTCTCTGACATTTGCTTGGCTGACTACCCAATCCGGTTACTGAACTTTGGCTTGTTTTGACCACGCTTACTCTGTTTACCTTATTATTATTATTATTATTATTATTATTATTATTATTATTATTATTATTATACAAGTGTGATTTAACTATACTTCTGTCTCTGTCTGATTCATGGTCCCTGATAAGAAGTAATGAAAAGGAAGAGGATAAAAGGAACAAATAAGGAAGGGAGGGGGAGTAAAAATTGGGGGGTTTGAAGGCAGAAAAGAAGGAGAAAGAGAGAAACAAGAGCGGAAGGAGAAAAAAAAGGGAATAAAGGAGAGGTGATGGAAGAAAAAGAAAGGAAGGATGAGAGGAAGAGAGAGGAAAAGAAAAGAAATAACAGAAGGGGGGGAGTAAAAATTGGGGATGTGTAGGATGGAAAGAAGGAGAAAGAGAACTAAGGAATGAAGGAAAAGAGAAGGAAGGAATGTAGGGAAAGGAAATGGGAAGGAAACAAAAGAAGGGAAAAAGAGAGGCAATTAAGAAAAAGAATGAAAGGGATAGAAAGGAGAAGAGTGGGGTGTGAAGGAAGGAAAGAAGGGGAAAGCAAGAGACGCAATGAAAGAAGGAGAAAGGAAGAGAGAAAAAGAAAGGAAAAGATGATGGGGGGAGGGGGGTAGCAGTAAAAAGTGGAGATGTGAAGGAAGGAAAGAATGAGAAAGAGCGATGAAGAAAGGAAAAAGGAGATGGAAGGAAGGAAAAAGAAGGAAAGGAAAGGAAGGAGGAGAAAAGAAAAAGCAGCAATGAAGGAAGGAGAAGAAAACAGGAGAAAGGAAAAGGAATGAAGAAAAAGAAGGTAAGAAATAGATAGGAAATAAAAGGGACAAAAAGTGGGCGGGGGAGGAGGTAAAACTTGAGGGTGTGAAGGAAGGAAAACAGAGGAGTAATGAAAAGGAAGAAGATAAAAGGAACACATCAGGAAGGAAGGGGGAGTAAAATTTGGGGGGGGGGGGTGCGAAGGCAGAAAAGAAGGAAAAAGAGAGAAACAATGAAGGAAGGAGAAGAAAAGGGAAGAAAGGAGAGATGATGGAAGAAAAAGAAAGAGAGGAAGATAGATGAAAGGAAAATAAATAACAGAAGGGGGGGAGTAAAAATTGGGGATGTGTAGGATGGAAAGAAGGAGAAAGAGAGGTAAGGAATGAAGGAAAAGAGAAGGAAGGAATGTAGGGAAATGGAAAGGAAAGAAAAGAAGGGAAAAAGAGAGGCAACGAAGGAAGGAGAATGGAATGAAGAAAAAGAACGAAAGGGATAGAAAGGAATGGAAAAGCAAGAGACTCAATGAAAGAAGAAAGGAAGAGAGAAAAAGAAAGGAAAAGATGATGGGGGGGAGGGGTGTATCAGTAAAAAGTGGAGATGTGAAGGAAGGAAAGAATGAGAAAGAGAGATGAAGAAAGGAAAAAAGGGTTGGAAGGGAAAAAAGGGAAGAAAGGAAGAAGGAGAAAAGAAAAAGCAGCAATGAAGGAAGGAGAAGAAAATTGGAGAAAAGAAAAGGAATGCAGAAAAATAAAGAAAGGAAAAGAAAGGAAGGTAGAGAAATGAAAGGAAAAAAAGGTGGGCGGGGGAGGAGGTAAAACTTGAGAGTGTGAAGGAAGGAAAACGAGAGAAGTAATGAAAAGAAAATAAAAGGAAAAGATGGGGGGGGGGGGGGGGGGGGTAAAAGTTGGGGGCGCAAAGGCAGAAAAGAAGGAAAAAGAGAGAAGCGATGAAGAAAGGACAAAGGAAGGAAAAAAAGAAAGGGAGGAAGAAATGGGGAAAGAAAGAAAGGAAGGAAGAGAAAGGGAAAGAAAAGGAGGAAAAGAGGAAAATAAAAGGGATGGAAAGGGAAGGAAGAAAAGAAAGTAATGAATAATGAGAGGAAAGGAAATAAGAGATGGAAGGAAGTAAAGTTTGGAGAGACGGCGGAAGGAAAAAACAAAAAGTAAACAAAAGTTAAAGAATGTGAGAAAAGTGAGAGTGTTTGGTTGGATTTTCTCCAGGACTTTTGGGGCCCTGCCAATATGAGTGGGCCCTCGAGTTTAAAAAGAAAACCCCCCCATCCCTTGATTCACCATTGTGAACAAGACGTGCCAACCACGGAACACGAGTCAGCGAGGCAAACGGCACAATGCCGCGTATTTGCCTAAAAGCTTGATCTGACAACACAGGAAGAATGTATGGGAGGACGTTCCCCGGTCTTATCTCGCACACAGAAGAACACGCACTCTTCTCCATTCTTGTAATGAAGCCCCCACATCCATTTGATTTTTTGATGTGTCATTGTAATTCAAGAGATGTTTTTAATCTCTGAATTGCCCGGGCACAATAAACCATATAAAATGATTTTGGCAGGCCTCCCTTGTGCTCCGCCAACAGACTTTATTTTTTTTTTTTTTTTTCATTTACAACATTTTTTTTTTTTTTATTCTTTCTCTCCTCTCCTTTTCTTGAACCCGCCTATTGAAGGCTTTGTTGCCGGCGTTTAAAATAAAAGTATCTTCACTTCAAACGAGGATTTAAGAGAATAATAATGAAGGGACACAATGCGCGGCGCACATGAAAGGTAATAATATGGAAAACACGAGGATTTTCAGAGCCGGGCTTATTTTTCATTAGGAAAGACATGAAGATAGATACCTCATTAAGGGGCCACTTTTCTATAGCTTTATTAGTTTGGCCAATCGTTTCCATTCTTCCCAAAGTAATTTATAATTTACTGTTTAATTAAGATTGTGATATCGGCCATTCAGAAATGAAATTCAATTAAACAAAAAGAACATTATACTTCCTGCGGTGGAGGCTAAAAAAAAAAAAAAAAAAATCTGCTATTTGCCTTCATTACTTCTCCGCACTCGTACTAATCTTCAACTGAAATACCGCGCAAAACTAATGGGTTCCGCTGTTTAGAAACTGGAAAAAAAAATAAAAAAAGTATAAAGCAGCAGAATTTTGATTTCCCTTCCATAATAAAACAGCCCTGCAGAGCATTTAAAACTGAACTCCTGGAAAAGCAAATACAGTCTCAATCTGTCAGGTCTTGTGTTTTCTTGAATCTCGGTGATCTTTGTGTATTTCTCCCAGATCTGTGCAGAAATCCAGTGTGAGACTTCCTGTAATAAAGACCGCTCACTGCTGCCCTCTCTCCTTGTGCAGGGGGACTGGTCTTGTCTCCGCCCCCCTCCTGTAGTTTTCTCTGCAGCAAGCCTGTAGTGGGTGGAGCATTCTGGGTCCCATCCACAGCTCTGCTCTCTCTCTCCTCGTGCAGGGTGACTGCTCTTGTCTCCGCCCCCTGTTGTAGTTTTCTGTAGTGGGTGCAGCCTGCAGGGCCCCTCCCACAGCTCTGCTCTCTCTCCTTGTGCAGGGTAACTGGTCTTGTCTCCGCCCCCTGTTGTAGTTTTCTGTAGTGGTTGGAGCCTGCAAGGCCCCTCCCACAGCTCTGCTCTCTCTCTCCTTGTGCAGGGTGACTGCTCTTGTCTCCGCCCCCTGTTGTAGTTTTCTGTAGTGGGTGGAGCCTGCAGGGCCCCTCCCACAGCTCTGCTCTCTCTCCTTGTTCAGGGTGACTGGTCTTGTCTCCGCTTCCCTCCTGTAGTTTTCTGTAGTGGGTGGAGCCTGCAGGGCCCCTCCCATAGCTCTGCTCTCTCTCTCCTTGTGCAGGGTGACTGGTCTTGTCTCCGCCAGTGTTAATTTAGTCGACTAAAACATTTTAGTCGACTAAATGAATACTATTTTAGTCGACTAAACTACGACTAAAACTAAAACAATTGAGATGACTAAAATACGACTAAAACTAAAAGCCATTTTAGTCAAAAGACTATGACTAAAACTAAATTTGCAATTACTGAAATGTACTGGAGATTTAGTCGACTAAATACGACTAAAACTAAAACAATTGCAGAAGACTAAAATGGAACTAAAACTAAAATGCCATTTTAGTCCTAAGACTAAAATTAACAATGGTCTCTGCCCCCTCTTGTAGTTTTCTGTAGTGGGTGGAGCCTACCGGGCCCATCCCACAGCTCTGCTCTCTCTCTAATTGTGCAGGGTGACTGGTCATGTCTCCGCCCCCCTCCTGTAGTTTTCTGTACTGGGTGGAACCTGCAGGGCCCCTCCCACAGCTCTGCTCTCTCTCTCCTTGAGCAGAGTGACTGCTCTTGTCTCCACCCCCTCTTGTAGTTTTCTGTAGTGGGTGGGGCCTGCAGGGCCCCTCCCATAGCTCTGCTCTCTCTCTCTCCTTATGCAGAGTGACTGCTCTTGTCTCCACCCCCTCTTGTAGTTTTCTGTAGTGGGTGGGGCCTGCAGGGCCCCTCCCATAGCTCTGCTCTCTCTCTCCTTGTGCAGAGTGACTGCTCTTGTCTCCGCCCCCTCTTGTAGTTTTCTGTAGTGGGTGGGGCCTGCAGGGCCCCTCCCATAGCTCTGCTCTCTCTCCTTGTGCAGGGTGACTGCTCTTGTCTCCGCCCCCTTTTGTAGTTTTCTCTAGTAGGTGGAGCCTGCAGGGCCCCTCCCTCAGCTCTGCTCTCTCTCCTTGTGCAGTGTGACCGGTCTTAACTCTGACCCCCGCTGCAGTTTTCTGTTCTGCTCTCTGCACAGGCTATGTACAGCACAGTGATGATGTTACTGATACTTTTTAAACGGTAATATCTGGGGATAGAAATTTGTTTGGTGCACACAAAGTGGATGTATATCTTTTGTGGCTATTGCTGAATATGTATATATGTACACTATATTATCAAAAGTATTGGGACGCCTGCCTTTACACGCACATGCATTTTAATGGCCTCCCAGTCTTAGCCCGTAGGGTTCAATATTGAGTTGGCCCGCCCTTTGCAGCTATAACAGCTTCAACTCTTCTGGGAAGACCGTCCACAAGGTTTAGGAGTGTGTCTATCGGAATGTTTGCCCATTCTTCCAGAAGAGCATTTGTGAGGTCAGGCACTGATGTTGGACGAGAAGGCCTGGCTCGCAGTCTCCGCTCTAATTCATCCCAAAGGTGTTCTATCGGGTTGAGGTCAGGACTCTGTGCAGGCCAGTCAAGTTCCTCTACCCCAAACTCACTCATCCATGTCTTTATGGACCTTGCTTTGTGCACTGCTGGGCAGCCATGTTGGGATGGAAGGGGACATCCCCAAACTGTTCCCACAAAGTTGGGAGCATGAAATTGCCCAAAATGTCTTGGTATGGTGACGCCTTAAGAGTTCCCTTCACTGGAACTAAGGGGCCAAGCCCAACCCCTGAAAAACAACCCCCACACTATAATCCCCCCTCCACCAAATGATTTGGACCAGTGCACAAAGCAAGGTCCATAAAGACATGGATGAGCGAGTTTAGGGTGGAGGAACTTGACTGGCCTGCACAGAGTCCTGACCTCAACCCGATAGAACACCTTTGGGATGAATTGGAGCGAAGACTGTGAAACACGCACTTCTGGTACATCATCAGTGCCTGACTTCACAAATGCACTTCTGAAAGAATGGTCAAACATTTTCATAGGTGCTCATAAGTTTACATACCCTGGCAGAATTTATGATTTCTTGGCCATTTTTCAGAGAATATAAATGATAACACAAAAACTTTTTTGTTTCACTCATGGTTAGTGTTTGGCTGAAGCCATTTATTAATCAACTGTGTTTACTCTTTTTAAATCATAATCACAACAGAAACTACCCAAATAACCCTCATCAAAAGTTTACATACCCCAGTTCCTAATACCGTGTTTAGCAAAGTCTTTTACCTCTTTTGATCTAATGAGAACCTCCAAGGCCAAAGATAGCTGACATCCTTCTGTATGTGGTGGGTTGTGAGGCATAGTGGGTGCAAAGATGATGAAAGTCATTGGGCGCCAGACACTTCTTGGATGTAAAAGAGGTTTTGTTTCTATGACAGTTCTTTTTATATATTTTGGGGGAAAGAGGGTTAGGGCCAGGACACCCTTAGTGAGTTGCAAACTGAAATAGCAGACTCCGAGACTCCAATAGGAGGACAGCCGTACAGGGAAAAGCCCTAGCAAGGAGCCACTTCTGCACATGCAGCATTACTGTCTCCTATGGTAACAGTCCTTTAACAGTTCCTAACTCCAACGTAACAGTTCTTTCAGCTCCACTACAACTGCTCCTTGTAGTTCTTCAATACTGACCTCCAGGTCTCGCACTAGACCCTCTGATTCACTGGCTATGAATCCCTTGAGCTCCTCCAAGGTTTGCGGTGGTATCTCCTCAAGCATCACCCACGCTTCCCTGCTGGGTCCCTAGCTTGGCACTTCGGATACCTTCAAGCTTCACCCCTGATAACCAGCTCGGTCCCTAGCTTAACACACAAGGCTGCTCTGCAAGCGTCACCTCCGCTGGTTGGGTCCTTGACTTGATCACTGCCTGAAGTTTCCTGATTCTCCACTGTGCCTGTTCAGTGAGAATATGATTCCAGTACTTTCTTCAGTTACTCACTGTGGTCCCTGATAAAGGCGAATGGTCCCTTTGTGGTGACGGCTTCCCTTATACCTCTGACCACTGACAGGTTCTCCGGCCGGCAGAGCCGTCACTTTTGGTTGGACTGCAAGCCGCAATCCCAACCCTGCACTGCCCTCTTACTTCTGGATAGGCCCTCACACAGCCTGGCAGCTAGATGCCCCAGGGATAGGCCCAATCTCCGACCTAGCAGGCCAGGGCAGACAACACACGTCCACCTAGACAGCCATCCAGGTGGCACAGAACACAGATCACCTGACCTCACCCGAATATATAGGTTCTCCCAGCAGGCCAAGGGATTAAAGAAAACCCCTGCCCATTGGCTGGGACACCCACATACCCATAACCTGACCTTAGATTGCCCTTCTCGTATCTAGTACTACCAAGTACCCGACCATCTAGTTTTAGAAGAGAAAAATGCAACAAGGCCAAACTTAGGGAGAAATCAATAGATCCCTAGCAATCAACCAAGATAACTACTCTTGGCAAGTCAATTTCTCCCAATGGGGACATTGTTCCTTTGACAATAGGGTGTTTCTGTCACCTTGATGGGAAATCCTCTCGCCTCTTGTTGTGTCTACAAAGAAGCCCACGATGAGGGGAAACTGGCTGTACTACCATGCTTAGCCTGGGTCAGCAGGGGCGTCTGACCCAGTAGGGGCTGCCCGCAGTTGGTCCCAGTAAGCCCTATTGGGTTAGCTCACCCCATCTATAGATCCCAGTCCCACTAATGTCATACCTCTAATCAGCTGCTGCTTTGTCCTATTCACCAGGTAATGGCATGTTGGAAGACACATCAGGACATGCTGTCCCCAGTAGGAAGATGGATACCTCCAAGTGCATCCACATGAGTGAGGAACACATTGCTCTTTGAGTGTGATAGCATGCTCCTGTGCAGGAGATGAGGTGTTTCTGGGGGCTCCAAAGCTGGTGAATGGGCTAAAGCAGAGCACCAAGCTGGTCTTTTACCCCACCAACAGCAGCTTGTGCCATGTGCTTCGTCAAGCTGGGCCACTTAGGTTTTTCCACCAAGCCAAAAACATTGGTACAGTTCAGGGGGGGGGGGGCCTGTCAAGTAGGATGTACGGGGCCCCAAGATTCCTAATGGTGTCCTGTCTCACTATCTACAACATAAACCCATTTGAGAGATTGTACAAGTTCTCTGTTGTTCGACATCAACTCAACCCAATGGCATAGACTTTTAATGACTTCCAGATTGTATTTTAAGTGTTGAGGTTAGGCTTAGCAAAACTTGTGATTAAAGTTAATTTTGGGGGTTAGGTCAAGGTTCGGAATATGTGGTGTGAAAAATGCATTTAATACTAAAGGGTCTATTTGTTGATGTTTTTGTTCAAGGGTCACACATTTTTCATCTTATGCCGCGTACACACGGTCGGACTTTTCATCTACAAAAGTCCGACGGACGCCGACAGACTAAAGCTGGCTGACAATCTGATCGTGTGTGGGCTTCCCCGGACTTTCAGCGGACTTTTCCAGCCGCAAATCTGACGGACTTTAGATTTGAAACATGCTTCAAATCTTTACGTCGTAACTACGCCGGACCCAGAAATCTGCTCGTCTGTATGCTAGTCCGACGGGCAAAAACCCACGCTAGGGCACCTATTGGCTACTGGCTATCAACTTCCTTATTTTAGTCCGGTGTACGTCATCACGTACGAATCTCTCTGACTTTTGTGTGATTGTGTGTAGGCAAGTCCGTTCGTAAGAAAGTCTGCCGCAAGTCCGCCAAAAGTCCGCCCAAAGTCCGACAAAAGTCTGTCAAAGTCTGTCGGACAGGCTGTCGGACTTTTGTAGCCGAAAAGTCCGACCGTGTGTATGCAGCATAAGTTTCAACTCAAAAAATGTGTGAATCTTGGGTAAAGGTTGGGTGAATCTTTGGCGAAATAACTGGTTATTAGACCCCTAATCAGCAATGAAAAATTCATTCGTTTTGGCATCATTTTTAATATATCTCCAACTCCTTCAGCAGAAAGTTGTAAGGAGTCAGGGGCTTTGAACACTGAAGGTAATTATTCAAAATGGCCGCACCGTAAGTGAATTATATTGTCCCGTTAATCTGGACCTGACAGACTTGGCGTAAATGCGTTACTTTACCTAATTACTGAATTGCTGTGTCACAGCTCATTTTTCTTTAATGAAAAGTTTTATTATCTTCTTATTTATAAGACAAACCTATCCCCTGGCACAACATCTTATTGGGGGGGGGGGGGGGGGAAGCTGAGTTTGTCTTTGTGCTTTACTGGTGACATTACAGAACAGCTCAGATCTTTTAGAGAAGATTGAAATGAAATTAAAATGACAAAATACAACCAATTAAGGCTTGAATTGTTGATACATCTATCATCATCATCATTTATCTACTGGCACTACAGTCCAAGGTGGACCAGAGATGGCCTTAGAGACAAGAGATGACTTAGACATGAAAGCACTCCTCCCACCTTGGCGGTTTAAAGCGGAAGTAAACCCATCCATAAAACAGTTTCCTTTCCAGCACGTGCCGGAAATGTAACACTCCCATTGGTTGTGCTCTCAACCAAACTGTCAAACCATCCAATGGCTGGTGTCTAAACTGATCACATGTGCAAGCATCGTGGCAGTTGTAGATTAAACAGAGGCAAAGATGGCAGCTTCCTTGGCTGAAAACGATAGGAGGGGTTTACTTACACTTTAACATCTCAGGGTGCAACATTGGCTTATCGTGAGGTAAAACAAACATATGGGTGCCAGTCACTTTTTAGCCTTTGCTTTTTAGCCTTCTGAGGTCTCCGTGCAATGTCAACTGGCAGCAGCTTCTCCCAAGATTTCCAGGATACCCATCAGCCTAGCAGACTTTTCCAAAGATGCTCTATACCAGCCTTTTTCAACCAGGGTGCCCAGGTTTCTTCAGAGGTGCCTTGGCAAAATGCCCAAAAATTTTTAAAAAATTGTATACAAGACAGCAGGTGGATCAAGCCTGCCTTTTAGTTGCACAAGGCCAAGGGTTTTCATTATGCACCATTACGACTTTCTAGACACTGGTATCTTAACAACCAATTACATCATCCGTTAACAGGAAAAAAATGTCTGTTGCCTCCACAGCATCCTTGTTTAACCCTCTTGTGCCCCTCTCCCTGAGCACTTGGGAGGCATTGGCTAACTGATGGAGAGAAACTGAGGGAAAAGAGAAACATGGGAATACTAGTCAGTACCAGTGTGCAAAAGTGTATTTGCTTTGGAAGAATAAATGCCCTCTAACGTTGGGTGTCAAACGTGTGGATGTTGCTGTATCGTATAAAGCTATTAGAATATTTTTTTACATTTTGGAATGGGGGTGCCTCGAGATTGTGTATACTTTTAAAGGGTGCCTTGGCTGAAAAAGGGTTGAGAAACACTGCTCTATACAGGTAGTCATCTTTCATAGTAAATTTCCCCAAAGTTTCTCAATACAGGTGGCCATCTTCCATCGTAGATTTCCCCAAAGGTGTTCCAAACAGGTAGACATCTTCTTGGTTCTTTTAAGATGCTCCATACAGGTAACCACCTTCTGGGTTCTTTTAAAGATGCTTTATACAGTTAGTCATCTTCCATTATGGATTTCCAACAGATGCTCCATACAGGTAACCACCTTCTGGGTTCTTTTAAAAATGCTTCATACAGTTAGTCATCTTCCATTATAGATTTTCCCCACAGATGCTCCATACAGGTAGCCATCTTCCATAGTGAGTTTCCCCAAAGAAGTCTCAAACAGGTAGCCAGACATCTTCTTGTTTCTTATAAGATACTTCAAATAGGTTAGGAATCTTCAGACTATGGCCCTCCAGCTGTTGCGGAACTACACGTCCCATGAGGCATTGTAAAACTCTGACATTCACAGACATGACTAGGAATGATGGGAATTGTAGTTCCTGAACGACTGGAGGGTCATAGTTTGAGGGCCCCTGATATAGGTAGTCATCGTTCATAGTAAATTTTCCCAAAGATTCTTAATACAGATGGGCATCTTCCATCGTAGATTTCCCCAAAGGTATTCCAAACAGGTAGACATCTTCCTGGTTCTTTTAAGATGCTCAATACAGGTAGCCACCTTCTGGGTTCTTTTAAAGATGCTTTATACAGTTAGTCGTCTTCCATTATAGATTTTCCCACAGATGCTCCATACAGGTAGCCATCTTCCATAGTGGGTTTCCCCAAAGAAGTTTCAAACAGGTAGCCAGCCATCTTCTTGTTTCTTATAAGATACCTCAAATAGGTCAGGAATCTTCAGACTATGGCCCTCCAGTTGTTGCGGAAACTACACATCCCATGAAACATCGTAAAACTCTGACATTCACAGACATGACTAGGAATGATGGGAATTGTAGTTCCTGAACGACTGGAGGGTCATAGTTTGAGGGCCCCTGATATAGGTAGTCATCGTTCATAGTAAATTTTCCCAAAGATTCTTAATACAGATGGGCATCTTCCATCGTAGATTTCCCCAAAGGTATTCCAAACAGGTAGACATCTTCCTGGTTCTTTTAAGATGCTCAATACAGGTAGCCACCTTCTGGGTTCTTTTAAAGATGCTTTATACAGTTAGTCGTCTTCCATTATAGATTTTCCCACAGATGCTCCATACAGGTAGCCATCTTCCATAGTGGGTTTCCCCAAAGAAGTTTCAAACAGGTAGCCAGCCATCTTCTTGTTTCTTATAAGATACCTCAAATAGGTCAGGAATCTTCAGACTATGGCCCTCCAGTTGTTGCGGAAACTACACATCCCATGAAACATCGTAAAACTCTGACATTCACAGACATGACTAGGAATGATGGGAATTGTAGTTCTTGAACAACTGGAGGGCCGTAGTTTGAGGGCCCCTGATACAGGTAGTCATCTTTCATAGTAAATTTTCCCAAAGAATCTTAATACAGATGGGCATCTTCCATCGTAGATTTCCCCAAAGGTGTTCCAAACAGGTAGACATCTTCCTGGTTCTTTTAAGATGCTCAATACAGGTAGCCACCTTCTGGATTCTTTCAAAGATGCTCCATACAGTTAGTCACCTTCTTCTTCAGATTTTCCCACAGACGCTCCATACAGGCAGCCATCTTCCATAGTGGGTTTCCCAAAAGAAGTTTCAAACAAATAGCCAGCCATCTTCTTGTTTCTTATAAGATACTTTGTACAGGTAGTCATCTTTGACAGTAAATTTTCCTATAGGTCAGTGTTTCTCAAACTTTTTTGTCTTGCGGCGCACCAAAAAAGATCTAAAAATGTTCACGGCACACCTGAAAAGATTTAACAATTTTTGTGGTGAAGAATTTATTTATTTTTACATATATATTTCATTTTTAATGTATTGTGAAGGATGTTCCTGCTTTCGAGAGCAAATCAGATTGAAGCGAGGCTCCAAAGTCAACAAACGTAACAAACAAACAGAGCGGTCTCTATTATTATAATATAATTAGAGCGATCGGGTTCTTCCGAGATCTCGCACAAGTCTCTCGTTATGAAAGGAACCAATGAATGACAGACTGACAGAGATCGAGAGATTGCGTTTTTTATACATGTTACTTTTTTAACCTTTGCAACATTGATTTACCATTACATTTTTCTAAATGTTCAAGGTTTCCAAACACTAGTGTGCCACGGCACATAGTTTGAGAATCACTGCTATAGGTGTTCCATATACAGTGCCTTGCAAAAGTATTAACCCCCCTTGGCTTTTTACCTATGTTCAATTTTTTTTTAATCTGAATTATATGTGATGGATCAGAACACAATAGTCTAAGTTAGTGAAGTAAAATTAGAAAAATATATACATACAACTATTTTTCAGAAATAAAAAACGGATAATTGTCATGTGCGTATGTATTCACCCCCCTTTGTTATGAAGCCCATAAAAAGCTCTGGTGCAACCAATTACCTTCAGAAGTCACATCATTAGTGAAATGATGACAATGTTGTTGAGTCGTACAAGTCAGGGTTAGGTTTTTTTAAAAATATCCAAATCTTTGATGATCCCTAGGAGCACCATCAAATCTATCATAACCAAATGGAAAGAACATGGTACAACAGCAAACCTGCCAAGAGACGGCCGCACACCAAAACTCACGGAGCGGGCAAGAAGGGCATTAACCACTTCCGGACAGCCCACTGTATATGTACGTCATTTTTTTAAAGATGGATATCTCGGTAACGGCAGCAGCTGCTGCCACAACCGAGGTATCCATCTTTTCAGCGGGCGGTTCTGTACACGATAATGGTGGTCTCTGCGGCGGGTTCGCCGCGAGATCACCGTTATCGGTGGCGGGAGAGGTGCCACCCCCCCTCCCGCCGCTCTCCCGCACCCTCCGCCGCTTACCGGAGCCATCAGTAGCGGCGGAGGCGATCGGGTCCTGTCACTTCCTCGGTATGGAGATGAGTGAGGCTAAGATGGCCCCCACCCGTCTCCATACCATGTGACGGCCGGAGCGACGTCATTACATCAGCTCCGCCCACTTCTCTTAAAGGTACATTTTTTCTTGTGTCATTTTTTTAAACGACTTTTTTTTTTTTTTTTTAGTCTATATATGAGATCTGAGGACTTTTTGACCCCAGATCTCATATTTAAGAGGACCTGTCATGCTTTTTTCTATTACAAGGGATGTTTACATTCCTTGTAATAGGAATAAAAGTGATCCAATTTTTTTTTTTTTAAAAACAGTGAAAAAATAAATAAAATAAAGTAAAATAAAAAAAATAAAAAATAAAAAATTTTTAAAGCGCCCCATCCCGCCGAGCTCGCGCGCAGAAGCGAACGCATATGTGAGTAGCGCCCGCATATGAAAACGGTGGTCAAACCACACATGTGAGGTATCGCCACGACTGGTAGAGCGAGAGCAATAATTCTAGCCCTAGACTTCCTCTGTAACGCAAAACATGCAATCTGTAGAATTTTTTAAACGTCGCCTATGGAGATTTTTAAGGGTAAAAGTTTGACGCCATTCCACGAGCGGGTGCAATTTTGAAGCGTGACATGATGGGTATCAATTTACTTGGTGTAACATTATATTTCTTAATATAAAAAAAAATTGGGCTAACTTTACTGTTGTCTTATTTTTTTAATCAAAAAAGTGAACTTTTTCCAAAAAAAGTGCGCTTAGAAGACCGCTGCGCAAATACGGTGCAAAAAAAAGTATTGCAATGACCGCTATTTTATTCTCTAGGGTGTTAGAAAAAAAACAATATATAATGTTTGGGGGTTCTAAGTAATTTTCTAGCAAAAAAACCTGTTTTAAACTTGTAAACACCTAAAATCCAAAACGAGGCTGGTCTTAAGGCAGCACAGAGACCTAAGGTAACCCTGGAGGAGCTGCAGAGTTCCACAGCAGAGACTGGAGTATCTGTACATAGGATGACAATAAGCCGTACGCTCCATAGAGTTGGGCTTTATGGCAGAGTGGCCAGAAGAAAGACATTACTTTCAGCAAAAAACAAAATGGCACGTTTTGAGTTTGCGAAAAGACATGTGGGAGACTCCCAAAATGTATGGAGGAAGGTGCTCTGGTCTGATGAGACTAAAATTGAACTTTTTGGCCATCAAAGAAAACGCTATGTCTGGTGCAAACCCAACACATCACATCACGCAAAGAACACCATCCCCACCGTGAAACATGGTGGTGGCAGCATCATGCTGTGGGGATGTTTTTCAGCAGTCAGGACTGGGAAACTGGTCAGAGTTGAGGGAAAGATGGATGGTGCTAAATACAGGGATATTCTTGAGCAAAACCTGCACCACTCTGTGTGTGATTTACATAATTGGGTTGAAAAAAGACACAAGTCCATCTAGTACAATCATAAAAAAAATAATAATAAATAAATAAAATTAAAAAATATCATGCAATCCCATATACCCAATCTTATACCCACAGATGATCCAGAGGAAGGCAAAAAAAACCCCAGCAAATCATGATCCAATTTGCTCCAGCAGGGGAAAAAATTCCTTCCTGATCCTAGAGAGGCAATCAGATTTTCCCTCGATCAACTTTACCTATAAATGCCAGTACCCAGTTATATTATGTGCATTTAGGAAAGAATCCAGGTCTTTCTTAAAGCAATGTACTGAGCTGGCCAGAACCACCTCTGGAGGGAGTCTATTCCACATTTTCACAGCTCTTACTGTGAAGAAACCTTTCCGTATTTGGAGATAAAATCTCTTTTCCTCTAAATGTAAAGAGTGCCCCCGTGTCCTCTGTGTTGACCGTAAAGTGAATAACTCAACACAAAGTTCACTATATGGACCCCTTATATATTTGTACATGTTGATCATATCCCCCCTTAATCTCCTCTTCCCAAGAGAGAATAAATTCAGTTCCTCTAATCTTTCCTCATAGCTGAGCTCCTCCATGCCTCTTATCAGTTTGGTTGCCCTTCTCTGCACTTTCTCCAGTTCCCCGATATCCTTTTTGAGAACTGGTGCCCAAAACTGAACTGCATATTCCAGATGAGGTCTTACTAATGATTTGTACAGGGGGGCAAAATGATCTCTCTCTCTCTGGAGTTCATACCTCTCCTAATACAAGAAAGGACTTTGCTCGCTTTGGAAACCGCATCTTGGCATTGCATGCTATTATTGAGCTTATGATTTACCAGAACACCCAGATCCTTCTCCACCATTGATTCCCCCAGTTGTACTCCCCCTAGTATGTATGATGCATATTCTTAGCCCCCAAGTGCAAAACTACATTTATCAACATTAAACCTCATCTGCCACATAGTCGCCCAACTAGACAGAGCATTGAGGTCGGCTTGTAAATTGGAGACATCCTGTAAGGACATTATTCCACTGCATAGCTTGGTGTCATCTGCAGAGACTGAAATGGTAATTTTAATCCCAGACCCGATATCATTTATAAAGATATTAAAAAGTAAGGGTCCCAACACTGAACCTTGGGGTACACCACTGATAACCTTAGACCATTCAGAGTAAGAATCATTAACCACTACTCTCTGAATTCTGTCTTTTAGCCAGTTTTCTATCCATTTACAAACTGATATTTCCAAACCTGTAGACTTTACCTTACACATGAGCCGTGTGTGTCTTAATTTCAAATTTTCTAATTTACGAGTTTACGATTTTTCAAATTTTCGAATTTATGAACTTTCGAATTTACAAATTTACGAATTTACGAATTGCGATCATAACGAATAACCCAAAAAAACCCCACAAAAAAAAAAACTAATGAAACGAAAACAAAAACTAACAAATTTTTCGGCAGTGCCCATGTCTAGCCCCTGCATTTTTGGAAAGGGCCAGAGACTTTTTTTAAATGCAAAATGGTGCTTTTTTTGGGTCAATAGAGAGGCTGCAGAAAAGCATGTAGTGCGTTTTTACCGTAGTTTTGCCGCAGTTTGTGTTTTAAAATCTGCCCAACAACAAATTTCCCAAAAAAAAAAAAAAAAAAGCATAAAAAACGCAAAACACAAATCGCTGTATAAAAAAAGCACAGCAAAAAGCACTGCAGAAAAGCTTAAGAGCAGCATGCATGGGTGTGAATCGAGTCTAAAGGTTCTTTTTTTCTGTTGATAACAATCATGATCTACTTGGACAGAGACTATATCGATCCAGGTGAGAGCGTCACTCGCATGATAATCCCCATGGTAGGCGCTCACCACAACTCGCCACCGCAATCTAGTGATGTAAAGAAAGTTGGTGGCACACCACGATATAGAGATGCCAAATTTTTTATTCCATGTGTCAAATGAAGACCGCACAAAGACAGAGTTACTGGATCTATTGTTAATGCGTTTGACACATATAAACTAGTGCTTAATCATTACCATATGGTTAAACACTAGTTTGTGTGAAACGCGTAAATAGCTCCAGCATCTCTGTCTTTGTGCGGTCTTTATTTGACACCTGGAATAAAGGATTTGGCATCTCTATACCGTGGTGTGCCACCAACTTTCTTCACAATTACCTGCTCTGTGCATTGGTTTTGCACAGAGCAGCCCTGATCATCCTCTCTTAAGGTTCCCCCGCAGATGCTCCTGGCTCCTCCTCTTCAGCCAGAGCCCCCCAGTAGCAAGCTGCTTGCTCTGGGGGGGGGGGCACTGGTGGGTGCTCACTCCCGAGCCCTGCTCTATGCCTCCATAAGACACACAGAGCCCTGTCTCGGCCCCGCTCTCTCCTCATTGACTCACCGGCTGTCATTGGTGGTAGCAGGAGCTGATGTCTCAGCCAATGAGAAGCTCATCTCTTGTGCAGATTGCTGGATAGAAAGAGAGCTCAGGTAAGAAATAAGGGGGGGGGGGGGCTGCTGCACACAAATTTTTTGACTTTTGTGCATAGAATGCATGAAGGTAAAAAAAAAACCTTGAGCCTTTAAAACCACTTTAACCACTTAAGGACCGAGCCTCTTTTTTAGATGTGTTGTTTACAAGTTAAAAACAGTTTTTTTTTGCTAGAATATTACTTAGAACCCCCAAACATTATACAATTTTTTTTCTAACACCCTAGAAAAAAAATGGCGGTTGTTGCAATAGTTTCTGTCACACCGTATTTGCGCAGAGGTCTTACAAGCGCACTTTTTTTTGAAAAAATACACTTTTTTGAATTAAAAAATAAGACAACAGTAAAGTTAGACCAATTTTTTTTTATATTGTGAAAGATAATGTTACGCCGAGTAAATTGATACCCAACATGTCACGCTTCAAAATTGCGCCCGCTCGTGTAATGGCGACAAACTTTTACCCTTAAAAATTTCCATAGGCGACGTTTAAAAAATTCTACAGGTTGCATGTTTTGAGTTACAGAGGAGGCCCAGGGCTAGAATTATTGCTCTCACTCTACCAATCGCGGCGATACCTCACATGTGTGGTTTGAACACCGTTTTCATATGCGGGCACTGCTCACGTATGCGTTCGTTTCTGCACGCGAGCTCGACGGGACGGGCGCGTTTTTTCCTTATTTATTTTACCCTTTATTTTTAATTTTTACACAGTTTTTTTTTTTTTTTTTAAATGTGTCACTTTTATTCCTATTACAAGGATTGTAAACATCCCTTGTAATAGAGAAAAGCATGACAGGTCCTCTTAAATATGAGATCTGGGGTCAAAAAGACCTCAGATCTCATATTTACACTTAAATGCAATAAAAAAAAAATTGTCATTTAAAAAAAAAAAAAAATGGCCCTTTAAGAACTATGGGCGGAAGCGACGTTTTGACGTCGCTTCCGCCCTGCAATGGTATGGAGACGGGTGGGGGGGCCATCTTCCCCTCACTCGTCTCCATGCCCAGCAAGGGTGAAGATCTGATTACCTACACTGCTGCCGACGGCTCCGGTAAGCGGCGGAGGGCACCGGAGCGCGGCGGGAGGGGGGGGCCCTCTCCTGCCGCCGATAAAAGTGATCTTGCGGCGAATCCGCCACAGAGACCACTCTTATTGGAAAGCGGACCGCCGGCCGAAGAAGAGCATACGGGGGTTATGGTAGCTAGCTGCTGCCATAACAACGATATCCCCCTTCAAAGTAAGGACGTATATCAGCGTGCGGCGGTCCGGAAGGGGTTAAGGTGAAAAAACACGAGGGGTTTACAACCCCTTTAACGCATTCTATACATTAAGGCGAAAAGCCTTCTGTGCTGCAGCTCCCCCCAGAGTTCCCCCTCCCCATTTACTTACCTGAGCCCGGTTTACAACCCCTTTAAGCATATCGGCAATGCTGACCAGTTCAAGATCATCTCATCGGTCATCATCCACAGGCAGAATTAGCTGCGTTGAGTTGTCTTAGGCTGGATTCACATCTATGGCATTTTTAGTGCTTTTCGCATTTTGCAGATTTGCAGAACGTGTTCCATAGGAAACCATGTTGAATGGACTGTAGTGCAAATCTGCAAAACGCAAAAAGCACTAAAAATGCCATAGATGTGAATCCAGCCTTAAAGGGTTGAGAGCTTCTAGATTGTAGGTAAGTGTAAATATCTGAAGTTGGCTTATCCAGAGCCTGACTGCTTCTAAAAGCCTCCCAAGTTTGACTTAGATGGAAAAAATGTTGTTGGTACCAAACTGAGACAAAGCCGCGTGTTGTAAAGTGAGGTAGTCCTAAAAAGGTTTATTGGTAACACTGGAAGAAGCCTTGAGCTGATCAAAAGAAAACCAAGTTCTATGACCTATTAACCACTTCAGCCCCGGAAGGATTTACCCCCTTCCTGACCAGAGCACTTTTTACAATTCGGCACTGCGTCGCTTTAACTGCTAATTGCGCGGTCATGCAATGGTGTACCCAAATGGAATTTGCGTCCTTTTCTTCCCACAAATAGAGCTTTCTTTTGATGGTATTTGATCACCTCTGCCGTTTTTATTTTTTGCGCTATACACGGAAAAAGACCGAAAATTTTGAAAAAAAATGATATTTTCTACTTTTTGTTCTAAAAAAAATCCAATAAACTCAATTTTAGTCATACATTTAGGCCAAAATGTATTCGGCCACATGTCTTTGGTAAAAAAAATGTCAATAAGCGTATATTTATTGGTTTGCGCAAAAGTTATAGCGTCTACAAACTAGGGTACATTTTCTGGAATTTACACAGCCTTTAATTTATGACTGCCTATGTCGTTTCTTGAGGTGCTAAAATGGCAGGGCAGTACAAAACCCCCACAAATGACCCCATTTTGGAAAGTAGACACCCCAAGGAATTTGCTGAGAGGCATGTTGAGCCCATTGAATATTCATTTTTTTTGTCCCAAGTGATTGAATAATGACAAAAAAAAAAAAAAAAAAAAAAAATTACAAAAAGTTGTCACTAAATGATATATTGCTCACACAGGCCATGGGCATATGTGGAATTGCACCCCAAAATACATTTAGCTGCTTCTCCTGAGTACGGGGATACCACATGTGTGGGACTTTTTGGGAGCCTAGCCGCGTACGGGGCCCCGAAAACCAATCACTGCCTTCAGGATTTCTAAGGGCGTACATTTTTGATTTTACTCCTCACTACCTATCACAGTTTTGAAGGCCATAAAATGCCCAGATGACATAAAACCCCCCCAAATTACCCCATTTTGGAAAGTAGACACCCCAAGCTATTTGCTTTGAGGCATGTTGAGTCCATGGAATGTTTTATATTTTGACACAAGTTGCGGGAAAGTGACAAATTTTTTTTTTTTTTTTTTTTTTTTTGCACAAAGTTGTCACTAAATGATATATTGCTCACACAGGCCATGGGCATATGTGGAATTGCACCCCAAAATACATTTAGCTGCTTCTCCTGAGTATGGGGATACCACATGTGTGGGACTTTTTGGGAGCCTAGCCGCGTACGGGACCCCGAAAACCAATCACTGCCTTCAGGAATTCTAAGGGCGTACATTTTTGATTTTACTCCTCACTGCCTATCACAGTTTCGGAGGCCATGGAATGCCCAGGTGGCACAAACCCCCCCCCAAATGACCCCATTTTGGAAAGTAGACACCCCAAGCTATTTGCTGAGAGGCATGGTGAGTATTTTGCAGCTCTCATTTGTTTTTGAAAATAAAGAAAGACGAGAAAAAAAAATTTTTTTTTTCTTTTTTCAATTTTCAAAACTTTGTGACAAAAAGTGAGGTCTGCAAAATACTCACTATACCTCTCATCAAATAGCTTGGGGTGTCTACTTTCCAAAATGGGGTCATTTGGGGTTTTTTTTTGCCACCTGGGCATTCCATGGCCTCCGAAACTGTGATAGGCAGTGAAGAGTGAAATCAAAAATTTACGGCCTTAGAAAGCCTGAAGGCGGTGCTTGGTTTTCGGGGTCCCGTACGCGGCTAGGCTCCCAAAAAGTCTCACACATGTGGTATCCCCGTACTCAGGAGAAGCAACAGAATGTATTTTGGGGTGTAATTTCACATATTCCCATGGCATGTTTGAGCAATATATCATTTAGTGACAACTTTGCGCAAAAAAAAATAAAAAAAATAAAAAATTGTCTCTTTCCCGCAACTTGTGTCACAATATAAATTATTCCATGGACTCAACATGACTCTCAGCAAATAGCTTGGGGTGTCTACTTTCCAAAATGGGGTCATTTGGGGGGGTTTTGAACTGTCCTGGCATTTTATGCACAACATCTAGAAGCTTATGTCACACATCACCCACTCTTCTAACCACTTGAAGACAAAGCCCTTTCTGACACTTATTGTTTACATAAAAAAATAATTTTTTTTTGCAAGAAAATTACTTTGAACCCCCAAACATTATATATTTTTTTTAAAGCAAATGCCCTACAGATTAAAATGGTGGGTGTTTCATTTTTTTTTTTCACACAGTATTTGCGCCGCAATTTTTCAAACGCATTTTTTGGGGGAAAAAACACACTTTTTTACATTTTAATGCACTAAAACACACTATATTGCCCAAATGTTTGATGAAATAAAAAAGATGATCTTAGGCCGAGTACATGGATACCAAACATGACATGCTTTAAAATTGCGCACAAACGTGCAGTGGCGACAAACTAAATACATTTTTAAAAGCCTTTAAAAGCCTTTACAGGTTACCACTTTAGATTTACAGAGGAGGTCTACTGCTAAACTTACTGCCCTCGATCTGACCTTCGCGGCGATACCTCACATGCATGGTGCAATTGCTGTTTACATTTGACGCCAGACCGACGCTTGCGTTCGCCTTAGTGCGAGAGCAGGGGGGACAGGGGTGCTTTTTTTTTTTTTTTTTTTTTTTTTTCTTATTTATTTATTATTTTTTTATCTTATTTTTAAACTGTTCCTTTCATTTTTTTTTAAAATCATTTTTATTGTTATCTCAGGGAATGTAAATATCCCCTATCATAGCAATAGGTAGTGACAGGTACTCTTTTTTGCAAAAATTGGGGTCTATTAGACCCTAGATTTCTCCTCTGCCCTCAAAGCATCTGACCACACCAAGATCGGTGTGATAAAATGCTTTCCCAATTTCCCAATGGCGCTATTTACATCCGGCGAAATCTAAGTCATAAAATGCTCGTAGCTTCCGGTTTCTTAGGCCATAGAGATGTTTGGAGCCACTCTGGTCTCTGATCAGCTCTATGGTCAGCTGGCTGAATCACCGGCTGCATTCTCAGGTTCCCTGTTGAGACAGGAGAGCCAGAGAAAAACACGGAAGACGGTGGGGGGGGGGCATTCCCTCCCACTGCTTGTAAAAGCAGTCTAGAGGCTAATTAGCCGCTAGGATTGCTTTTACATGAAAGCCGACCGCTGGCTGAAAAGAATGATACCAAGATGATACCTAAACCTGCAGGCATCATTCTGGTATAACCATTCAAAGTCGTGAATGGCGTACCTGAAGACAAAAAAATGGTTAACAATAAAGCACAGTAAACGGTAAAGTATAAAAAATTGCATACCTGAAAAACAAACATGATAAAACATAATAACAATAAAACATTGCAGAATAGAATACAGTAAAAAAGAGCAGAACAATAGAGAGAGAGAATAGAGAGAGAAAGAACAATAAAACGACAACTATTTTTTTTTTATTTTATATTTTTGTATGTGTTTTTTTTTGTAACTAACTTTTATAACTGTACCCGGTTCCAGGTTCGGGTCTCTCAAAATGCGATGGCATCTTGGGAGACCCTGTGAAAGTGTGCCTAGTCTGTGGAATGCTGTACCCTACGCTAATAGTCAACTAGTGAATGGTAGCGTTCAAAACATTCACCAATGCAAAGACCAGGATTGTCAGGACAGGAGGGACAATAATAGCGGGTGTCACGCCTATATCCGCGCTTGCTGCAGACACAACATCTTTTTTGGGGGGGTTCGCTGGGTAGGGGTACTCGGGAGGACATAAAGAAAATGCCTCTCATGCAGCCGACTGCATTTGGTTGGGGATGTGAATGGGGGAAGTACGGGCGCTGCAGAAGCGGTGGGTTCCCAATTAGGATTGGCGAATGCAGCAGGAAGGGCACTATGGGCACGACGGGCCTGTGTTTGTCTTTTTGGTGGCAGCGGGACACTACTTGTGCTTGCCACCTCACCAGCTTGAACTGCACTTATGGGACTCGCCACGTCACCAAGTGTTACTGCAGTGCTGGTTTGACTACGACCGGGGTGTACTACGCCGCTGGTGCTTGCCAGTTCACCAAAACGCTACCAAAAAATCTGTTAGCGATCGCAGGGATCAGGCCTGACTCTGCGAACGCTGCAGTTATGCGTTTAGTGTTCTGTAAGTGACAGTGATCGATCGATACTGCACTTGGGTGGGCTGGGCTGGGCCGGGCGGAGGGGCAAAACGCAGGTGCTAGCAGGTATCTGGGCTGATCCCGCTAACACTGCGTTTGTGGGAACCCTAAACTGCTGGGGACACTAGTATAGATCTGATCGGATCAGATATTGATCCGTTCAGATACTATACCACTAAGGGAGGCGTATGCTGCGTGCGTGGGTGTTAGCGGTACTGGCGCTAATCTGACGCTGCCTGGGGCTGGTGCTTGCCAGTTCACCAAAACGCTACCAAAAAAACTGTTAGCGATCGCAGGGATCAGGCGTGACTCTGCGAACGCTGCAGTTATGCGTTTAGTGTTTTGTAAGTGACAGTGATCGATTGATACTGCACTTGGGTGGGCTGGGCCGGGCGGACGGGAAAAACGCAGGTGCTAGCAGGTATCTGGGCTGATCCCGCTAACACTGCGTTTTTGGGAACCCTAAACTGCTGGGGACACTAGTATAGATCTGATCGGATCAGATATTGATCCGTTCAGATACTATACCACTAAGGGAGGTGTACGGTGCGTGCGTAGGTGTTAGCGCTACTGGCGCTAACCTGACGCTGCCTGGGGCTGGTGCTTGCCAGTTCACCAAAACGCTACCAAAAAAACTGTTAGCGATCGCAGGGATCAGGCCTGACTCTGCGTACGCTGCAGTTATGCGCTTAGTGTTTTGTAAGTGACAGTGATCGATCGATACTGCACTTGGGTGGGCTGGGCTGGGCTGGGCCGGGCGGAGGGGCAAAACGCAGGTGCTAGCAGGTATCTGGGCTGATCCCGCTAACACTGCGTTTTCGGGAACCCTAAACTGCTGGGGACGCTAGTATAGATCTGATTGGATCAGATATTGATGCGTTCAGATACTATACCACTAAGGGAGGTGTATGCTGCGTGCGTGGGTGCTAGCGGTACTGGCGCTAATCTGACGCTGCCTGGGGCGACGCATATCACCGCCGGGCGATCAGGGGGCTAAACCTTTATTCGGTAATAAACGGCGGGTGCCCTGACACTATAAAAAATAAACGAACTAACCAGCGTCACCCGTAACAGTTATACGGTGATCAGTGGTGAAAGGGTTAACTAGGGGGCAATCAAGGGGTTAAAACATTTATTAGGTAGTATATGGGGGTCCCTGTCGCTATAAAACGCTGACGGCGAACCTAAATATTTATGTCCCTAACTAGCGTCACCAGTGACACTAATACAGCGATCAGAAAAATGATCGCTTAGTGACACTGGTGACGGAGGGTGATCAAGGGGTTAAAACTTTATTAGGGGGGGTTAGGAGGGTACCCTAGACCTAAAGGGGGCCTAACATTCACTGCCCTAACACACTAACTGTCACAAACTGACACCAATACAGTAATCAGAAAAAAAAAAAAAAAAAAAAAAAAACCTGCTTTGTGTCAGTTTGTGACAGGGGGGGGGGGGTGATTGGGGGGGGATCGGGGGGCGATCGGGGGGGGATTGGGGTGTAATGTGTGCCTGGCATGTTCTACTGTGTTGTGTGTGTGTTGTGCACTCACATTCCAGTCTTCTCTCCTCGGCCCGGAACGGAAAATACCGAGCCGAGGAGAGATGACATCATTTCCTCTGCCTCTGTGTACAATACAGAGGCAGGGAAATGATCCCATTGGCTGGGAGCGATCGCGAGGGGGGGGCCACGAATGGATGGCCTCCCCCTCACCACCGATCGCCGGGGGACATTTGCCGACCGTCGCAGGCACCGGGGGGGGGTCCGATCGGACCCCCCACCCGCGGGCAGGCAGGGACGTACAGGTAAGCCCTTTTGCCTGCCCGTGCCGCTCTGCCGACGTACATCTGTGTGCGGCGGTCGGCAAGTGGTTAACCATCAATTAAAATGGTCTTGGACTTTCTTATCCATCTTTTTGGTCTGGTGCTCCTAAAGCCGCGTACACACGAGCGGAATGTCCGGACAGAAAAAGTCAGGCGGAAGCTTTTCATCGTCTATTCCGGTCGTGTGTGGGCCTCATCGGACTTTTTTTTTTTTTTTTTCGAAAATTCTGACGGACCTAGAAATGGAATATGTTCTAAATATTTCCGACGGAACCAATTCCTATCAGGAAAACCGCTCGTCTGTATGCTGTTCCGACAGACCAAAAACGACGCATGCTCTGAAGCAAGTACGAGACGGAAGCTTTTGGCTACTGGCTATTGAACTTCCTTTTTCTAGTCCCGTCGTACGTGTTCTAGGTCACCTCATTCTGGACGGTCGGACTTTGGATTGACCGCAGGGGCGGACTGACCATTGAGCCACTCGGGCACTGCCCGAGGGCCCTGGGCCACTAGGGGGCCCCATCAGGTTTGCCAGCCTCAGTAAAACCAGGGACAGTGTGTATAAATCTGTGGTTTTTTTACATCTGTCTCTGAAATGTCCCTTACCGACATTCTTTTGGTCTAAAAATCCTGAGATTATAGCTGCCCCGCCTCTCCAGTACCTTCTCAGCCAATAGAAACATGTCTGTGTATACTGTGTGATTGTATACTGTGTGTGTATACTGTGTGGCCCCATAATCTCTGATTGCCTGGGGGCCCCGTAATCTCCTATTGCCCGGGGGCCCAATGAGTTGTCAGTCCGCCCCTGATTGACCGTGTGTAGGCAAGGCCGCTTGAATGGAATTCCGTCGGTGAAACCTTCGGAGTTTATTCCGACGGCAAAACCAGTCGTGTGTACGCGGCATTAGAGGTACATTGACTAATCATTGAGCATTAGAGATGAGCTTTTGGTTTGGTCCAAACCTGGAAGGCAACTGTTATTGCTGGGCCATTGAGTAACAGGAGGGAGAGGCCCTGCAGCTCCATAAATATAGAAGGAGTGGGGATGCTCATGACGTTATTGTCCTAATACGGCCTAACCACTTAAGGACCAGGCCTATTTTTCAAACTTGTTGTTTACAAGTTAAAATCAGTTTTTGTTTTTTTGTTTTTTTGCTAGAAAATTACTTAGAACCCCAAACATTATATATATATATATATATATTTTTTTTTTCAGAGACCCCAGAGCAGGTGTTGCGGAACTACAAGTCCCATCATGCCTCTGCCTGCGGGAGTCATGCTTGTAACTGTCAGCCTTGCAATGCCTCATGCGACTCGTAGTTCCGCAACAGCTGGAGGGTCCGCCAGTTTGACACCTGTGCCCTAGAGAATAAAATGGCGGTCATTGCAATACTTTATGTCACACCGTATTTGCGTAGCGGTCTTACAAACGCAATTTTTTTGGGGGAAAAATACACTTTTTTTTAAATTAAAAAAATAGGAAAACAGTAAAGTTAGCCCAATTTTTTTTTTTAGATTGTGAAAGATAATGTTACGCCGAGTAAATTGATACCCAACATGTCACGCTTCAAATTTGTGCCCGCTCGTGGAATGGCAACAAACGTTGACCCTTAAATATCTTCATAGGCGACATTTAAAAATTTCTACAGGTTACCAGTTTTGAGTTACAGAGGAGGTCTAGGGCTAGAACTATTTCTCTCGTGCTAACGATCGCGGCGATACCTCACATGTGTGGTTCGAACATCGTTTACATATGCGTTCGCTTCTGTGAGTGAGCACAGCCGGAAAGGGCGCTTTGAATTTTTGGGTTTTTTTCTTATTTATTTTACTTTTTTTTTTTACACTGTCCATTTGAAAAAAAAAAAATGTTGGATCATTTTTATTACTATTACAAGGAACGTAATCATCCACTGTAATAGAAAAAAAAAAAAAACGCATGACAGGACCTCTTAAATATGAGATCTGGGGTCAAAAAGACTTCCCCTTTAAGGCTGTTTGGAGGAAGTGACCTTTGATGTCATCATTGAGTACTCCTCAGGTGGAGGAATACGATTTGTGGCCCTGCCTCTACAGGTTTCACGACCTACACCACTTCTTCAGGAGGAGAGATGAGCCAAGAAACTGTCTACAATGGAGCACAACATATAACAAAATGCAATACAATCGAATAAGAACATCAAGCGTATTAAATTGAGCACAAGGTCAAGATACCGACAGGGACAAGCACCTAAAGGAGGATCTCATTTCAAGTTGCCACAACTTCCCCCAGGCCGGGCATAGGGGGGGGGCACAAAGGATGCCCAACCATACCCCCCAAGATTGCAGACTGGAAGATAAAAAAAAAAAATAACAATAATAATAGTACAAAAAACAAAGACAAAAAATGTTCAAAATAAATACATTAATAACAAAATAAATAGGTCAAGATTACGCTTACCAACAGGGACAAGCGCCTAAAGGAGGATCTCATGTGAGGATGCCACAACTTTCCCCCAAGGTGGGCATGCACCCAAATGAGGATCTTCTTTCAGGATGCCACAACTTCACCCAGGGCAAGCATGGGGGGCACAAAGAATGATCAAAAAAAAAGAAATAATAAAAGTTTTTTTAAAAAACAAAGACGAAAGCATGTACAAAATAAATAATTAAATAAATATGTCAAGATAACGCTTACCAACACGGACAAACGCCTAAAGAAGGATCTCATGTGAAGATGCCACAACTTCCCCCAGGGTACGCATGGGGGCACAAAGGATGCCACACCATGCTCCCCCCCCCCCCCCCCCCCAAGATTGCAGACTGGAAGATTTAAAAAAAACAGTACAAAAAGAAACAACAACAAAAAAATGTACAAAATAAATAAATTAATAAATAATAAAATGTCAAGATTACGCTTACCAGCAGGAACAAGCTCCCCAGATCAAAAATTTTTTTTAAATAATAGTACAAAAAAAAAAAAAAATTACTAAATAAATAAATAATAAAATAAATATGTCAAGATTACGCTTACCAACAGGGACAAACGCCTGATCTCATATGAGGATGCCACAACTTCCCCCAGGGTGGGCATGGGGGGGGACCAAAGGACGCCCAACTATGCTCCCCAAGATTGCGGACTGGAAGATCAAAGAAAAATAAAATCTCCTAGATTGTAAGCTCTAACGAGCAGGGCCCTCTGATTCCTCCTGTATTGAATTGTATTGTAATTGTACTGTCTGCCCCCATGTTGTAAAGCGCTGCATAAACTGTCGGCGCCATATAAATCCTGTATAATAATAAATAATAATAATAAAATAAACAATAGTACAAGAAAAGAATAAAATAAAAATGTACTAAATAAATAATAAAATAAATATGTCAAGATTACGCTTGCCAACAGGGACAAGCGCCTTAAGGGGCATCTCATTTCAGGATGCCACAGCTTCCCCCAGGGTGGGCATGGAGGGCACAAAGGATGCCCAACCATGCCCCAAGATTGCGAACTGGAAGATCAAAAATAGAATGAAAAATAATAGTACAAAAAAACCCAAAATGTAATAAATAAATAATAAAATAAATATGTCAAGATTATCTTTACCAACAGGGACAAGCGCCTTTAGGAGGATCTCATTTCAGGAGGCCACAACTTCCCCCAGGGTGGGCATGGAGGGCACAAAGGTTGCCCAACAATGCCTCCAAGATTGCGAACTGGAAGATAAAAAATAAAAATAAATAAATAGTACAAAATAAAAAACGAAATAAATAAATAATAAAATAAGTATGTCAAGATTACGCTTACCAACAGGTACAAACACCTGATCTCATGTGAGGATGCCACAACTTCCCCCAGGGTGGGCTTGGGAGGGGGGACCAAAGGACGCCCAACCATGCTCTCCAAGATTGCAGGCTGGAAGATCAAAAAAATAATAATAAATAATAGTACAAGAAAAAAAATAAAATAAAAATGTACTAAATAAATAATAAAATAAATATGTCAAGATTACGCTTGCCAATAAGGATAAGCGCCTTAAGGAGAATCTCATTTCAGGAGGCCACAACTTCCCCCAGGGTGGGCTTGGAGGGCACAAAGAATGCCCAACCATGCCCCCCAAGATTGCAGACTGGAAGATCGAAAATAGAATGAAAAATAATAGTACAAAAACAACAAAATGTAATAAATAAAAAAATAAAATAAATATGTCAAGATTATCTTTACCAACAGGGACAAGCGCCTTAAGGAGGATCTTATTTCAGGATGCCACAGCTTCCCCCAGGGTAGGCATGGAGGGCACAAAGGATGCCCAACCATGCCCCCAAGATTGCGAACTGTAAGATCAATAAAAAAAATTTTTTAAATAGTACAAAAAAATAAAAAATTAACTAAATAAATAAATAATACAATAAATATGTCAAGATTACGCTTACCAACAGGGACAAACGCCTGATCTCATGTGAGGATGCCACAACTTCCCCCAGGGTGGGCTTGGGAGGGGGGACCAAAGGACGCCCAACCATGCTCTCCAAGATTGCAGACTGGAAGATCAAAATAATAATAATAAATAATAGTACAAGAAAAAAAATAAAATAAAAATGTACTAAAAAAATATTAAAATAAATATGTCAAGATTACGCTTGCCAATAGGGACAAGCGCCTTAAGGAGGATATAATTTCAGGAGAGGCCACAACTTCCCCCAGGGTGGGCATGGGGGGGGGGGGGGGGGCACAACCATGCTCCCCAAGATTGCGGTCTGGAAGATTAAAAAAATAAAATACATTTTAATTTTTTTTTTTTTTTATTAAAAAAACAAAGAAAAAAATGTACAAAAGAAAAAATCCTAAAATAAATATTAATAAATGAATAAATAAATGCTTTATTAAATCTAGCACCCTGTTTGCTCTGGTGTTCGGACCAAACCCAAGATCTTCCCCAATCTGATGTTAGGTCCACTTTTTAAGACTGCAGATATTTTTTACATTTTTTACGGGGCTCATAATGGAAAATTGGGAACATAATTGTATTTTTTTTCGACCTGAGGCGGGCAGAGTTGTTTTAGGAAGCGTTAGCGGTCCAGCCAGGAAAGGGTTTATCCGTCAGCAGCGATAAACACAGCCGCGGAGGAGCGGCGGGATAAGGCCGCTTTTGAAAAAAAAAAAAACGTATCCCTTTTTATGACATTTCAATAACGTATTTTGAAAGCATAAGTAGCTGACAGTAGGAATTACAAATCTTTATTGAATAGTAAATTTCTTTTATGCTGACTGACTGGGATCATTAGATGTACTTCTGCAAAGTTACTCCGCCATAAACCTTCTTTTTTTTGCTGCTCGGCTGCCGTCTCCTCTTATAAAATATGGATCACTTTTTCAAAGAGGAGTATTAAAGCGCGCGGGGAATCACTGGCAATTGCATCCAGTTAGTCATTACACGACGTATACAAACAAATTAATTGCTTGTGTGCACAAATCTCGGCAAATAAGCTGGTGGGACGAGGCGCTGAAAATCCGCATGTTTTTTTTTTTTTTTTTTTTTTTTTTTTTTATGATTTAAATCAAAACAAGCAATAACGGCGAGGCTCTGGGGAAATCAGCGCGGGGACAGACTGGGGATTTAGTACAGACAGAAGGACGCGCATATGAAATGCAATTTATTCATTTTTCTTACACACCAAAAAAATATTTTCTTTCAGTTTCCCGCTGATGACTGTGATGTATCTGTGTGTTTGTTTGTTTTTTTCTTTGATGAACGGCGTTTTGGCGCCGGAAAGGATGAGTGCCCAAGGAAGATGGATGGAGGAACTCCGCAGAAGTGTAAACTTTTTTTTTTTTTTTTTTCTGCTTATGTATGTTCAATAAAAAAAATACATTCATCTTTAAAGGTAGATAGAAGAACGTAGCTATTCATCTGGCGGAATCTGCATGTGCAAAAAAAATATTCTTTATTTATTATGGGCAGTGGTAAAATACCGCATTATGACCACAAGATGGAGCTGAGAAGCATAGGGAATACGATATCTCACAAAAGTCAGTACACCCCCCACATTTCTGTAAATATTTTATTCTATCTTTTCATGTGACAACACTGATGCCTGATGAAGGAGTTCCTGTGTGGCTCCGAAACGTCGCTTTTATTTCTTTTTTTGATACTATGTGATTACATTTTTCAACACAGTTTTGGAGATCCTGGTGTGCTGGTGACACTTCCTTCTCAATGCTGAAGAAATGACACTTTGCTACAATGTAAAGTAGTGAGTGTACAGCTTGTATAACAGTGTAAATTTGCTGTCCCCTCAAAATAACTCAACACACAGCCATTAATGTCTAAACCTCTGGCAACAAAAGTGAGTACACCCCTAAGTGAAAATGTCCAAATTGGGCCCAAAGTGTCAATATTTTGTGTGGCCACCATTATTTTCCAGCACTGCCTTAACCCTCTTGGGCATGGAGATCACCAGAGCTTCACAGGTTGTCACTGGAGTCCTCTTCCACTCCTCCATGATGACATCACAGAGCTGGTGGATATTAGAGAACTTGCGCTTCTCCACAAAAGTGGCAACAAAAGTGAGTACACCCCTAAGTGAACATATCCAAATTGGGCCCAATTAGCCATTTTCCCTCCCCGGTGTCATGTGACTCGTTAGTGTTACAAGGTCTCAGGTGTGAATGGGGAGCAGGTGTGTTAAATTTGGTGTTATCGCTCTCACTCTCTCATACTGGTCACTGGAAGTTCAACATGGCACCTCATTGCAAAGAACTCTCTGAGGATCTAAAAAAAAGAACTGTTGCTCTAAATAAAGATGGCCTAGGCCAGTGATGGCGAACCTTGGCACCCCAGATGTTTTCGAACTACATTTCTCATGATACTCATGCACTCTGCAGTGTAAGTGAGCACCATCAGAAATGTAGTTCCAAAACATCTGGAGTGCCAAGGTTCGCCATCACTGGCCTAGGCTATAAGAAGATTGCCAAGACCCTGAAACTGAGCTGCAGCACGGTGGCCAAGACCATACAGCGGTATAACAGGACAGGTTCCACTCAGAACAGGCCTCGCCATGGTCCACCAAAGAAGTTGAGGACACGTACTCAGCGTCATATCCAGAGGTTGTCTTTGGGAAATAGACGTATGAGTGCTGCCAGCATTGCTGCAGAGGTTGAAGGGGTGGGGGGTCAGCCTGTCAGTGCTCAGACCATACGCCGTACACTGCATTAAATTGGTCTGCATGACTGTCATCCCAGAAGGAAGCCTCTTCTAAAGATGATGCACAAGAAAGTCCGCAAACAGTTTTGCTGAAGATAAGCAGACTAAGGACATGGATTACTGGAACCATGTCCTGTGGTCTGATGAGACCAAGATAAACTTATTTGGTACAGATGGTGACAAGCGTGTGTGGGGGCAACCAGGTGAGGAGGACAAAGACAAGTGTGTCTTGTCTACAGTCAAGCATGGTGGTGGGAGTGTCATGGTCTGGGGCTGCATGAGTGCTGCCGGCACTGGGGAGCTACAGATCATTGAGGGAACCATGAATGCCAACATGTACTGTGACATACTGAAGCAGAGCATGATCCCCTCCCTTCAGAGACTGGACCGCAGGGCAGTATTCCAGCATGATAACGACCCCAAACACTCCTCCAAGATGACCACTGCCTTGCTAAAGAAGCTGAGGGTAAAGGTGATGGACTGGCCAAGCATGTCTCCAGACCTAAACCCTATTGAGCATCTGTGGGGCATCCTCAAACGGAAGGTGGAGGAGCGCAAGGTCTCTAACATCCACCAGCTCCATGATGTCAGTGCACTTTAACCCTTTCATGCCGACCATATGCAAATATGCAGCCCCACTGGACTGGGCTTTTTTCCATGGGGACGCATATTTGCTCATCTTCCACTGTGCTGGGAGCACGCCGCACTCCCAGAACAAAGACCGGGGTCTTACGGAGAACCAGTGACGGCTGGTGGTCCATTCTTTTTGTGGGGGGGCAAACGAACACCCCCCCCCCCCCCGCTGCCGGGTCCACTCTTACCCCACCCACAATCGCTTCCCCTCCTTCTCAGCAGAGGCAGTAGGAGAACAGCCAGGTGGATAGAGCCGGGCCGCGGCACCTCTTCGCGTCACCGTTGGTGTTTTGGCAGAACACCGGAGACTGCACACTCATTGGGTGCCGCCAGCTCCCCGCACCTCCTCCTCTGCTTCTCTACTCCTCCTCTCCGCTCCGACCACCGCCACACACATCACTTAAGTGATGAGAGCACTGCGCCCCAAGCCCACCCTTTTTTTTTAAAGCCAATTAGAGCTGCCTGCTCTAATCATGTGCTTGAAAAAAAACACATTGAAAGCCATGCGTCTGGAGCCCTGCATGCAAATTAGGGTCTGGGTGCATGGATCAGGGAGGGCGGCGCCCCTAATGAGTGGCCGCCACTGCGGAGAGCCCCAGCCCCGTACTAACGATCAGGACCCAGAAGTTCAGATTCTGGGTCTCCTGATCGCTGTCATAGCCTCTGATTGGCTATCACAGTGATCAGTTACTGTGAAGCCCGCCCCCATGTCTTCTTTCTCTGTGAATGGAGGGGAGAGATACTTAGTGTATCTCTCTCTCTCTCTCTCCTTGCAGAGAAAAAAAAGTGTGTAAAAAAATAATTATAATAATAATAAAAAATCAAAATAAGAAAAAACCTAGATCAACATTTAATCTGGGTCAGTGTCAGGGTTAGTGTTTGGGTCAAGGTGTCAGGGTTGGGCTCAGCCCTTCCTTCTCTGAGCTGACCGCTCAGCTGTTGGCTGGCTCCTATCTCTCCACAGTGACTCACGTGTTGATGATATCCTGCTCGTCAGTCCTGCTTGCTGTTCTACTACGCTTATCTCTGGCTCCCTGACGTTTTGGCTTGTCTGACTGTCCGTTCCAGTACCTGAACTCTGGCTATGTTTTGACTACGTTTACTCTGTTTACCTTTTACATTATTATTATTATTATTATTATTATTAAAAAAGTGTGATTTAACTGTACTTCTGTCTCAGCCTGATTAATGGTTTCTGACACGAGGTCAGGATCAAAAGTCAAGGTCAGTAGTTTTTTTTTTTTTTAACAGGATTTTTCTTCTTTTCTGCAGTAGTTGTGCTGATATGTACAGTTTTACTAACACATGTCAGTCGCAAAATTGTGCCTAGACATTTAGATTTGTTTTACCCTTTAAGCACAAAGGGGTTAATGACACCCCAAATGCAGGTCGCAAACGCAGTGCGTTTGCCCGCTTCGGATCACATAGGTACTGCAACCAGCTCGCATAATCGTTTTGTACTAAAATTGGTGCATGCACTACTTTGGTGCGATTTGAGCCCATTCAAAATGAATGGGTTCATGTCACACCACACAGAATCGCAGAATTGCACAGGAATGTGGAGCAATTCCTGCGTGATTCAAGGTGTAAACCAGGGCTAAGGGCCCATTCACATGTGGATTGTAGCAATGGATGCTGAAATACATGAGCTGAAACAAATTACTACAATGAATCACAAGTAAACCGTGTTGTAATTCATTATGTGCAGTACAGTGTCTTGAAAAAGTATTCATACCCCTTGATATGTTACAACCAAAAACATAAAAGTATTTTATTGGGGTTTTATGTGATAGACCAACACAAACTGGCACATAATTGTGAAGTGGAAGGAAAATGATAAATGATTTTCAATTTTTTTATAAATAAGTATGTGAAAAGTGTGGGGGGGCCTTTGTATTCAGCCTCCTTTACTCTGATACCCCTAACTAAAATCTAGTGGAACCAATTGCCTTCAGAAGTCACCTGATTAGTAAATAGACTCCACCTGTGTGTAATTTAATCTCAGTATAAATACAGCTGTTCTGTGAAGCCCTGAGAGGTTTGTTAGAGAACCTTAGTGAACAAACAGCATCATGAAGGCCAAGGAACACACCAGACAGGTCAGGGATAAAGTTGTGGAGAAGTATAAAGCAGGGTTAGGTTATAAAAAAATACCCCAAGCTTTGAACATCTCACGGAGCTCTGTTCAATCCATCATCGGAAAATGGAAAGAGTATGGCACAACTGCAAACCTACCAAGACATGGCCGTCCACCTAAACTGACCGGCCGGGCAAGGAGAACATTCATCAGAGAAGATCCAAGAGGTCCATGGTAACTCTGGAGGAGCTGCAGAGATCCACAGCTCAGGTAGGAGAATCTGTCCACAGGACAACTATTAGTCGTGTTCTCCACAAATCTGCCCTTTATAGAAGAGTGACAAGAAGAAAGACATTGGTGAAAGAAAGTCATAAGAAGTCCTGTTTGTAGTTTGTGAGAAGCCATGTGGAGGACACAGCAAACATGTGGAAGAAGGTGCTCTGCTCAGATGAGACCAAAAATGAACTTTTTGGCCTAAAAGCAAAACGCTATGTGTGGTGGAAAACTAACACTGCACATCACCCTGAACACACCATCCCCACCGTGAAACATGGTGGTGGCAGCATCATGTGGTGGGGATGCTTTTCTTCAGCAGGGACAGGGAAGCTGGTCAGAGTTGATGGGAAGATGGATGGAGCCAAATACAGGACAATCTTAGAAGAAAACCTGTTAGAGTCTGCAAAAGACTTGAGACGGGGCGGAGGTTCACCTTCCAGCAGGACAACGACCCGAAACATCCAGCCAGAGCTACAATGGAATGGTTTAGATCAAAGCATATTCATGTGTTAGAATGGCCCAGTCACAGTCCAGACCTAAATCACATTGAGAATCTGTGGCAAGACCTGAAAATTGCTGTTCACAGACGATCTCCATCCAATCTGACAGAGCTTGAGATATTTTATAAAGAAATGGGCAAAAATGTCCCTCTCTAGATGTGCAAAGCTGGTAGAGACATCCCCAAAATGACTTGTAGCTGTAATTGCAGTGAAAGGGGGTTCTACAAAGTATTGACTCCGGGGGGGGGGGGGGGGGGGCATCATACAAATGTACCCCACACTTTTCACATATTTATTTGTAAAAAACCATTTATCATTTTCCTTCCACTTCACAATTATGTGCCACTTTTTCTATCACATAAAATCTCAATAGAATACATTTAAGTTTTTGGTTGTTGGATGACAAAATGTGGAAAATGTCAAGGCGTGTGAATACTTTTTCAAGGCACTGTATGTTCATTCATTGTGAATGATCTTGAACAGTTGGTTGAATTGGATGGACTTTGTGTCTTTTTTCTAACTATAACTAACTATGTACCTCACTGCAGAGTTTATCAGCTGCACCTAGTGACCATAATTCAGTATTTTCATTAGATACCTCAACCAGGACAATGATGCATCATGGCCACCAGATAGCGCTGATGACCAAAGGAAATAAACATCTTGGACACATGCCTGCACCCCGGAAAGTGCTAGGTTCGTGGAAAAACATAATAAAATAGAGCAGAATACGGATTGTGGCATTCCTGGATAAATGTTAACATACTCCACACTCCATAAGGGCTCATTTACACTTGAATACACATTAAAGTGCTTACCGCTTCAACATGTTTATTTGATGCTTCGATGGTGATTTTTTATAGCTTTAATGAAGCTTAGAAAATGCCCTGTGTGTGTTGATTTTCTATATTTTTTTTAATGGGACCCAGTAAATCCCCAGCTAAGTAGTATCCCCACTCAGATCCCCAGCTCATTGGTACCCTCATGCAGCAGATTATCAGTACCCTTCTTAAGCAGTTCCCCTGCTCAGTAGTAACCCCCAGCTTTGCTGAACCCCCCGCTCAGTATTAACCCCCAGCTCTGCTAATCCCCCGCTCAGTAGTAACCCCCAGCTCAGTAGTAACCCCCAGCTTTGCTGATCCCCCTGCTCAGTAGTAACCCCCAGCTCTGCTGATCCCTCACTCAATAAAACCCCCAGCTCTGCTGATCCCCCCACTCAGTAGTAACCCCCAGCTCTGCTGATCCCCCACTCAGTAGTAACCCCCAGCTCTGCTGATCCCCCGCTCAGTAGTAACCCCCAGCTTTGCTGATTCCCCCGCTCAGTAGTAACCCCCAGCTCTGCTGTTCCCCTCACTCAGTAGTAACCCCCAGCTTTGCTGATCCCTCACTAAGTAAAACCCCCAGCTCTGCTGATCACCCAGCTCAGTAGTAACCCCCCAGCTCTGCTGATCCCCGTTCAGTAGTAACCCCCAGCTCTGCTGATCCCCTGCTCAGTAGTAACCCCCAGCTCTGCTGATCCCCGTTCAGTAGTAACCCCCAGCTCTGCTGATCCCCCGCTCAGTAGTAACCCCCAGCTTTGCTGATCCCCCCGCTCAGTAGTAACTCCCAGCTTTGCTGAACCCCCTACTCAGTATTAACCCCCAGCTCTGCTGATTCCCTCCTCAGTAGTAACTCCCAGCTTTGCTGATTCCCCCCCGCTCAGTAGTAACTCCCAGCTTTGTTGATCTCCTGCTCAGTAGTAAACCCCAACATTGCTGATCCCCCCTGCTCAGTAGTAACTCCCAGATCTGCTAAACCCTCGCTCAGTAGTAACCCCCAGCTCTGCTGATCCCCCGCTCAGTAGTAACTCCCAGCTTTGCTGATCCACTGCTCAGTAGTAACCCCCAGCTTTGCTGAATCCCCCGCTCAGTATTAACCCCCAGCTCTGCTGATCCGCACGCTCAGTAGTAACCCCCAGCTTTGCTGAACCCCCCGCTCAGTATTAACCCCCAGCTCTGCTGTTCCCCTCACTCAGTAGTAACCCCCAGCTTTGCTGATCCCCCGCTCAGCAGTAACTCCCAGCTCTGCTGATCCCCCGCTCAGTAGTAACTCCCAGCTCTGCTGATCCCCCGCTCAGTAGTATCTCCCTGCTTTGCTGATCCCCTGCTCAGTAGTAACCCCCAGCTTTGCTGATCCCCCTGCTCAGTAGTAACTCCGAGCTCTGCTGAACCCTCTACTCGGTATTAACCCCCAGCTCTGCTGATCCCCCCACTCAGTAGTAACTCCCAGCTTTACTAATCCCCCTCTCAGTAGTAACTCCCAGCTTTGCTGATTCCCCCCGCTCAGTAGTAACTCCCAGCTTTGTTGATCCCCTGCTCAGTAGTAACCCCCAACATTGCTGATCCCCCTACTCAGTAGTAACTCAGATCTGCAAAACCCTCGCTCAGTAGTAACTCCCAGCTCTGCTGATCCCCTGCTCAGTAGTAACCCTCAGCTTAGCTGATCCTCCTCTCTCTCTGATCCCCACTTACCTCCCACTATATTGCTCCCACCCTGCGCACCACGTGTGACATCTGCTAGTTTCTCCTGCTCTGGTCCCCCAGCTTTGCTGATCCCCTCTCCCCCCGCTCAGTAGTAACTCCCAGCTCTGCTGATCCTCTGGTTTGCTGATCCTCCTCTCTCTCCGATCCCTGCTCACCTTCCACTATATTGCTCCCATGCTGCGCACCACGTGTGACATCTGCTAGTTTCTCCTGCTTCAGTCCCCCAGCTCTGCTGATCCTCAGCCGCTCAGTCCTTTCTCTCCAGTCCCTGCTCAGCTTCCGCCATAGCATTTCCATGTTGCACACCACGTGTGCTGTCTGCTAGTTGCTCCAATCCAATCTGGACCCCGCTCACCCTCCTGCTGCTCCTCACTGCACACCAGATGTGACGCCAGCACTACACACTCCCTACTACTGATGTCTTTCTGGTTCACTTGCTGGTTTGCGTTTTTGGAAAGGGTCAGGGATTTTTTTTCCTCGCAAAATGCAGCGTTTTGCATGTAATAGACTTCAATGGACCTGCATCCAAAACGCATTTTTGCCACGATTTGCGTTTTGTTTTTTACACTGTATATAGCTGGTTGCTAAGGACAGGGCTGGGAAACCGTCCGCCACGTCCTTAACAACCGACGAGTCATCAGCTGACAGCTGAATGTAAGAAAAAAGAATTGCCAGCTAAAAAAAAATAGTGAAAAAAAAACAGCATGGGGTTTCCCCCCAGGTCCATACCAGGCCCTTGGGTTTACTATGGATTCGTAGGGCACCCCCCCATGCCAAAATTGCCAAAATGGCATGGGGTCCCCCCAAAATCCATACCAGACCCTTATCCGAGCATGCAGCCCGGCAGGTCAGGAAAAGGAGGGGACGAGCGACCGCCCCCCCTCCTGAACCATACCAGTCTGCATGCCCTCAACATGGGGGGGTGGGTGCTTTGGGGTGGGGGGGCTCTGTTGGGGTCTGCAGGCGGGAGGCTTATCGGAATCTTAACAAGGGGGCCCCCAGATCCCGCCCCCCTATGTGAATGGATATTGGGTACATCGTACCCCCAGCCATTCACCAAAAATGTAGTATAGTGTGACAAAAGACAATAGACAGTTTTTGACAAGTCCTTTATTAAAAATGTCTTTTTCTTCCCCGCTTCTGCCTCCTCCGGGCTTCTCCTGCTTCTTCCTCCAGCCTTCTCCTTCTCCCGCTTCATCTTCCGGTCTTCTTCTTCCTCCTGTCTTCTTTGTCCGATGTTGTTCTTCCTCCGCCGTCGCTCCCGCGGACGACCCTCCTCTGATGCTGCGTCCCGCTGATCTGTGCACGCCGATGTCAAGCATTTCCTAGATGACTTTGGGGCATGGCCATCGGATGACTTCTTTCGGAGGCCCCATCCCCTCGTGATGTCACTAATCCATCATGCCCCAGGCAGTGAAGTCACAAGGGGCAGGGCCTCTGGGTGACATCATCCGATGGCCACGTCCCATAGTTATCTAAGAAATGCTTGACATCGGTGCGGACAGATGCATCAGGACGCAGCATCGGAGGAGGGTCGGCGGCGGGAGCGGCTGTGGAGGAAGAACAACACCCGACAAAGAAGACAGGAGGAAGAAGAAGACCGGAAGATGAAGCAGGAGAAGGAGAAGGCCGGAGGAAGAAGCAGGAGAAGCCCGGAGGAGGAAGAAGCGGGGAAGAAGAAGACATTTTTAATAAAGGACTTGTCAAAAACTTTCTATTGTCTTTTGTCACACTACATTCGTTTTTTTTGGTGAGTGTACCCAATATCCATTTACATAGAGGGGGTGGGATCTTGGGGCCCCCTTCCGATAAGCCCCCCGCCTGCAGACCCCTACGACCAACCAGGGTCGTAGGGAAGAGGCCCTTGTCCCCATCAACACCCACCCCCCCATTTTGAGGGCATGCGGACTGTTATGGTTCAGGAGGGGGGGGGCGCTTGATCCTCCCCTCCCTTTCCTGACCTGCCAGGCTGCATGCTCGGAAAAGGGTCTGGTATGGATTTTGGGGGGGACCTCGCACCATTTTTTATTTTCAATTTTTGTGTGTGGGGGGGGGGGTCCCCTCCACATCCATACTAGACCCAAGGGCCTGGTATGGACCTGGGACACCACGCTGTTTATTTTTTTACCCGTCAGTTCTTTCTATTTTGCATTCAGCTGTCAGCGGGGAAGCCCGCTGACAGCTGATGACTCATTAGTTGTTAAGGATGCAGCGGCCGGATTCCCAGACCCTTCCTTAGCAACCAGCTATATACAGCGTAAAAAAAACGCAAATCGCGGTAAAATCGATGTAAAAGCGCGTGTCCAAAAACTCGGCAAGCACCGCTCATAAGCAACATGCATAGATGTGAATCGAGCCTTAACCTCTGGAAGATTTTACCCTCCCCCCCATCATGGCCAGGCCACTTTTTGCAATACGGCAATACGGCATTGCACTACTGTAACTGATAATTGCACGGTCATACAACGCTGTATCCAAATTAAATTTATATCATTTTTTTTGTGTGCTATAAACAAAAAAAGACCGACAATTTTGAAGAATAAATAATATTTTTTTTTACTTTCTGCTATAAAACAAATCCAATGAAAAAAAAAATAAAATCAAATTTCTTCATAAATTTAAGCCACAATGTATTATTCTACATATTAATCCTTTTGCGCCAACCGTACGCAAATTTGCATTCATGGCTTGAAGGGGTTATACTGGGGTGATATGCAGCTGCAGGCATCATCCCGTTACCGTTTTTTAGAGCCAGCGTTTGGCTTTTTAGTGATAACAACCTATGGGTATAAAGCCGCTCGGCTGTTATCCTAAAGAAGCGGGAGGGGATCTCTCCCGCTACCTTCTGCCACTCTTCCCAAGTCTCCAGTCCCACCGGGAGACCCGAGCCACCAGCCGACACGTCCGCCGACTAGGCTGAGAGCCAAACAATGATGGATTCAGCTTTGATCAGGTCTCCGATGTAAAATCCCGGAAGCGATGTCACAACGTCACTTCCGGCTTACTCGGCTGCCAGTGCCGCAGATTTTAAAAAAATTACTGTATTCAGAATCACCGATTTTGGCGATCTGAAAACTTTTAAGAGCAAAGGAGGGATTTGTGGTCTTTTAGACCCCCCGATCCCTCCATAAAGAGTACCTGTCACCACCTATTACTGTCACAAGGTATGTTTACATTCCTTGTGACAACAATAAAAGTGATCAGAATTTTTTTTCAGACATTTATGGTCACTCCCCGGCATCACCAGCAGTGTCAGCGTGGACGTTACCATCCTTTTAGGAGTTTTTTGCCGTCCATCTTCCCTAGGTGTCCTCGCCCCCTCAGCTCCTGGGAGAGATACTTGATGGTCAGCACTAGTTCAGCACCACTTGTACATGTTGTGTACAAACATATTACATACATTCGCTTCTGATGAGGCGACATAGTCGCAGAAACGCGTCGAGCCAACAGGGTATCCAGGATGCATTATGTTATTACATATGATGTGAGTCACTCAATTTTTTTTTCCAAATAACAGTTTTTATTATTGTCATCATTCTTGGTTGCGATACAGAATAAAGGAGCATGGAAAGTTGTAAAAATTATTCAACATATCTCATCCACAATCAAACTTATACTTATGATATAGAGGTTTTGAAATCATAGTTTCAAATATATCTCATTGTTTAACTGCTAGAAATTCCTTTTGTAAGTAGAGAATGTTAATTCAATTACATTAATGTAGAATAAAGCCTATGAGAGTTCAAATCTTTAATAACTGTATTATAGAAGAGTGAGTAGAAGAGAGGGAAGAGAAAAAAAGGGGGAGAGAGGGGGGAAATGTAAAGTAGGCCATCTGAGTAAGGTTGGTACCTGGTCATGGTGGGTCCTCCCGGAGATGCCACAGCTCCCATACCCCATTGTGTGCCTCCAGTCTGTCCTGCATTCTAGCCGTCATTCTCTCCATCAGTTCAACATCTTTAATTCTGGAGTAAAGATCTTCAGGAGAGGGTGGAGAACGGCGTTTCCAGTTTAGGGCTACTAGACATCTGGCTGCCGTGAGTATATGCCTTAATAGTTTCTTATATGGTGTGCGAAGTTTGAGTGGTGACAATCCTAGTAGAAAGAATTTTGGTGAAGCTTGAACCTGCAGTTCTAAGAGGTGGGACAATAGATGTTGGACCTTATCCCAAAAGGGGGCAATCAATGGACACTCCCAGTAGATATGTATGAGGGTGCCCCTTGCTCCCTGACAGCGCCAACACCGGTCTGAGCTAGCGGGGAAAATTGCATGGAGCACATCTGGGGTCATATACCAGAAGTACATAATTTTGTATGCATTTTCCTTGTAAAGGGTGCACATTGAACTTTTTGCTGTTTGGTTCCAGATCACCTGCCATTGTGCTAAAGGTAGTTCTTCTTCAAGGATTTTCTCCCATTTAAGCATATATGAGTGTTTTCCCCGCTCCTCTAGGGAGATGGCATTTAGAATCTTATAAATTCCCGAAATGACACCTTTCTGTGCATTCCCCTCTAATATTATAGATTCAAAGGAGGATGGGGGAGAGAACTGCAGGTTCGAGGTTATAGTCAGTGCGCAGTGCCTAATTTGTAAATATCCGTAGAATGCCTGTTTTGGCAAATTGTATTTTGCTTGTAATTCTGAGAAAGGTAATAATTTCCGAGTTCTAGGTTCCACTATACTTCCGAAATGAAATAAGTTTCTGGAGGACCAAGGGTAAGACATCTGATGTGTGAGGCTATCTGGCACTTTAGGATTGCAGATAAAAGAGGTCAGTGGTGATCTCTCTGAGGACAATTTGTGAGGTCGTGCCAGTGCACGCCAAGTTCGTCGTAACAATGACATGGGGCCCAGCATCCGACCGGGGGGCACCTCTGCCTCCGCACTCCATAAAAGGTTGTTCGGGTGTATTGGAGCTAACCAAAGCTTTTCGATTTCGGTCCATTTATTATATGATTTTTGAGTGAACCATGAGGCTATCGCTCTCAGTTGCGCAGCCTGATAATATTTAATGATATCAGGGAAAGCTAGTCCTCCCTCCCCGCGTGACGCCAGCATTACTGTCTTCGGTATCCTATGCCTTTTATAGTTCCAGACGAATTGGAGTAGGTCTGACTGGAGCTTTTTCAAGTGTTTAAGTGGTATAGGGATAGGAAGGGTTTGGAAAAGATATAGGAGCTTCGGGAGGATGGTCATCTTAATAGAGGCTATACGACCCAAAAGGGAGATATGATGCTTCTTCCACTGTGCCAGTAAAGCTCTGACAGAGCGGAAGAGAGGAGGGAAGTTTTCTTGGTATAGGGTGTCATATTTTGGGGTGATATAGGTCCCCAAGTACTTTAGAGCGGTCGTTTTCCAGTTGTAGTGGAAGTTGGCTTTTAAAAGTGCGAGTTCGGCTTCAGGGATGTGTAGAGGTAGGGCCTCTGATTTTGATGCATTGATTTTATAGCCTGAGAGAGCTCTAAAATTGTCTAATTCCCTATGTAGGACCGGGAGGGTGATATGAGGTTGGGTCAGTGTAAGGATAATGTCATCGGCAAATAGGGAAATCTTAAATTCCCTATCCCTAACCACTATCCCCCGTATATCCGGATTGTTCCGGATCGAAGCGGCCAAAGGTTCCACGCATAGTGCAAATAGTAACGGCGACAGTGGGCACCCCTGTCTGGTGCCATTCGCCACCGAGAAAGGTGTGGAGAGTGCAAAGGGGGTTCTGACCTGTGAGGAGGGGTTGGAGTAGAGATGCCTAATCGCTCGCATAAATGGTCCACAGAAGCCCATGTGGGTCAGTGTAGCGAACAGGAAGGGCCACCCCAAACGGTCAAAAGCCTTTTCGGCGTCAAGACTCAGTAGCATGGAGGTGGTTCCCTCCCTGTCCGCCACATCCACCAGGTCAATCACCCTTCTGGTGTTATCACTTGCTTGCCGCAGTGGGACGAACCCCACCTGATCCTTGTGGATCAGTGACGGAAGAATCATATTTAGGCGGTTAGATAAAAGCTTGGTGAAGATTTTCAGGTCCGAGTTCAGGAGTGCAATGAGTCTGTAATTGGCGCAGAGGGACGGATCTTTGTCTGGTTTGGGAATTATGGTGATAAAGGATCTTTGCATATCTACTGGGATGGGGGTGTCATGGAGGAAGGCATTAAACATTTTACACATATAGGGGAGCAGCTGGGGGAGAAATGTTTTATAGTATTCATAGGGGAAACCGTCTGGGCCAGGGGCTTTATGGGATGGTAGGTTTTTGACAGTCAGTTCTAATTCCTCTTCTGTTATCTGTGCATTAAGTGACATCAGGTCAGAAGATTGAAGATGTGGAATTCCGCTTTGTTCTAAATAATGTTGTATCTTTTGAGTCAAGTCTGGAGAAGGAGGGTTGCTGGGTATGTCGGGGCTGTTGTACAGGTCTTTGTAGAAATCTGCAAAAGTACGGGCAATGTCCACTGGGTGAGATAGCAGCTGACCCCCTCCATTTTTAATCTGATTCGGGGATAGCATGTGGGTGCATTCACGGAGTTTGTTGGCCAGAAGAGAGTGGGCCTTGTTACCCTTATCATAAAACATTTGTTTTAGTCTGGTCAAGGCCCTCTCTACCTGGCCTAAGGCCAGGTCCCTAAGAGTCGTACGAAGGCTAGTTATTTTTTTAAGTAAAGGTACTGTGGGGTTAGTTTGAAGCTTGTGTTCCAGCACTTTGAGTTCTTTTTCCGCTTTCACTTTCGCAGTTAGGGCGTCTTTTTTAAGTGCTGTGGAGAGCGCTATACATTTACCTCGGAGAACCGCCTTATGGGCTTCCCAGAGCGTGGTAGGTGAGACCTCTTGGTTATTATTCTCTTTGAAATAGAATTGTATAGTGGAATTTAATTCTGTCAGTGAGGGCTGGTGTTGGAGGAGGAAGGTATTAAGCTTCCAATTATAAGGCCTACGGAAGGCAGTGTCAAGGTCTATGGTGAGTAGGATGGGGGCATGGTCAGACCATGAGATCGGGAGAATTTGAGCCTTGTGGGTGAGCTGTAAAGTGTGGTTATTAACAAAAAAGTAATCTATCCTGGAGTGGGTGCGATGGGGGGCTGAGTAGAACGTGTACTGTCGATCGCCTGGACGGAGAGCCCTCCACGCGTCAAAGAGCGCATATCGTCTGGAGATTTGCCTGAATAGTCTCGAGTCCCTGAGTACTCTGGGCGAGGTTGTTTGGGGGCCCACCGTCTGGCGATCTGTGTAAGATGAATGGGTAAGATTGAAATCGCCCCCTATTATAAGAACCTTAGGTGTTGTTTTAAAGAGGCGGGCATACACCCTGGATAGAAAACTGTGTTGCTTGACATTCGGGGCATACAAAGTACACAGGGTAATGTCCTGTGACTGCCATTGTCCCTGTAGGATTATGAAGTGGCCATGTGGGTCGCAATGCTGGGTCACGCAGGTGAAGGGGGCCCCCCTCCTAACCAGTATGGCCACTCCTGCCTTTTTATGGGTACCCGAAGCTATATAGATCTGGGAGTAGTGTCTGGAGGCGAACGCAAAGGAGCCCCCCCTGTCATAATGGGTCTCCTGGACCATGACAATATCAGCCCCTGACTGTCTGAATTCCCTCAGTGCCAGATGTCTTTTTTTATTGGAGTTTAATCCATGTACATTTAGTGAGAGTATCTTAGCCATGGTAGTGTGTGTGGTGGTGTGAACATACGCTCACCTGATGTTGATGTACCAGCATTCAGGACTGGGGCTCGGGGCAAGCACTCTCTGGGAGGAGACCAGGACTTTGCGCGATGATTACAGGGTAGGTTCGGTGATGGCTGGATAGAAGAGGGAGGAGGATAGTCAGAAAAAAAGAAAAACACTGTTAGTGTGCAAAGAACATGGAGAACATACATTCCTAGTAAACCTATATAGGCTAACAGGCCTAGGTCTGGACGGAGTCCTCTGAGCCCCCCCACCCAGGAAAGAGGAGTGGGAAGGGGCACCCGGGAGCCCGTAGCCAGCCAAAAACAACTATTCTACAGCACATAGTCTACGACCCTGTACTGATATCTATCTATCTATCAGGGGGGGTGGTAGTGAACGGAATCTATACCTATCTCTCCGGAGCTCATCTGAGTTAAGCTCTAGGTGATAAAGTGAAATTCAGCATGGGGGGTCAATCTTGGGGGTCCTAAGCTGAAGTTACTTAAAATAAACTAAAATAATCTGCAGTCTAACTGGGTATATATATGGAGCCTAAGTGCTCAAGTCCTGCAGATATAAAGAGTCACAGTGGTAGAGTCTCAGCGGTTCTTTTGCTTGGTGGGCTTGCGTTGCGGGTCGGAGTCCCGGGACCGGTTGGAGGGAGGCACTCTCTGCCAAATTGTAGGAGGCGGTGGTGGGGTTGCTACAATGTCCCAGTCCGGTACCTTTGGTACTGGGATTTCAAGAATGTTACAAAAGGTGCGCAGGTCTTCTGGGTACCTCATTACCGCGGATTTGCCCTGGTGCTTTGCTGTGAGGCTGAAGGGGAAACCCCAACGGTAGGTGATGTTCTCTTTCTGCAGTAATTGTAGTAGCGGCTGGAGAAGTCTGCGTTTTTGCAGGGTAATCCAGGAGAGGTCTGGGTACAGTTGTATCTGGACATCATCAAAAGTCACTTTACGCGCCAAGCGTGCCCGCTTCATGATTTCCTCCTTGATGGGGTAGGAGCTGACTCTACATATAATATCTCTCGGTTTAGCGGTGGCGCCTTTAGGGCGAAGCGCTCTGTGAGCTCTGTCCATATCAATGTGTTTGTTAGGCGGCTCCCCAATTAAATTATTAAAGACAGATTGTAAGATTGTTTGCAGGTCCTCGGGTCCCTCTGCCTCCGGGATGCCTCTCACTCGAATGTTGTTGCGGCGTCCCCGGTTGTCCAGGTCTTCCACGTGTCTTTGCATATCTCTCAACATCTCTCTGTGGTCTGCTCCCTGGAGTTGTGTTCTATGGACCGCCAGTTTGGTTTCTTGTATCTCTTCTTCAGCCATTTCCATCCTGTCCGCCAGGTGTTTGAGCCCCGTTTGGAGTACTTGGATTTCTGTGCGGCATGTGGATTTCACGTCTTCAATGAGTTGTCTGAAATCTTCCTTTGTGGGTATGGCTTGTAAATATGCTTGCCACTGAGGATGTAAAGGTGGATCCTTTGTGGTGCCATAGTGCTGGTTGGGCGATGATCTGCCAGGTGGTGTGGCATTGGGGTATGTGGTTCCCTTCTCCCGGTTTGATTGTGTTCCATTTGCCGGGGAGTCCCATGGGTCTGACCAGGTGTCAGCCTGTTGCTGTTGGGGGGGGCTTGTAGAGCTAGCCCCTGTTGGAAGTGAGGTCCGGACTCCTGCCTTCTGTGCATATGAAGGTATGGAGGACGAGTGGTGTCTGGATGTGCTGGAGTCTCTGGAGCGAGAAAACCTCTGCGCTTTAGGTGGAGGGGATGTGACTGTGATGGCCCAGGCTCCATCTTGTGTTCCCTCAGGGAGCTGATGCGCTCTGGCAGGGGGGCCTGCAGGACTAGGTAATAGTGGATAGTCCTGGGAGAGGTCTGAGGAGAGCGGGGATGTGGGGTCCTGGCTCTGGATCTGGGGGTCAGAAGCCGTTCGCAGCAGCCTTGGAAATGCTGCTGAGCATTGTTGTTTATGGCGGGGCGGAGATAGGGAGCATGGCTAATGGCGGCCCCTGTGTCTGCTCCATCTGGACGCTGGCGTGTGGGGGAGAACTCACCGCTTCGGTGTGAGGGCTGCGCTCCAGGGAAGTCGCCTCTTCCAGTGGAGGGTCTCCCGAGTGTTGGAGTCGGTCCGGAGCGGTCTGTGAGGCCTGAGAGGAGCTCCGGTGGTGAGGCGTGGAAGTGACCGGCGCCATGTTGGCCTCCTCGTTCCGAGAAGCGTCCGGCTGGGTAAAGAAGGAGCGGAGGTCTGTGGAGGCACCCGGAGGGGGTTGCGATGATCCCCTGTATTTGGAGGAGCGGGTGGTCCGTGATTTGCCCATAAAACTGCGGTTGATCGCCCCCAAGATTGCCTTTCTCGCTGCGGGCTCAGAGAGCAGGGAGATCAGGCTTCCATCTTGCTCGGCTTCCGGTCACGCCCGAGTCACTCAATTTTAATGTTAACTTATATATATATATGGAGCCAACTGGCACAAGATGTTTGTACAACTTTTTTCATGATTGATACATTTACATGTTATTACTCAATAATGGGTCATTGGTTATGAGGATCATTCAACCAATTATTTGTGCATGTATATGTGTTATGTCATGTATATCTTTAATAAACTTGCGTTTTTAATCCGACATGTTTTCCACTCATGTGCCTCATTCAAAGTCCCAAACCTCCCCCCCTTTTCTTGCAAATCATACATGTGAAGTATCACCTCAATCGTCAGAGTGAGAGCAATAATTCTAGCAAAAGACCTCCTCTGTAACTTTAAACTGGTAACCGTTACATTTTTTTACAGCATTGCCTATGGAGATTTTTAGGTACAGTAGTTTGTCGCCATTCCACGAGTTTGCCCAATTTCAAAGCATGACATGTTAGGCATCCATTTACTCGGCGTAACGTCATCTTTCACATTATCAAAAAAAATTGGGCTAACTTTACTGTTTAGTTTTCATGAAAGTGTCTTTTTTTCCCATAAAAAATTACATTTGAAAGACCGCTGCACAAATACCGTGTGACATAAAATATTGCAACGATCGCCATTTTATTCTCTAGGGTCACTGCTAAAATATATATGTGATGAAGTCCAGACACCCTGTTGGGTATTTCCGCCAAGAAGCTGCTTCCCAAGTCCTGGAACTCAAGACCAATGGATCTGGCTATAGAAACCCCAAGGACCAGACAACACCAGTCTTGGAGTACAATCAATTATTTGCAGGTCGGTGGGGAAAATGCTTTTATGATGGTGTTCAGATAAAAGAAGGCCCCTGTTTGCCACCCTTACAGTTTAAATGGTCTCTGGTGTCATGCCACAGCCTCGGTGGTGTTGGACCCGAAACTCTGCAGGCATCCTTAATTGGGAGATCCATCAGCCATAACTCAGGGAACCCCTAGCAATCTCTGGAGGAACCTTAGGGCTCCATGGAAAATTGGTTGAGAGAGGTTGTGTAGCCAATGCCCGTGTTATCTACAATCTCAATCCTGGAAGAAGGGGGCCCCTTGTAAACCCCAAAGTGTATTGGTTGTTTGTCCCAAATGGATATAGCAATAAATAAACTCTGAACATTGTCTACACAGTTGGCGTTCTCCACATGTATCTCTCCAAACATAGATTTTACTGAGTTCTGTATCCCCATTGGAAGAATATTTTGTAGTATAAATAACCACATTAATAAAAACCCTTCCCCCGTGCTATGTAGCACCCTGATGTTTAGGCAGGGTTGCTATTAAATTTATTTGCCAAGTGAAAGTTGCCTTGGCCAATTGATAGGTCAATTGATTTCACACTACTTCTCTCTTCTGTCACTAGATGGCCGGGTATCTGGTGACATTCGATAAGACAGGGGCAGTTCCAGTGATCCAATTTCACTCCACGATAAGTGCTAAGAATCAATATTGTGATAATGACTTCCAAAATAAAGGTGTGCCATGTCCAGACCTCCACCCAGTGATCAACACAAGGCTTACCAGATAGCATTGACCTCCACTACAGATGGTCAATATAAGCATGAAATGTGACGCTCTCCTTGGATCCTCAATGCTAGTGAACTGTCACCGACAAAATCGCTGCACATCTCGATGACTGGATACTCCACAAAGCATGTATTAGGAACAAACAAAGAGGCTTCACGTAGCGTAACTCTGTATAAACGTTTTGAAAAAAACAATGTACAAAAAAATATATTTGATCCCCTGCTTATTTTGTACATTTGCCCCACTGACAAAGAAATGATCAGTCAAATTTTAATGGTCGGTTTATTTTAACGAGAGACAGAATGAAAACAAAAAAATCCAGAAAAACGCATTTCAAAAATATTATAAATTGATTTGCATTTTAATGAGTGAAATAAGTATTTGACCCTTTCGCAAAACATCACTTAGTACTTGGTGGCAAAACCCTTGTTGGCAATCACAGAGGTCAGATGTTTCTTGTAGTTGGCCACCAGGTTTGTACACATCTCAGGAGGGATTTTGTCCCACTCCTCTTAGCAGATCCTCTCCAAGTCATTAAGGTTTCCAGGCTGATGTTTGGTAACTCGAACCTTCAGCTCCCTCCACATATTTTCTATGTGATTGAGGTCTGGCTAGGCCACTCCAGGACCTTAATGTGCTTCTTCTTGAGCCACTCCTTTGTTGCCTTGGGTGTATGTTTTGGGTCATTGTCATGCTGGAGTACCCATCCACCACCCATTTTCAATTCCCTGAAGGAGGTTCTCACACAAGAATTTTGACGGTACCTGGCCCCCGTCCATCGTCCCTTTAAGTTGTCCTGTCGCCTTAGCAGAAAAATACCCCAAAGCATAATGTTTCCACCTCCATGTTTGATAGTGGGGATGGTATTCTTGGGGTCATAGGCAGCATTCCTCCTCCTCCAAACACGGCGAGCTGAGTTTATGCCAAAGAGCCTAATTTTGGTCTCATCTGAACACAACACTTTCACCCAGTTTTCCTCTGAATCATTCAGATGTTCATTAGCAAACTTCAGACGGACCTGTACCTGTGCTTTCTTGAGCAGGCTGACGAAGGGGTCCTGCGTGACTCCGAAACGTTGCACCTTTTTGTGTTGTGATCATGCAATAAACGAAACCGTTTGGATGCCACCTTGTGCTGATCTTTGGTGTGCTGGCAAATATCTACATTGTGACTTGAACCAGTATCCAGCTGGTTGTTGCTGCAGCACCCAAACCTTTTGAGCTTATACCAGGAACGTGTGCGATGGCAATATGAAACATTTCTTGAGCAGGGGGAGTTTGTGGGCGCTGCAGCATTTCAGTCCTTTACGGTGTAGTGTGATACCAATTGTTTTCTTGGTGACTATGGTCCCAGCGGCCTTGAGATCATTGACAAGATTCTCCTGTGTAGTTCTGGGCTGATCCTCAACGTTCTCCTGATCATTGAAACTCCACGAGGTGAGAACCTCCATGGAGCCCCAGACCGAGGGAGATTGACAGTTATTTTGTGTTTCTTCCATTTGCAAATAATCGCACCAACTGTTGTCACCCTCTCACCAAGCTGCTTGGCGATGGTCTTGTAGCCCGTTCCAGCCTCATGTAGGTCTACAATCTTATCCCCGACATCCTTGGACAGCTCTTTGGTCTTGGCCATGGTGGAGAGATTGGAATCTGATTGCTTCTGTGGACAGATGTCTTTTATACAGGTAACAAGCTGAGATTAGGAGCACTCTCTTTAAGAGGGTGCTCCTAATCTCAGCTTGTTACCTGTATAGAAGACACCTAGGGGCCAGAAATCTTGCTGATTGATAGAGCATCAAATACTTATTTCACTGCAATGCAAATCAATTTATAACTTTTTTGAAATGTGTTTTTCTGGATTTTTTACCTGACGTCACCTCTGGGGCATGGAAGCCTTGTCGGACCATCACTCAGATATAGGAAACGGGGGAAGCCAAGCCTCGATTTGGATCCTTTTGCACTTCCAATCATACAGGCTATAGAACATCAAGTGATCCCAGTATCGGACCAAATTGCGAGTCCTGTAGCTTTGTTTACTTATCAGCATTATATTGAATACCTGGTGTTTAGCCAGCTGCGCCGAGAAGGGCTGTATGAACCAGAGCAATTAAATAACTTCACAATCTCTATATAACTAAATATAGATGCTCTAAAAAATAAAAAGCGACACCACTAGAAAAAAATTTAATGAACACAAATCTTCATACTGGAACATCACTTCCTAAAGGCCCTCCGAGTACTCTCCATTAGGTCTAATAGCTAAAAGAGCCCTCTAGTGGCCATAAGTGATATTTTGCCTTCCCCCTATTACCATACTAATCACATTTCAAAATAAAACCTTTACATTTTCATTCCTTACCTTATGTTAAACCCAGTGATGTCATTACCTGGTCTCTGTGTTCTTCTATGTAAAGCAGGCAGATCATGGCTAGTGGGAGGGGCCGGCAGGGTGCTGTACATAGCTTCTTAAATAAATTCACAGCACCCGGCCTCAGTACTCCTCTCAAAAGCCCTCAGTCCTGACACAAGCAGTGGGCTGGCTCTTGGGAGGAGTTATGCAAATATCAAAATGCCTTGATGGGTGTATGACAGCCTGAAGGAGCAGGCGCTCCTAGGTAGGCTGTATTTTCATAGGTAACGCCCACCTGTGCTGAGCCTTCATGATTGACAGAACTGAAATCCAATCACTGAAAAGCAGCGGGGTCGGTGACAGTCTGGCTAGGGCGGAGAGTGTAGATGATGCTGGATGTCCTCCAGCCAGGAAATGATTGCTGCAGCTTCTGATGCACATTGTGAGAAGCTCACAGTTTGCAGTAAAATCAGAGGAAGCCATTTCAGTCCAGGAGAGGAGCCGGTACGACTGTGCAAGACTGGAGGGGATGCCGGAGGGAGGATTTAATAAATAATAAACCTTTGCTAGTAGACATGGGCCGAACGCCCCCTGGTTCGGTCAGCGTCCTATGAACCCCTATAAAGTCAATGGGACCGGAATTAGAAAATCAAAAGTGCCCATTTTGAAGGCTTATATGCAAGCAATTGGCCATAAAAAGGGTATGGGGGTCCCGGTACTTCCCTGGGGGACATGTACCAATGCAATTTTTTTTAAAACATTGTTTTTAAAGGAGCAGTGATATAAATTTTGCTTAAAGTGAAACAAAAATGGAAAATTCCTTTAAATATAGTGCCTGGGGGTCCCCTTAGTCTGCCTGTAAAGTGGCACATCTTTAGCATGTATAGAACCTGCGGCAGCAAAACTGAGGGGATATGTACCAATGCAAATTTAAAAAAAAAAATTGTTTCTATAGGAGCAGTGATTTTAATTACACTTAAAGTGAAACAAAAGTGAAAAATTCCTGTAAATATAGTGCCTTGAGGGTCCCCTTAATCTGCCTGTAAAGTGGCGCATCTTTAGCATGTATAGACCCTGCTGCAGCAAAACTGAGGGTATGACTTCCCTGGGGGATATGTACCAATGCAAATTATTTAAAAAAATTTTTTTATAGGAGCAGTGATTTTAATTACACTTAAAGTGAAACAATGATGAAAAATTCCCGTAAATATAGTGCCTAGGGGGTCCCTGTAAAGTGGCACATGTTTAGCATGTATAGTACCTTCTGCAGCAAAACTGACATTTATAAAGAAAAAAAAAATTACATTTAAATTGCCGGCAATACAAAAATGTTAAAAAAACTGCGCGGGGGTCCCCTCCCCTCATGCATACCATACCAGATAAGCGAGCACCCCACCCCAAAGCACCTTGTCCCCATGTTGTTGTTCCTGACAACCCTGGGCTTTTTTCTGGGGGTCTGCGGGCAGGGGGCTTATCAGAATCTGCCCCCCCCCATTGTACCCCTACCCATTCAACAAAAAAAGGGTCAAAATGAAATAAAGAGGAGGCAGGAGGCAGTTTTTGACAATTTCTTTTTAAAAAAATGTCCCCCAATGTAAATCCATTGTCATTCATGGGGCCCCCCCGCCCCAAAGCACCCCCCCATGTTAAGGGCATGTGGCCTGGTATGGTTCAGGAGGGGGGGCGCTCGCTCACCCCCACCCCCCTTTTCTGTCCTGCCAGGCTAAATGCTCGGATAAGGGTTCGGTATGGATTTTGGGGGGGACCCCAAACCATTTTTTTTTCTTTAATTTGGCGTGGGGTTCCCTATAAAATCCATATCAGACCCGAAGGGCCCAACCAGGGCTTAGAGTGCACTGTGTGACACTCAGGGGCGAACATACTGCAAAGCTTTGCCCAGTCAGGGCTTAGAACACACTGGGCAGCGCGCAGTGCATTGTGGGGCACTCAGCGGGCGAACATCCCCCGCTGAGCGCCCTGCAAATTCGGATGTTCACTGAACGGGCCAATAGGCGATGTTCAGGCCTGAACATTTGCTCGGTTCAAACTGTTCGTTCAACTCTATTTGCTTGGATAACGGTTGCCCGGCTCTGCATTCTTATCTCTGCTGTACAGCAGGAAACAACAATGCACTTTTTTTTTTTTGTAAACGTGTAAAAATGCAAAACGCGGCGCAGGACCATCTGGCACACACCTGTGATAATGATCCGCACGCTATTTATAGAGATAAATAAATGGCGTTGAGGATTGCCTAATGCACCGCGGAAAATCCACTTACGGACGCCGCTCTTCACGGAGAAGACGAAGATTGGTGAAGAGTTGTGTGAGTTCAGACAATGACTTCTTCAAGGCTCTTCCTATTCCTCATCTAAACTCTCCTTGCCGAAAGGGATCCGCACTCATGGAGGGCCGAGGGACTGGAAGTTGTCCTTCACCAATCAGATGGAGCTGAAGATGGAGCAGGAGCTTCTGCTGGTGGAATCGCATTGTGTGTATTGCCTAAGAAGAGGTTTATGAGACAGACTTCATATTGGTGCAAGATATTAAAGTGTAAGTCCACCCTAACACTAAAATCCCTGTATCTGCAGACCTCCACGATCGAACACGAACCTATCTAACCCTGTAAAGAAGGAATCGCTATACATAACTTTTTTTTAAGCCGATTCGAACTGATCTCCAGCGGCCGAAGCTCTGCAGAGGACACAGCCGACATCTAGACATGTGCACCGCCGAAAAATTTTTTTGTTTTCGTTTCATTCATTTTTTTTTTTCCAAAATTCGGAATTCGTAAATTCGAAAGTTTGGGAATTCGTAAATTCGAAAAAGCTGAAAATCCGAAACATACAATAAATCCAAAAATAAGAATGAAAATCCGAAAATTCAAAAGAACGAAAATAAGAACGAAAATACGAAATATTAACTAACTAATAATAAATTAACTCTTACTAAACTATTAAATCATAGGTATTGAAATTTCAAATTTGGCTGCTAGCGAACGTAAAGAATACGAATTTATCCAAAGTTACGAATTATCCGAAATAACGAATGCCGCATCTAAAGGAATGGAACGGAACAAATTACTTTTTATCATTATTTTAATTATTTATTATTAATTTGTTCCGTTCTATTTGTTTAGATGTGGCATTCGTTATTTCGGATAATTCGTAACTTCAGATAAATTCGTATACTTTACGTTCACTAACAGCCAAATTTGAAAGGAAATTCCAATGCCTATAATTTAATAGTTTAGTAATAGTTAAGTTATTATTAGTTAGTTAATATTTCAGATTTTCGAATTTTCGTTCTTATTTTCGTTCCTTTGAATTTTCGGATTTTCATTCTTATTTTTGGATTTATTGTATTGTTATTTCGGATTTCTTTCTTATTTTTGGATTGTTCGATTCCCGAATTTTCGAATTCCTGAAATTCAGAAATCCAAAAATAAGAAAGAAAATCCAAAAAATAACTAACTAATAATAACTAACTATTAAATTATAGGTATTGGAATTTCCTTTCAAATTTGGCTGTTAAACAAATGAAACGGAATGATTTAATAACAAATAATAATAATAAAAAGTAATTTGTTATGTTCCATTTGTTTAGATACGGCATTCGTTATTTCAGATAATTTGTAACTTCGAATAAATTCGTATTCGTTACTTTCATTAACAGCCAAATTTGAAATTTAACAGCCAATACCTATAATTTAATAGTTTAGTAATAGTTAAGTTATTATTAGTTAGTTAACAATTCAGATTTTCGAATTTGCTGATTTTCGTTCTGTCGAATTTTTGAATTTCCAAAATCTCGAATTTGCGAGTTTCCGAAATCTCAAATTTTCGAATTTCCGATTATTCGGAAAAATTCGTTAAATGGGTTTTCGTTTATTTGGATATTTCCGAATTAACGAATTTGTCAAAATTCGTTTTAAAAAAAGGAATTCGGAATGAAATGTATTGCACATGTCTACCATCAAGGGCTGTGAAATGAATGGGGAATGACGTCACCTATTCTTTGGAAATTCAAAAACTATTTAAATTTGAAAACTATTCGAATTTGAAAACTTTTCGATTTTGAAAACTTTTTCGAACTTGAAAACTTTTCGAATTTGAAAACTTTTTTGAATTTGAAAACTATTGGAATTCAAAAACTTTGCGGCATTTGTTATTTCGGATAATTTGTAACTTCAGATAAATTCGTATTCGTTACGTTCACTAACAGGAAAATTTGAAAGGAAATTAAAATACCTATAATCTAATAGTTTAGTAATAGTTAAGTTATTATTAGTTAGTTAAAATTTCAGATTTTCAAATTTTCGTTCATATTTTCGTTCCTTTGAATTTTCGGATTTTCATTCTTTTTTTTGAATTTATTGTATTATTATTATTTCGGATTTTCTTCCCTGGACATTCATCCATGCACATGGGGCAGTCTTAAACTTTTGGCATCACGGAAACCCCCCCCGGCTCTTTACCCAGCGACCAGCTATTTACCTAATAGTAAGTGTGTTCCACTCTCTATACTTGGGACTTCCCACTTGATGGGAGGTGTATGTTTGTCTCACACTTCTAACCAAGGGGGAACTTCTTTGCATATGGGACTTGCTGTGGGGTAAGCCCACAGCTGTCTCTAATATACCACTCATTTTTACTATTTGCCCCATTACAGATAGCCATCAATTTTTCTTTGAGGCTAAGGACGCCGAATGTTGGGATTATCTATTATATCCAGCCGCCTTGTAGAGTATTAGGACAGTCCAGGCTTTTCTGATGTGGGATGTCTCTGACCCCTGGCATGTAATGCCCCCTAACCGGGCTGTCTTGGGAGAGCGTACGTCACATGAGAATATAACCATTGCAGGGGATATGTATGGTATATATGTGTACAGTTCATAATAGCATTGTTTTCTGATTTCTTGATTTCTTAGACTGTAATGTACTTTCCCTGAAGAAGACTTTTATCTGTTAAGATTTAAACGTTGAAACGCGTTGGAAATTCCACTACTCCACACCAGGGTGGCCATCTAGGGTGACCGCACTGGGTAGTGTGATACATCACATTCTTCCTCAAGTCATTTTCTACATGCAATTCTCTATATTCATTTTGTATTGGATGTACTTGTAGAATTACTTCATGCTTTGGAATTTATTTTATTATTTTTTGTTCTATGTTTATTGATCTATATGATTATCTGTGAAAAATTCATAAATTTACACATTTTATGACGTTGAATAATATCAAATAAAACTGATTTTATTTTAAAACATATTCTTGAATTCATTGCCTTAAAAATGCCCTTAGAGGTATTATATTTTTCTATAGATTTACATGGGATGATGGCAATGACACATCCATACCACCAAGGTCATACTTACCTAAATTGTTAACTAGGGTGGATAATACACCCATACCTCGAAAGTGACCAAGGTGGCTGGATGTGGACCCCCTACATAAAAAGGCATACCATTTAATTATTAATGTGTTAAATAGGAATTCACTTTTTTACTCCCTATATGTATTTTTAAAGGGAGACTAGTATTCCTACGGTTAAGAGAGCTAACTGTTCTCTGATCATACTTACTGTTCAATCTTCTAGATTTGTCCGAACACATATAGGGGTCACTATGGGGGATCTTCAGGGAGGAGAATGGGAGGAGTTTATGGCCAATATTCAAAGGAGTTATGAAGGGAAGGAGCAAGTTTCCTCGGATCTGTCTTCACTTTTCTCGAGTCTAACTAAAATTTTAGAGAAGAAATCAGCCCTACATTGGCACATTGAATCTCTGGGTAGATACATCAGAGAAGGAATAAATCCGATTGGTCTCCGAATACAAATATTTCCCATCCTAGAAAACATCTCTAAAGAACTAAAAAGGAACTGGGAGAGTAAACTCAATGACTGCTCCATGAACCTGATGCTACTACTCCAGAATGAATATAGACAACAACTGGATAGTATGAATATGGAAATCAAAACACTATATGACCGACTTACTCCACTGAAGACGCATGAGGAATATGCATCTTACGAGAAAAAACTTAAAGAACACCTGGAAACTTTCGGTAAAGCCATCCTCATCAAAAAGGAGAAAAAGTACTGGAGAGATAAAAACGCATTTAGGGAGGGCAGAGCTTATAGATGGAACACAGCTAACACTAATAAAAAAAATAGAAAAAGAAGAACTCCATATCAAGAAAATGTCAATCAATCTAATGACTATTCATCGGACACACCATCGAATTCCTCATCATCAGCATCATCACATACCGGCCACTTCAGAGGCAAAAGAAAAGGACCTCTGGGAAGACAGCAGGAGACTGAAGGAGAGGTCAAACAAACCTATAAAAAACGCACCATGGGGCAGGAAACAAGGGAGTTACAACTGAGCAACAAATCGAATACGCATAAAGGTACAACGCAGGGTAATACACGAGGCCTTCTACCCAACCCAGGGAAGGTAAATCGGAAAGATCAAGGGGCCATTCCAAAAACGCAACAAACACAACTTGATAGTTTTTTTAGACAGAAACATAACACCATTACCGAGCCCAATGCCTCTCACACAACTTTCGATGATACCCACGGATCCACCGACTCCAAAGAGCTAAACGTCATCAACCTCTCCTCACATCAACTAACCAATGAGGAGCGAAAAGTGTTATCACTGGGCCTCTCCTTCTGTCCCAACCAAAGCATGGATACCTTTGAAACAACAAAGGATATTCATCTCTTTGCCCGGAAATTGCTGTTGAAAAGCTTATATGCAAAACAAAAAGTTACACAATCGGAAGTAGCACCAAATTTAAAAACAGCGGATTTTAAGGCTCTCAGAGATTTGAATCTCCTACTGCAAGAGAGCAACTTTGCAGAAAACTTCTGGGAAGAGTTGGGAGAAGGGGAAAGTGATGAAGAAGAATCTGAAGATGAAACTACTAAATTTAACACAAAAACCGATAAGAAGTTCAAAAGAAAATCACATAAATTTCCACCGCTCAATCTCAATCCAGCGATAGCGCTTTTTGTCAAACAGACAACTAGAGAAATCGAAAAACTAGACAGACAAAGAATCAATAACAACCTTAATCCAGAATTGCGACATGCACTCAACACCTTGAAGAGCGACATGAACATCACAATCAAAGCATCGGACAAAGGTGGAAATATTGTCCTTATGGACAACGAGAATTATGTAAAAATGTGCCTTAAAGTTCTCAACAACACCGAATGTTACAAAAAAATATCCCCAGCAATAGTTGAGAGATTTAATCAGGAATTCTATTGTCTGGTGGATGAATCGCTCAATGAAGGGGCCATCAACAAGGAAATGTGGGAGTTTATACGAACACAGCATCCCCGGGTACCCACCTTTTACGCCTTGCCCAAGGTGCATAAAAGATTAGATGACCCACCAGGGAGACCCATCATCTCGGGCAACGGGTCAATCACGGAAGGTATTAGTCAGGTAATAGATTACCATCTTAGACCCCACGTCATGGATTTACCGTCCTACACCAAAGACACGATCCATCTGCTACAGATTATTGATAATTTGACTATCCCCGACTCTGCTCTCCTAGTTACTATCGATGTGGAGTGTCTGTATAACAGCATCCCACATGATGCAGGAGTAGCAGCTGTTGAACGAGTGTTGAGGCAAAGAGCAACCACTGACTGGAAGTTCAATGCCTTCATACTCACAATGCTGGAATTTATTTTAAAACACAATGTGTTTTTATTTGAGGGCTCCCACTACCTCCAGGTACAGGGAGTGGCTATGGGGACATGCTGTGCTCCCTCATATGCTAACCTGTACCTGGGGGAGTGGGAGAAGACCTTCTTGCTGGGAGAGGGATCGTCTGTGTACTCTGACCACATACTAATGTGGCAGAGGTACATAGACGATATCTTCATCATTTGGGATGGCTCAGAAGACAGACTCAGGGAATGCCTGAGCTCTATGAACGTAAATAGTTTCAACCTTTTCTTTACTATGACCTATGATTCCAGGGAGGTCAACTTCCTGGATATCACTATCTCCAAAGATCGAACTGGAGTACTCCTGAGTAACCTTTATAGAAAAGAGACAGCGGGGAACACTCTGCTACACGCGGATAGTTTCCACCCCGAGCCATTGAAGAGATCCATTCCGTTTAGCCAATTTCTAAGACTCAAGAGGAATTGTAGTACACACGAAAACTTCCAGCAGGAATCCAACAAACTGACTGCCAGACTAAGAGAGAGAGGATACACCAAAACAGCTCTCAAAAAAGCGTTCAATCGCGTTAAGAATATGGACAGACGAAACCTGATCTTCAAAAAGAAAAACCTGAGGAAGGAAGACAATTCAACTAGAATTATCATGAAATTTTCCAATGAACATCAACAAATAAGAAAAATTATTTCCAAACACTGGTCAATTCTTACAGAAGATCCCATCGTAGGCGGTCCGGTCACCCCTAGACCTCAAATTACCTATAAAAAATCAGGTTCTATAGGAAATATGCTCACACAGAGTGAGTACAAAGGAAGTGCAAGAACGGACCCCTGCAAAACCTGGGGCACATATCCCTGTGGATCATGTGCTCAGTGTGGAGTTATAGGTAGGAGAACCATGATTACATTACCAAATGGGGAAAATTTTCAATTAAGACACTTCGCGAACTGTAGAACGCGGGGAGTCGTTTATCTGATGCAATGTCAGTGCGGGGCTTTCTACGTGGGGAAAACCCGACAGGAACTCACTAAGAGGGTTGAGAAGCACATCCATAGTATGAGTATTGGCAACTTATATCTGCCATTGGGCAGGCATGTAGCAAAACAGCATGGGTACAGGATGCCTAAGGTAAACTTCACTGTGGTGGACAGATTACACATACCCACCAGGGGGGGTGACTGGAACAAGGCCCTGCTCCAGCGCGAGATGCGCTGGATCAGGCGCCTTAGGGCCACCACTCCCCCTGGTCTCAATGAGACAGAGAGCTTTAGGCCCTTCTTAGAGGGCTTCAGATCAGGTAAAACCGACTAGGGGCACGCCCTCTATTCCACGTTATGTACATTTTATTCATTATTCCAATCAATCACCCCCATACCTTCGCTTCCTCTCTCCCTAGGACCCAAAACACCCTCCCTCTTCTCTTTCCCCCCCTCCCCCCCTCCTTTTCATTACATCTTTTACCCCCGAGATACTGTTTGGACACTATCTGAAGATTGTTTAGCCTTCTGGGGGGTTTCTAATTTACTATATAATGTCAACTTCTTGCAGCTCACTAAGTTGGCTACTATACTATATCTAGGTTGGGGCTTGTATACATTACAACCCCCACCGAGTGGAATTACTTTACTAATGTATTGTTTGTATAATTTCTATTATGTTCTAATATTTGATTTTACTGTTCTACCATGATTCCCGTTTAATATCACTGCAATCTCTGGTTTATCTCTTGTGATGGGTTGCTCCCATGTACACCACCCTGGGGGAGCTAGTCATGCGGAGGCCTAGGGCTCACCACCAACCTCTTAGATATGCCTGGGAGAGTCCTATACCTACCCGACACAGGGGGGCCCCACTGCTTTAGTTAGCTATGGGGCCTCTTTGCCCTGTCTTGCACATATGCCAGGCGGGAATTTCTGTGTCGGTGGTTATCAGTCCTCCCTTCCTCCCCCATCCTGGCAAAATCGTTGGGGGGGGAACCGTTGTGGTATTTTATCTCAAAGGCTCTGAGTCACTCTTTTTCATTTTCTTTTTCATTATTATTATTATTCAATCCAGGTCCCAAAACCCCCCCCCCCCCTCCCTGGCTCTCCCCCCCGGTCCTCTAGGCCCGGGGGGAACATGCCACCGGGAAATCATTAGGGGATCTAACTGGATTAGCTGCTGTTCACCATACATCCACTACCGATGCAGCTTTAATTCCGGGCGTACAGCCACAATGACACACTATCCCAGTGTGGGCACAGCCCTTCTTTAAGATGGCTGCTGGCCCCCACAGCATCATTTTTGACCTTCCCAGCCTTGCGTAGCTGAGGTACGTAATCCAATGCGCGCTGTTACGTCGCGCATGCGCGGGCCCTCGAGCTGAGTCGGTTGCCTAGGTAGCATTCGGCGTCTGTACGTCGAATGCTCCTGACAGCAGCGACCTCCACAAGCCGCGCTATTGGCCAGCGCGGCGCCTTGTCTCCGCCCATTAACCGGCCCACACCACAAATAGGACGCCAAAGACGGCAAATGGCGCCATTCTTCCCTGGACATTCATCCATGCACATGGGGCAGTCTTAAACTTTTGGCATCACGGAAACCCCCCCCGGCTCTTTACCCAGCGACCAGCTATTTACCTAATAGTAAGTGTGTTCCACTCTCTATACTTGGGACTTCCCACTTGATGGGAGGTGTATGTTTGTCTCACACTTCTAACCAAGGGGGAACTTCTTTGCATATGGGACTTGCTGTGGGGTAAGCCCACAGCTGTTTCTAATATACCACTCATTTTTACTATTTGCCCCATTACAGATAGCCATCAATTTTTCTTTGAGGCTAAGGACGCCGAATGTTGGGATTATCTATTATATCCAGCCGCCTTGTAGAGTATTAGGACAGTCCAGGCTTTTCTGATGTGGGATGTCTCTGACCCCTGGCATGTAATGCCCCCTAACTGGGCTGTCTTGGGAGAGCGTAAGTCACATGAGAATATAACCATTGCAGGGGATATGTATGGTATATATGTGTACAGTTCATAATAGCATTGTTTTCTGATTTCTTGATTTCTTAGACTGTGATGTACTTTCCCTGAAGAAGACTTTTATCTGTTAAGATTTAAACGTTGAAACGCGTTGGAAATTCCACTACTCCACACCAGGGTGGCCATCTAGGGTGACCGCACTGGGTAGTGTGATACATCACATTCTTCCTCAAGTCATTTTCTACATGCAATTCTCTATATTCATTTTGTATTGGATGTACTTGTAGAATTACATCATGCTTTGGAATTTATTTTATTATTTTTTGTTCTATGTTTATTGATCTATATGATTATCTGTGAAAAATTCATAAATTTACACATTTTATAACGTTGAATAATATCAAATAAAACAGATTTTATTTTAAAACATATTCTTGAATTCATTGCCTTAAAAATCCCCTTAGAGGTATTATATTTTTCTATAGATTTACATGGGATGATGGCAATGACACATCCATACCACCAAGGTCATACTTACCTAAATTCTATTCTATACCATTCTATTGTTTTCTATTCAAATGTATTCTATTAAAAATTTGAATTTCGAAAGATTGTTATATTCTTTCTATTCTGTTTCTTTCTATACTATTCTGTTATTTTCTATTGTATTCTAATCTATTCTTTTTTATTCTATTCAAATTCGAATTGATTCTATTTGCATTTTGGGAAATGGTTATATTCTTTCTATTCTGTTCTTTTCTATCCTATCCTATTCTATTATTTTCTATTCAAGTGTATTCTATTCAAAATTAAAATTTCGGAAGATGGTTATATTCTTTGCATTCTGTTTTTTTTCAATACTATTCTGTTATTTTCTATTCTATTCTAATCTATTCTTTTCTATTCTATTCAAATTCGAATTGATTCTATTTGCATTTTGGGAAATGGTTATATTCTTTCTATTCTATTGTATTTTAATTCTATTCTTTTCTGTTCTATTATAGTCTATTCTATTCTCTTTTTTTTTCTGTTATTTTATTCTCTATTTTGCTCTGTTTTACTCTATTATATTCTATTTTTTTTTTTTTTTTAGTTATAGTCTTTTCTATTCCTTTTCTATTTTTTTTCTATTCTATTCTTCCAATTTCTATTCTATTTTATACTCTTCGGAAATTCGAAAACTATTCGAATTCGAAAACTATTCGAATTTGAAAACTATTCTAATTTGAAAACTATTCGAATTTGAAAACTATTCGAATTTGAAAACTTTTTCGAATTTGAAAAACGATTCGAATTTGAAACCTTTTCGAATTTAAAAACTTTTTCGAATTTGAAAAACGATTTGAATTCGAAACCTTTTCGAATTTGAAAACTTTTCGAATTTGAAAAACTATTCGAATTTGAAAAACTATTCGAATTCGAAACCTTTTCGAATTTGAAAACTTTTTCGAATTTGAAAACTTTTTCAGATTTGAAAACTATTCGAATTCGAAAACTATTTGAATTTGAAAAACTATTAGAATCAATTTGAAGCCTAATTCCATCCAAATTGTTTTTTCTATTATTCTGTATTCGTTTAAATTCGGTACTATTCGAAATTGAAAACTATTCGAATTCGAATTATTCGAAACTATTTGAATTTGAAAACTTTTTTGAATTTGAAAACTTTTTCTAATTTGAAAACTATTTGAAATTGAAAACTTTTTCGAATTTGAAAACGATTTGGATTTGAAAACTTTTTCGAATTTGAAAACTTTTTCTAATTTGAAAACTATTTGAAATTGAAAAATTTTTCGAATTTGAAAACTATTCGAATTTGAAAACTTTTTCGGATTTAAAAACTATTCGAAATCGAACAACTATTAGAATCAATTCGAAGTCTAATTCCGTCCAAATTTTTTTCCCGTTATTCTGTATTCTTTTAAATTCGGTACTATAGTGATTCGATTACATCCGAATGTCCGAAAAACTAAAATTCAAATTCGGAACAAAACAAACTGCACATGTCTGGCTAACAATCCCTCTTGTGATAGCTTTGGGCAGTGACCAGTCTCCCTATATGGATACATCAGGGATCTTTTGGAGTTCAATGTTGCCCCTGCCCTCCAAAGCAGCTAAGCACAGATCATGCTTAGTTAGCTGCTTTCATCATGGTAATAGCTAGGCAATGACAGCTCTTTTACTTCCATATTCATTCATAACAGAGGAGATGGAGGAATGGGTGTGTATTATACAGTTTAAGCTTTATGTGATGATGATGATATCCTTTTGGGCAGTAGCACAATGAATTGGTATTCATGCCTCTAGAACAGGGGGTCTCAAACTGGAGGCCCTCCAGCTGTTGCAAAACTACTAAAAGTCCCATCATGCCTCTGCCTGTGGCAGTCATGCTTGTTACTGTCAGCCTTGCAATGCCTCCTGGGACTTGTCGTTTCGTAACAGCTGCAGGGCCACCAGTTTGAGACCCCTGCTCTAGAAGAAGTGGAATATCAGAGTTTGGGAAGTATCTCGGTATTCCAGTTGCTGGTTCTTTGAGAAGGACTGTATGTACAGATCAAAAATAAGCAGTCCAAAGCAGTTTGGGGTCCACAAATGCCCCCTTCCTCAGGGCTTGAAATAGAAAACCATGTATATGGATCTACTGAGAGTAGGGCTGGAACAAGAGGTGGGCAGGAGGGGCGGTTGCCCTGGGTGCAATTATTTACCGTAGGGATGAGGGCGCCTTCCTTCTGTTTCAAGGCTGACAGGAGAAGTGGCAGTGAGTGAATACCGAGTGTAGGATCCCCTAAGCTTGCACATCATCAATGGGAAAGGGGGCACAGTTTGGCATCTTTGCCCTGGACGCTAGGTGACCTTGTCCTGGTACTGAGAGTAAATATTCATGTACCGGTGTGATATTAGGCACAGGTCTTGTCAGCATGCCTATGTCACACCTAGGTTACCCCCTCCCAGCTGCCTCCTGGGATGTCTGTCACATGTAGCACCCCCTGCTGCCTCCTGGAATGTTAATGTCACAGGTAGCACCTCCTGGGATGTCTATATCACGCATAGCATCCCCACTGCCTCCTGGATGTCTTAAACGTGTGGCTCCCCTTGCTGCCTCCTGGGATGTTTTTGTAACGTAGCACCCCTCTGTTGCCTCCTGGGTGTCTGTCACATGTAGCACCTCTTGCTGCCTCCTGGGTGTCTATCACAGATCTCAGGAGGCAGTTGCCACCAGATTCTGTTCTTGGGCAGAGGTGCTGCAGGGCATCAGGACATCCCCCATCGCCTCCTGGGATGTCAATGTCACACAGCGTACCCCCTCCTGCCTCCAGGGAAGTTGATGTCATACACAGTACCCCAGTGGCGGCTGGTGAAGTTTTAGGATGGGGGGCAGACTCCGCCCTTCCTTTTTGACCCCTCCCACTTAGTGAAAATGGGCGTGGTTTCAGTGAAATAGTGGGCGTGGCTCTAAGGTGGTGTGGTTAGCGTCTGAGATGAACGAGGGATGGAGGGAGAGGGATGGAGGGACAGCAGGCCTAGATCCTAAACAACAATAGAAATGTGTATTCTAGAAAGTTTAACAATCAGCAGATAAAGATACTCCAAACACCTGGTGTTAGCGCTTCAATCATCCCGGCACCATGGTTGTTATGGTGTCAGGATGATTGAAGCGCATTATTTCTATTATTACATTGTAATATAAAATTAAATCATTCAACTCACCATAATGCAGAATCAGTGGGAGCCCCGAGTGTGTCACTAGCCACGTCGCCTACAACCAGATGCCATCAGGTGTCCCCAGCAGTCCGTCCTTACATGCAGCCTGTGTCACATCAAATGCAGCCTGTGTCACATCAAATGCAGCCTCTGTCCCCCAAATGCAGCCTCTGTCTCCCCAAATGCAGCCTCTGCCCCCCCCCAAATGCAGCCTCTGCCCCCCCAAATGCAGCCTCTGTCCCCCCCAATACAGCCTCTGCCCCCCCCCAAATGCAGCATGCCTGTGTCCCATTACATGCAGCATGCCTGTGTCCCATTAAATGCAGCCTCTGTTCTCCCAAATGCAGCCTCTGTTCTCCCAAATGCAGCCTCTGTCCCCCCCAAATGCAGCATGCCTGTGTCCCATTACATGCAGCATGCCTGTGTCCCATTAAATGCAGCCTCTGTTCCCCCAAATGCAGCCTCTGTCCCCCCCCCAAATGCAGCATGCCTGTGCCCCCCCAAATGAAGCCTCTGCCCCCCCAAATGCAGCCTCTGCCCCCCCAAATGCAGCCTCTGTCCCCCCCAAATGCAGCATGCCTGTGTCCCATTAAATGCAGCCTCTATTCCCCCAAATGCAGCCTCTGTCCCCCCAAATGCAGCCTCTGTCCCCCCCAAATGCAGCATGCCTGTGCCCCCCTCAAATGAAGCCTCTGTCCCCCCCAAATGCAGCCTCTGCCCCCCCCAAATGCAGCCTCTGTCCCCCCCAAATGCAGTCTTTGTCCCCCCAAATACAGCATGCCTGTGTCCCATTAAATGCAGCCTCTGTCCCTCCCAAATACAGCCTCTGTCCCCCCCAAAATGCAGCCTCTGTCCCCCCCCCAAATGCAGCCTTTGTCCCCCCCAAATGCAGCCTCTGTCCCCCCCAAATACAGCCTCTGCCCCCCCCCAAAATGCAGCCTCTGTCCCCCCCAAAATGCAGCCTCTGTCCCCCCAAATACAGCCTCTGCCCCCCCCCAAATACAGCCTCTGTCCCCCCCCCAAATACAGCCTCTGTCCCCCCCAAAATGCAGCCTCTGCCCCCCCCCCCAAAATGCAGCCTCTGTCCCCCCCAAATACAGCCTCTGTCCCCCCCCAATACAGCCTCTATCTGCCCCCAAAATGCAGCCTCTGCCCCCCCCCCAAATGCAGCCTCTATCCCCCAAAAGACTGCCTGTCCCCCCCAATACAGCCCCTGTCCCCCCATTCTCCACACAGCGCCAGCGGTTCTTACCTTGGGTCTTCTGCGGTGTCCTCCTCCTCACACTGGCACCAGCATTCTTCCTGTTTCCTCTCTCGCAATGAGAGAGAGAATCAGGAAGTGACATCTGACTCAGGGCAGATGTCAATCAAATCTGAAGTGCCGAGTAGCTTCCGCCCGGCGCCTGTAGTATATATTACTATGGCCGGGCGGAAGCTACTCGGCGCGTCAGAAAACGTCACAAGGCGGGCTAAACGCCCGCAAATGCAGCGCCACGTCTGCAATCTCGTGATTGCATAGACGTGGCGCTTCCTATAAGTGCACTGTGTCCGGCGTCGCACTGTGTCCGGCGTCCGAACACAGTGCACTTAAGGACCTTTTTTTTTCCTTTTTTTTTAAAGGGCCAGTAATAAAAATGTATTTATTTTTTTTGACTTTTTTTTTTTTGCTGCCCGGAGGGGAGGGGAGAGGCGGCGCCCAGGCACCCCCTATGGATGGGCCGCCACTGCCCTCTGCTGCCTCTTGGGACTTCAGTGCCACATGTAGTGCCCCCTGCTGCCTCCTGGGATGTCAATGCCACATGTAGTGCTGCCTCCTGGGATGTCAATGCCACACGTAGTGCTCCCTGCTGCCTCCTGGGATGTCAATGCCACACGTAATGCCCCCTGCTGCCTCCTGGGATGTCAATGCCACACATAGTGCTCCCTGCTGCCTCCTGGGATGTCTGTCACACATAGTGCCCTCTGCTGCCTCCTGGGATGTCTGTTACACACAGTGCTCCCCACTGGCTTCTGGGATGTTTGTCACACATAGTCCCCCCCACTGCCTCCTGGGATGACTGTTACACATAGTGCTCTCTGCTGCCTCCTGGGATGTCTGTCACACATAGTGCCACCCGCTGCCTCCTGGGATGTCTGTCACACATAGTGCCACCCGTTGCCTCCTGGGATTTCTGTTACACATAGTGCTCCCTGCTGCCTCCTGGGATGTCTTTCATTTGTTGCTCCCCCTGCTACCTCCTGGGATGTTTTTGTCTCATAGCATCTCCTCCTGTTGCTTCCTGGATGTCTGTCACACATAGTGCCCCATGCTGCCTGCTGGGATGTCTGTCACAGATCTCAGGAGGCAGTTGCCACTGGATTCTGCTCTTAGGCAGAGGTGCTGCAGGGCGTCAGGACATCCCCCATCGCCTCCTGGGATGTCAGTGTCACACAGCGTACCCCCTGCTGCCTCCAAGGAAATTGATGTCATATATAGTACCCTCTGCTGCCTCTTGGGATGTCAATGCCACACGTAGTGCCCCCTGCTGCCTCCTGGAAAGTCAATGCCACACGTAGTGCTGCCTCCTGGGATATCAATGCCACAAGTAGTTCCCCCTGCTGCCTCCTGGGATATCAATGCCACACATAGTGCTCCCTGCTGCCTCCTAGGATGTCTGTCACACATAGTGCCCTCTGCTGCCTCCTGGGATGTCTGTTACACACAGTGCTCCCCACTGGCTTCTGGGATGTTTGTTACACATAGTCCCCCCCGCTGCCTCCTGGGAGGACTGGTATACATAGTGCTCCCTGCTGCCTCCTGGGATGTCTGTCACACATAGTGCCACCCGCTGCCTCCTGAGATATCTGTTACACATAGTGCCACCTGCTGCCTCCTGGGATGTCTGTCACACATAGTGCCACCCGTTGCCTCCTGGGATTTCTGTTACACATAGTTACACTGATGTCACATAGTTACACTGATGTCATATACAGTACCCTCTGCTGCCTCTTGGGATGTCAATGCCACACCTAGTGCCCCCTGCTGCCTCCTGGAAAGTCAATGCCACACGTAGTGCTGCCTCCTGGGATGTCAATGCCACAAGTAGTGCCCCCTGCTGCCTCCTGGGATGTCAATGCCACAAATAATGCTCCCTGCTGCCTCCTGGAATGTCTGTCACACATAGTGCCCCCCGCTGCCTCCTGGGATGTCTGTTACACATAGTGCTCCCTACTGCCTCCTGAGATGTCTGTTGCACATAGTGCTCCCTGCTGCCTCCTGGGATGTCTGTCACACATAGTGCTCTCCGCTGCCTCCTGGGATGTCTGTCACACATAGTGCTCCCCGCTGCCTCCTGGGATGTGTGTCACACATCCCAGAAGGCAGTTGCTGCTGGATTCTGCTCACGGGCAGAAGTGCTTCAGGGCTTCAGGACCCAGCAGAGAGACCTCATGCAGGTACTTCGGTCCCAAATACCTGCATTGTTTGTGCATGTGCGGCAAGCCCCACACATGCACAGATGTGCCGCAGGCCAGTGCGTGGGTTTTGAAAATCTGGCAGAGGCCTTTGGTACATCTGCGCATTTTGTGATATATTCAAACTTGGCCGCACGGGCAAGGAGGAGCGGGGTAGAAATAACAGGGGACTGAAGTTCCTGTTTAATAAGGTTCTCTTTTTTTATGATAAAAGGCGAAAAAAAACCTCAAAAAATGATCCTGTTGCTGTATATTGAGAAATGTCAGGAATTTATCCATGGAGACTTATCAAAGTCCACTTTTAATTTTAGGCAATCTCATGAACCCCCGTGGTGAAGCAGGGGTTCCTACATACACACTCTGGATAGGATTTGGGAACTAGGTTCTGGGTGTGGCTCCTGAAGGATGTGATTCATGGAGACAGAAGACATTTGAAGTATCGGTATCGGTGCTTATTAATTACTGTAGCAGACGTGTTTTGTACCCGGCGCTCCTCGGGAGGATTGAACACCGCGCAGCATATGCTGAATTCTGGCAATCGTCTGTTTACAGAAGTTTAGAAAATATTTTGAGCAGTTGGGCATGAAATTATTTAATATCCCTCTCGAGAGGAAATGCTAACAATGTTCAAGGCGCTGTTCCCTCACTCTTCGTGAATGCTGTTCTTTTCTTTTTTTTCTTTTTTTTTTTTAAATGTGTGCCTCGTGAGAACCTGGACGGCCGAGAGCGCACTTTCCACCGCCGCGGCCTGGAACAAAATAGACAATACCGGCACATGTGGCCGATTAAAAATAGCTGGAGGTGGACCGTCCGAAACAATTGTAGGTGCTCCATTAACGAGGTCGTAAATCTTCCCTGAAATGTTCCGTACTCATTGTCTCCTTTACGTAATCGCATAACTTTTGTTCAGAAAATTCTGGAATGTGCCGCCGTCCTATTTATAGTTTTAATTTGGTCAAGAGAAGGATGAGAAGGGGTGGAACGTTTCGAGTTAGTAATGCGGGTCTCTAGTATAACACTTGGGGTCAGATATTTACATGTCCGGGATTTAAACTGTATGTAGCGCTACCCCCCGTAAGAGCAGGGCTGGTGCAAGGATTTTTGAGACCCTAGGCAAAACCTCATTTTGCCGGCCCCCTAGGCTCCACCACTGACTCCACCCCCTTTTCCCTGCCCATGTATACCCCACCTTTTTAATGAAGCGCCCATCAAACGCAGCCCACCAGCGCCCATCAAATGCAGCCTCACCATTGCCCTTCAATGCAGCCTACCAGCGCCCATCAAAGGCAGCCTACCAGCGCCCATCAAATGCAGCCTACCAGCGCCCATCAAATGCAGTCTACCAGCGCCCATCAATGCAGCCTACCAGCGCCCATCAATGCAGCCTCCTCAGAGCCCATCAAATGCAGCCTACCAGCGCCCATCAATGCAGCCTACCAGCGCCCATCAAATGCAGCCCCACCAGCGCCCATCAATGCAGCCTCCCCAGCGCCCATCAAATGCAGCCTACCAGCGCCCATCAAATGCAGCTCACCAGCGCCCATCAATGCAGCCTACCAGCGCCCATCAAATGCAGCCTACCAGCGCCCATTAATGCAGCCTACCAGCGCCCATCAATGCAGCCTCACCAGTGCCTATCAATGCAGCCTACCAGTGCCCATCAAATGCAGCCTACCAGCGCCCATCAAATGCAGCCTACCAGCGCCCATCAAATGCAGTCTACCAGCGCCCATCAATGCAGCCTACCAGCGCCCATCAATGCAGCCTCCTCAGAGCCCATCAAATGCAGCATACCAGCGCCCATCAATGCAGCCTACCAGCGCCCATCAAATGCAGCCCCACCAGCGCCCATCAATGCAGCCTCCCCAGCGCCCATCAAATGCAGCCTACCAGCGCCCATCAAATGCAGCTCACCAGCGCCCATCAATGCAGCCTACCAGCGCCCATCAAATGCAGCCTACCAGCGCCCATTAATGCAGCCTACCAGCGCCCATCAATGCAGCCTACCAGCGCCCATCAAATGCAGCCTACCAGCGCCCATCAATGCAGCCTCACCAGCGCCCATCAAATGCAGCCTACCAGTGCCCATCAAATGCAGCCTACCAGTGCCCACCAATGCAGCCTCCCCAGCGCCCCATTAATGCAGCCTACCAGCACCCATCAAATGCAGCCTACCAGCGCCCATCAATGCAGCCTACCAGCACTCATCAATGCAGCCTCCCCAGCGCCCATCAAATGCAGCCTACCAGCGCCCATCAATGCAGCCTACCAGTGCCGATCAAATGCAGCCCCACCAGCGCCCATCAATGCAGCCTCACCAGCGCCCATCAATGCAGCCTACCAGCGCCCATCAATGCAGCCTCCCCAGCGCCCATCAAATGCAGCCTACCAGCGCCCATCAATGCAGCCTCCCCAGCGCCCATCAATGCAGCCTCACCAGCGCCCATCAAATGCAGCCTACCAGTACCCATCAATGCAGCCTCACAAGCGCCCATCAAATGCAGCCTACCAGCACCCATCAAATGCAGCCTACCAGCGCACATCAAACGCAGCCTCACCAGTGCCCATCAATGAATGTTTGCTTGCTTACATTCATTTGGGAGTCAGGACACACACACAGTCCTCTGCTGCCACTGTGCCTCTGATACTATGTGCGAACGAAGCGGCAGCTGCCTGCTGATGCTTGCTGCAGAGAGAAGAGAGTAGGAACACCAGTGGCCAGGCGCCCTAGGCAGCAGTGTGCCCTAGGCGGCTGCCTAGTTTGCCTAGTGGTAGCACTGGCCCTGCTTAGGAGTCACTGGCTAGGATGGGTCATCTGCTCTTTGCCTTGACCTTCTCCAGAACCTCGGCCCCTCTGACACACCAGGTTGAGTGTACAAACTTATCTTATCACAGGAAATTGCTGAAAAGTTATACTTTGTACCCTGTAGTAGAGCTACATCAAAGAAAACAGGTACTGAACCAGGTAGTAAAGGCAAACTTCATATATTGTCACCCTATATGGTTGGTAACTAGGCATAGAATGGGATAACAATGGTGATAACAAAATTTAGCATTCAAAGTGATAACCAGTAGGGACGAGGCATAGGATGACATTTGGCACCCAGATCAGCATAAACAGTAGCAAGGCCACCTCAAGTGCAGCAGTGAGCAGAATTAAAGTTCACTCTACTGAGTGCTAGAACTATAGTATACAGTGGAACCTTGCATTACGAACATAATCTGTTCCAGGACAATGCTTGTAATCCAAAAAACTTGCATATCAAAGCAAATCTCCCCATAGAAGTCAATGGAAAGGAAGACAATTCATTCCGGATTGACTTCTATTGCATGCAGTACCGCATGTGGCCAGAGGTGGGGTGGGGCACCAGAGAGCCTCAGAAATACTCGCGTACAGCTCGGCTGAACTCGGAAAGCCTCGGAAAGGCTCAGAAAGCCTCGGACAAGTTCGGAAACACTCGGGAACGGAGAATTTCCGAGTATTTCCGGCTCCGGACCATTCCAAGTGTCACCGGCGCCCCCACACCTCTGGCCAAATGCGGTACTGCACACCACATTAGCTTGAATTCTGCTCGTTTTGCAAGACAACACTCGCAAACCAAGTCAGAATTAAAAAAAAAGTTGTTCGTCTTTCAAAACGCTCAATAACCATGTTACTCGTTAACCAAGGTTCCACTGTACTGCCAAGTGATGCTAGTCCTAAACCAACTGGGTATGTACTGTTCAAAAGAAAAGTAGGATGGTAGGGTAGGGGGCAGGGGAACAAAGCGGGATTGCAGAATAATTATTATTAGAGGGGCAGCCCTTTGAAATGTTCATCTGCCGGCTATCGTTGGGGCCCTTTAAGAGAGCCTTTGCATCCAACAGTGGTCCGAGTTAACCTGCATGCAGCATAGGTACAATATACGGTATAATCTTGGCAGGGGTTCAAGGTAGATGCAGTGGAATAATGTCCTTACAGGATGTCTCCGATTTACAAGCCGATCTCAATGCTCTGTCTAATTTGGGTGACTATGTGGCAAATGACGTTTCATGTTGATAAATGTAAAGTTCTGCACTTGGGTCTAAGAATATGCATCATACATACTAGAGGGAGTATAACTGGGGGAGTCAATGGTGGAGAAGGATCTGGGGGGGGGTTTTGGTAGATCATAAGCTCAATAATAACATGCAATGCCAAGCTGTGAATTCCAAAGTGAGCAAAGTCCTTTCTTGTATTAGGAGAGGTATGGGCTCCAGAGAGAGAGAGATATCATTTTGCCCCCCTGTACAAATCATTAGTAAGATCTCATCTGGAATATGCAGTTCAGTTTTGGGCTCCAGTTCTCAAAAAAGATATCGGGGAACTGGAGAAAGTGCAGAGAAGGGCAACTAAACTGATAAGAGGCATGGAGGAGATCAGCTATGAGGAAAGATTAGAGGAACTGAATTTATTCTCTCTTGAGAAGAGGAGATTAAGGGGGGGGGGGGGGGGTATGATCACCATGTATAAATATGTAAGGGGTCCATATAGTGAACTTGGTGTTGAGTTATTCTCTTTACGGTCAACACAGAGGAAAGGGGGCACTCTTTACGTCTAGAGGAAAGGAGATCTCATCTTCAAATACAGAAAGATTTCTTCACAGTAAGAGCTGTGAAAATGTGGAATAGACTCCCTCCAGAGGTGGTTCTGGCCAGCTCAGTAGATTGCTTTAACCACTTCAGCCCCGGAAGGATTTACCCCCTTCCTGACAAGAGCATTCTTTGCGATTCGGTACTGCGTCGCTTTAACTGACAATTGCGCGGTCATGCAACGTTGCTCCCAAACAAAATTGACGTCCTTTTTTTCCCACAAATAGAGCTTTCTTTTGGTGGTATTTGATCGCCTCTGCGATTTTTATTTTTTGCGCTATAAACAAAATAAGAGCGACAATTTTGAAAAAAACGCATTATTTTTTACATTTTGCTATAATAAATATCCCCCAAAAATATATAAAAAAAACATTTTTTTTCTTCAGTTTAGGCCGATCGTATTCTTCTACATATTTTTGGTAAAAAAAATCGCAATAAGCGTTTATTAATTGGTTTGCGCAAACGTTATAGTGTTTACTAAATAGGGGATAGTTTTATGGCATTTTTATTAATAATTTTTTTTTTACTAGTAATGGCAGTGATCTGCGATTTTTATTGTGACTGCAACGTTATGGCGGACATGTTGGACATTTTTGACACATTTTTGGGACCATTGTCATTTATACAGCGATCAGTGCGATTAAAAATGCACTGATTACTGTGTAAATGACACTGGCAGTGAAGGGGTTAACCACTAGGGGGCGGGGAGGGGTTAAGTGTGTCCTAGGGAGTGATTACTAACTGTGGGGGGATGGGCTGTGTGGGTGACGTCACTGATCTCTGCTCCGATGACAGGGAGCAGAGATCGAGTGACACTTGTCACTAGGCAGAACAGGGAGATGCTGTTTACAACGGCATCTCCCCGTTCATCCGCTCCGTGAGGCGATCGCGGGTCTCCCCGCGGCGATCGAGTCCGCGGGACCCGCGACCTGACCCACGGAGCTCCCGGCCGGCGCGCACGCACGGGCACGGCGGGAAATTCAAATGGACGTACAGGTACGCCCATTTGCCCAGCTGTGCCGCTCTGCCAACGTACATCGGCGTGCGCCGGTCGGCAAGCGGTTAAGAAAGGCCTGGATTCCTTTCTAAATGTACATAATATAACTGGGTACTGACATTTATAGGTAAAGTTGATCCGGGGTAAATCCGATGGCCTCTCAGGGGATCAGGAAGGAATTTTTTCCCCTGCTGTAGCAAGTTGGACCATGCTTTGCTGTTTTTTTTTTGCCTTCCTCTGGATCAACTGTGGGTTAATGATTTTGTATTTGGGTTTGTATTATTTTTTTCTTTGGTTGAACTAGATGAACTGGTGTTTTTCTTTCAACCTGACTAACTATGTAACTATGTGATACACAGGCGTTAAGAGTATGTAATACACAGAGTGCAAGGATCAGGAGTATGTAATGCGCAAGGTGCAGGCGTCAGGAGTATGTAATGCGCAAGGTGCAGGCGTCAGGCGTATGTAATGCGCAAGGTGCAGGCGTCAGGAGTACGAGGTTTCCTATTTAGAATAATAAGCTGTCAGGTTAGCAAAACAGCGATATCAGAACCGATTCAATCATACAGTTTGTAGTGTACATAGATTTGAAAAACAATGGGATAAAGGAATATTCCTGAAGGTTTATCTCATGGTTACTGTGAAATTGTGTGAATGCATCAATGCAGTACATGTTATCAGAGCTTGGATTCATTGAATGAGTTTACCAAAAATGTAAATATTGCAGAATATACAACCTCATGCTACATAACTAAGCTCCGTTTCATGCTGAATAAAGTAAATTATTAATGTATCTTAATAAGAAAACTATCTTTATTATCTTTTATTATTTATTATTATTATTTATTTATTATTATCTTTTATTTATTTATTATTTTTATACCTATTATTTATTTATCTTTATTTTCGGGTCATTCGGTATGATCGCAATTCGTAAATTCGTAAATTCAAAAATCCAAAAATAAGAAAGAAAATCTGAAATTTTGACAGAATAACTAACTAATAATAACTAACTATTAAATTATAAGTATTGGAATTTCCTTTTCAAATTTGGCTGTTAATGAACGTAAGGAATATGAATTTATCCAAAGTTACGAATTATCTGAAATAACGAATGCCGCATCTAAAAGTAATGGAACAAAACAAATTAATAAATAATAATAATAAGACGTTTTTATTATTATTATTGTCATTTATTATTATTAATTTGTTACTTTTCATTTGTTTAGATGCGGCATTCGTTATTTCAGGTAATTTGTAACTTCGGGTTAAATTCATATTCCTTACGTTCATTAACAACGAAATTTGAAAAGGAAATTCCAATACTTATAATTTAATAGTTAACTTATTATTTCAGATTTTTTCAGGTTTTCGGATTTTCAAATTTACGAATTTAGAAATTTAGAAATTTTTGAATTTACAAATTTATGAATTTTCGAATATTTAAATTTATCAATATTCGGGAATATTCGTTAAATGTGTTTTCGTTAATTCGGTTATTTCCGAATTAACTAATTTGTCTAAATTCGCTAAAAAACTAATTCGGAACGAAACAAATTGCACATGTTTATCAGGGGTATGTAATGCACAGAGTGCAGGAGTCAGGGGTATATAATGCCTATAAGGTGCAGGCGTCAGGAGTATGTAATGTACAGGATGTAAGGGTCAGGAGTATGTAATGCGTGCAGGGGTCTGGAGTATGTAATGTGCAGGGTGCAGGCATCAGGAGTATGTAATGCACAGAGTGCAGGAGTCAGGAGTATGTAATGTACAGAGTGTAAGGGTCAGGAGTATGTAATGCGTGCAGGGGTCTGGAGTATGTAATGAACAGGGTGCAGGAGTCAGGAGTATGTAATATACAGAGTGTAAGGGTCAGGAGTATGTAATGTGCAGGGTGCAGGCATCAGGAGTATGTAATGCACAGAGTGCGGGGGTCAGGAGTATGTAATGACAGAGTGCTCACTTCCCTCACAAGCAATATCATACCCCTCTTTCCCCTCTCCGAAAAATGTCAGCATTGATTTGCACGTCCAACCACCATCATTCTGGTTTCCCATTGATCGTAAGTAACATTTAAACTCTTTTTACAAACCCTGGTCACTAATAAATATATTTCTTATAATTGCCAGCGCCATCTGGTGGCCATATTGCAGTATTTTCCTGAACTACCGCAATAGGGAAAATACCACATTATGACCACTAGATGGACAATCCTAGAAAATATACCTATTGGACACATTACAGGGATTATTTGGGAGCAAGTAATAACTCAGATTTTACTTTTTTCTTATCTTTTTGTATGGAAATTTAGAATTCATACCAAGAAACGTGACCTTTTCCTCTAGCCCCATGGAACACACAGATAAAGGACTCCAGCTTTTTAAAGCAGCAGGGGATCTCCCAGTTCCACAATTAACTGGTGACATATGCCAGCACTGCCAAGAGGATTTTTCTGTAATTCCCTTTAAACATGAATGTAGCATTTTTGCTTCTGTTGCAATAAGTTCATCCATCTGTGTTGTGGACCTGCTGGGAAACCGGGGATGAGGGAGACACCGGGACATATAGGACAGGTCCGCTTTAAGCCAGGAAGAAGCGATGTGTATTCTCGGCCTTTTGGCTAAGGTCAAGTGAAGTGTCTGTTCTTATCAGTTACCAAGTGGTGGCGCTGTGCTACTGTCCTTGACCTATGGCGGTAGGTTAGGGGTGGCGGTGGCTATGCAAATCCACTTGGTGTAATGGTAACCTGGATGGTTAGTATCGGGGAGAGCCGAAACTGGACTGCTCAATGAACTGAGGGCCATTAATAGGTCTCCTCTAGAGAAAGTTGCAAGGGTTACCTCCTGATGGGGATGGAGAGGCACTGGTCTGGCCGAATGACCGGGTTCCATGGTGTACGTGCTCCTGGAATGGCAGTCCAGGGGTGCCGTAATTCTGATTGTGAGTGGGGGCTCACTTTGAGTTTTGCTGGCACCTAGGTCACTGCACCATCACACTTTTTTCACACCTGCCTCTTGGGCCGGGCCTTTTGGCTAGGTCCAGAGGAATCTTTATTCCTGGCCGGAAGGCTGGCCCTTGTACTGCACAATGGCACTTAGCAATTTCTTCACTTCCCTTTTCCCCACCTTTGTGTTGTTTGTCGTGTTTGTCACTTTATGTTTTTTTTTGGTTGTTGGGTTTGTACACGTTTCACGTTTGATTAGTAGGGTGTAGGTCCTCGGGCCTGCCCTGAACGTCTTAGGAGGGGGTGGACATGGCCTTCTGGCTTGGTTTGCCCTCTCTCATGGGGTCTCCCTTCGGGGGAGCCCCACCTAGTACTTGGGGTGGTCTGTTTTGGCAGACCTCCCAGAGAACGGGGTCCGTCTGGTTTTGGCCAGATGGACCATGTTACATAGTTACATAGTTGGTGAGGTTGAAAAAAGACACAAGTCCATCAAGTCCAACCCATGTGTGTGATTATATGTCAGTATTACATTGTATATCCTTGTATGTTGCGGTCGTTCAGGTGCTTATCTAATAGTTTTTTGAAACTATCAATGCCCCCCCGCTGAGACCACCTCCTGTGGAAGGGAATTCCACATCCTTGCCGCTCTTACAGTAAAGAACCCTCTACGTAGTTTAAGGTTAAACCTCTTTTCTTCTAATTTTAATGAGTGGCCCCGAGTCTTGTTAAACTCACTTCTGCAAAAAAGTTTTATCCCTATTGTAGGGTCACCAGTACAGTATTTGTATAATGAAATCATATCCCATCTCAAGCGTCTCTTTTCCAGAGAGAATAAGTTCAGTGCTCATAACCTTTCCTCATAACTAATATCCTCCAGACCCTTTATTAGCTTTGTTGCCCTTCTTTGTACTCGCTCCATTTCCAGTACATCCTTCCTGAGGACCCCATCGCCTAGTTACCATGTGAAGTACCCGTAGTCCCCGTCTGGAGCCTAACGCCCCAGGGGATCAGGGCAAAGGTCCCGTCTCTTCGGAGGAGGACCATATGTACACCCTGTGCACTTTTTGTGGCTCACTTTTTTGGCATACACTTTATTTTGAACCGGGTGGAGTTTTTGGAGGGTGCTCACACATCACAGGCTTTAAAAAAAGAAGAGAAAAGAAGCGGCGTGTATTACACAGACATGAATTACATCTGACGGTTGCCATCCCCGGGACCCCGGTATGTGTTCTGCTGTAAACATTTAATATTCTGATTGAGGTCTGCAGGGTTCAGCTCATCTCCTGGAAACTGTAACCAACTTTTCCCTGATTATGTTCCGAATATCCCGGAGTTTCCACCATTAATTATAGATGTCCCCTATTTCCTTTCCCTATAGAAGCATCTGTCTACAACATTCTCATTTCATTTCATTCTACATATACAATAAACCGAAATCTATAGACAAATAGAAAACCTGCACAGCGGGATCACCTGAAGATTGGAAGAAAATGCTTAAAGCGGAACTAAACCCGTTGATTTAATGGTTTCAAAAAATAGTTACATTCCCGGCATGCCAGGAATGCTAACTGTCACATTTTCTTGTGCTCTCAACCAAACTGTCAAATTATTACAGTAAGGCCCATTTCACACTGGGGCAGTGGGTGCGTCAGCGGTAAAACAACGCTATTTTTAGCGCCGCTTTACTGCCAATTTCGCGGCGCTATTTGTCCGCTAGCGGGGTGCTTTTACCCCCCCCCCCGCTAGCGGCCGAGAAAGGGTTAAAAACACCACAAAGCGCTGCTGCAGCAACGCTATGCCGGCGGTATAGCCGCGGTGCCCCATTGATTTCAATGGGCAGGAGCGGTTTAGGAGCAGTATACACACCGCTCCTTCGCCGCTCCAAAGATGCTGCTAGCAGGATTTTTTTTTACCGTCCTACCAGCGCACAGCTACAGTGTGAAGGTCCTCGGGGCTTTCACATTGGAGACACAGCAGCGGCCCTTTCAGGGCACTTTGCAGGCGCTATTTTTAGCACTGTAGCGCCTGCAAAGTGCCCCAGTGTGAAAGCGGTCTTAATGGCTGGTGTCGTAACGGATCACATGTGCAGCATCATGGCAGTTACAGATCAAATCAGCCATAACATTCTGACCGCTGACAGGTAAAGTGAATAATATTGGTTATCCCCTTACAATGCCACCTGAAAGTGGGTGGGATATATTAGGCAGCAAGTGAACATGATGTCCGTGAAGTTGATGTTGAAAGCAGAAAAAATGGACAAGTGTAAGGATTTGAGCGACTGTGACAAGACTGTGTGCAGTGTTCAGGACCCACCAAAAGGGGTTCTGGAAGAAAGGAAGAACAGGCCAACTGGTGACGGGGTCATGGGTGGCCAAGGCTCATTCATTGAGGTGGGGGAGGGAAGGCACAATAATGGGGGGGAAGGCTCATTGATGGGGGGTGAAGGATCATTGATGAGGGGGAGAGAAGGCTCAATGATGGGGGAAAGCTTATTGATGGTGGGGACGTAAGGCTCATTTATGGGGGGGAAGGCTCATTGATGGGGGGGGGTGAAGGATCATTGATGGGGGGGATCATTGATGGAGGTGGGGAAGGAAGGCTCATTGATGGAGGTGGGGGGAGGATCATTGATGGAGGGGGGAGGGAAGGATCATTGATGGAGGTGGGGAGTGAAAGCTCATTGCTGGAGGTGGGGAGGGAAGGCTCATTGATGGAGGCGGGCAGGGAAGACTCATTGATGGAGGTGGAGGAGGGAAGGCTCATTGATGGAGGTGGGGAGGGAAGGCTCATTGATGGAGGTGGAGGAGGGAAGGCTTATTGATATGGGTGTGGGGAGGGAAGGCTCATTGATGGAGGTGGGGAGGGAAGGCTCATTGATGGAGGTGGGAGAAGGGAAGGCTCATTGATGGAGGTGGGAGGAGGGAAGGCTCATTGATGGAGGTGGGGAGGGAAGGCTCATTGATGGAGGTGGGAAGGGAAGGCTCATTGATGGAGGTGGGAGGAGGGAAGGCTCATTGATGGAGGTGTGGAGTGAAAGCTCATTGATGGAGGTGGAGAGAGAAGACTCATTGATGGAGGTGGGGAGGGAAGGCTCATTGATGGAGGTGGGAGGAGGGAAGGCTCATTGATGGAGGTATGGAGTGAAAGCTCATTGATGAAGGTGGAGAGAGAAGACTCGTTGATGGGGGTGGGGAGGGAAGGCTCATTGATGAAGGTGGGGAGGGAAGGCTCATTGATGGAGGTGGGAAGGGAAGGCTCATTGATGGAGGTGGGAAGGGAAGGCTCATTGATGGAGGTGGAGGAGGGAAGGCTCATTGATGGAGGTTGGGGAGGGAAGGCTCATTGATGGAGGTGGAGGAGGTAAGGCTCATTGATGGAGGTGGGGCAGGGAAGGCTCATTGATGGAGGTGGGGAGGGAAGGCTCATTGATGGAGGTGGGAGGAGGGAAGGCTCATTGATGGAGGTATGGAGTGAAAGCTCATTGATGGAGGTGGAGAGAGAAGACTCGTTGATGGGGGTGGGGAGGGAAGGTTCATTGATGAAGGTGGGGAGGGAAGGCTCATTGATGGAGGTGGAGAGGGAAGGCTCATTGATGGAGGTGGAGGAGGGAAGGCTCATTGATGGAGGTTGGGGAGGGAAGGCTCATTGATGGAGGTGGAGGAGGGAAGGCTCATTGATGGAGGTGGAGGAGGGAAGGCTCATTGATGGAGGTTGGGGAGGGAAGGCTCATTGATGGAGGTGGAGGAGGGAAGGCTCATTGATGGAGGTGGGGCAGGGAAGGCTCATTGATGAAGGTGGGGGAGGGAAGGCTCATTGATGGAGGTGGGGAGGGAAGGCTCATTGATGGAGGTGGAGGAGGGAAGGCTCATTGATTGAGGTTGGGGAGGGAAGGCTCATTGATGGAGGTGGAGGAGGGAAGGCTCACTTGATGGAGGTGGGGAGGGAAGGCTCATTGATGGAGGTGGGAGAAGGGAAGGCTCATTGATGGAGGTGGGAGGAGGGAAGGCTCATTGATGGAGGTGGGGAGGGAAGGCTCATTGATGGAGGTGGGAAGGGAAGGCTCATTGATGGAGGTGGGAGGAGGGAAGGCTCATTGATGGAGGTGTGGAGTGAAAGCTCATTGATGGAGGTGGAGAGAGAAGACTCATTGATGGAGGTGGGGAGGGAAGGCTCATTGATGGAGGTGGGAGGAGGGAAGGCTCATTGATGGAGGTATGGAGTGAAAGCTCATTGATGGAGGTGGAGAGAGAAGACTCGTTGATGGGGGTGGGGAGGGAAGGCTCATTGATGAAGGTGGGGAGGGAAGGCTCATTGATGGAGGTGGGAAGGGAAGGCTCATTGATGGAGGTGGGAAGGGAAGGCTCATTGATGGAGGTGGAGGAGGGAAGGCTCATTGAAGGAGGTTGGGGAGGGAAGGCTCATTGATGGAGGTGGAGGAGGTAAGGCTCATTGATGGAGGTGGGGCAGGGAAGGCTCATTGATGGAGGTGGGGAGGGAAGGCTCATTGATGGAGGTGGGAGGAGGGAAGGCTCATTGATGGAGGTATGGAGTGAAAGCTCATTGATGGAGGTGGAGAGAGAAGACTCGTTGATGGGGGTGGGGAGGGAAGGTTCATTGATGAAGGTGGGGAGGGAAGGCTCATTGATGGAGGTGGAGAGGGAAGGCTCATTGATGGAGGTGGAGGAGGGAAGGCTCATTGATGGAGGTTGGGGAGGGAAGGCTCATTGATGGAGGTGGAGGAGGGAAGGCTCATTGATGGAGGTGGGGCAGGGAAGGCTCATTGATGAAGGTGGGGGAGGGAAGGCTCATTGATGGAGGTGGGGAGGGAAGGCTCATTGATGGAGGTGGAGGAGGGAAGGCTCATTGATGGAGGTGGAGGAGGGAAGGCTCACTTGATGGAGGTGGGGAGGGAAGGCTCATTGATGGAGGTGGGAGAAGGGAAGGCTCATTGATGGAGGTGGGAGGAGGGAAGGCTCATTGATGGAGGTGGGGAGGGAAGGCTCATTGATGGAGGTGGGAAGGGAAGGCTCATTGATGGAGGTGGGAGGAGGGAAGGCTCATTGATGGAGGTGTGGAGTGAAAGCTCATTGATGGAGGTGGAGAGAGAAGACTCATTGATGGAGGTGGGGAGGGAAGGCTCATTGATGGAGGTGGGAGGAGGGAAGGCTCATTGATGGAGGTATGCAGTGAAAGCTCATTGATGGAGGTGGAGAGAGAAGACTCGTTGATGGGGGTGGGGAGGGAAGGCTCATTGATGAAGGTGGGGAGGGAAGGCTCATTGATGGAGGTGGGGAGGGAAGGCTCATTGATGGAGGTGGAGGAGGGAAGGCTCATTGATGGAGGTTGGGGAGGGAAGGCTCATTGATGGAGGTGGAGGAGGGAAGGCTCATTGATGGAGGTGGAGGAGGGAAGGCTCATTGATGGAGGTTGGGGAGGGAAGGCTCATTGATGGAGGTGGAGGAGGGAAGGCTCATTGATTGAGGTGGGGCAGGGAAGGCTCATTGATTGAGGTGGGGGAGGGAAGGCTCATTGATGGAGGTGGAGGAGGGAAGGCTCATTGATTGAGACGGGGAGGGAAGGCTCATTGATGGAGGTGGGGGAGGGAAGGCTCATTGATGGAGGTGGGGGAGGGAAGGCTCATTGATGGAGGTGAGGAGGGAAGACTCATTGATGGAGCTTGGGGAGGGAAGGCTCATTGATGGAGGTGGAGGAGGGAAGGCTCATTGATGGAGGTGGGAGGAGGGAAGGCTCATTGATGGAGATGGGAAGGGAAGGCTCATTGATGGAGGTGAGGAGGGAAGGCTCATTGATGGAGGTGGGAGGAGGGAAGGCTCATTGATGGAGATGGGAAGGGAAGGCTCATTGATGGAGGTGGGGAGGGAAGGCACATTGATGGAGGTGGGGAGGGAAGGCACATTGATGGAGGTGAGGAGGGAAGGCTGGCCTGTGTAGTCTGAGCCAATAGAATAGCTACTGTAGAACAGATTGCTGGAAATGAATGCTGGTTCTGATGGGTGTCAAAACACACAGAGCATTGCAGTTTGTTGTGTATGGGGCTACATAGCCACAAACCAGTCAGGGTGCCCATGCTGATTCGTGTCCACAGCCAAAAGCACCCACAAGCACACACAATGGGCACATGAGTATCAGAACTGGACCACGGAGCAATGCTAGAAGGTGGCCTGGTCTAATTAAGAATGGTTTGAGGAACACAATGATGACTTTAAGGTGTTGACTTGGCCTCCAAATTCTCCAGGTCTCAATCCAATTGAGCATCTGTGGGATGTGTTGGAAAAAGAAGGCCCCACCTGGCAACTTACAGAACTTAAAGGATCTGTTACTGACAGCTTGGTGCCAAATACCACAGCGTACCTTCAGAGGTCTAGTGGAGTCCATGCCTCGATGGGTAATAACGTTCTGGCTGATTGGTGTAAATCCAATCAAGAAAATCTCATCTAACATTAATCAGTTAATGTCATTTCAAATGTTCTTAAACATAATAAATCTGCAGCTTTGTTTTTAAAGTGTTACTAAAGTCAGATTTTTTTTTTTTAATTAAAATAACAAAATGTTATACTTACCTGCTCTGTACAGTAGTATTGCACACAGCGGCCCCGATCCTCCTCTTCTCGGATCCCCGTCAACGATCTTGTCTCCTCCTCTTCTTTATGTGTCCCCATAGCACGCAGTTTGCTATGGGGACAAACGGTGCATGCTCGCTCCCGACCTGTGTGTCTATGGAGCCGCGCTCTATGGACTTGCACCCGCCCCCGACTTCCACTTCACTGCATCTGATTGACAGTAGCAAGAGCCAATGCCTCCTGCCGCTGCTCAAATGCAGTGTAAGGAGGAAGAGAGGGGAGAATAGATGCCTGCCCCCCACCCCCTCCCGCCGCCTTCCGCCGCTCTTTCCGGGTCTCCCCAAACCACCATTCGGTGCGTCCCCCGGCTAGGCTGAGACCCGAACAGAGCCGGAATCTGCTCTGATCGGGTCTGCGATGTAAAATCCCGGAAGCGACGTCACAACGTTACTTACGGTTTACTCAAATGCCAATGGCGCCAATTTAAAAATAAATGACAGTATTCAGAATCGCCATTTTTGGCAAACTGAATACTTTTAATTGCAAAGGAGGAATTTGGGGTCTTTTAGACCCCCTGATCTCTCCATAAACAGTACCTGTCACCACCTATTACTGTCAGAAGGGATGTTTACATTCCTTGTGACAGCAATGAAAGTGATCAGAATTTTTTCTTTTTTTTTAAGTGACAATGTAAAAAAAAAAAATTTAGAAAAAAAGGAAAAAAAATAGTTAAAGCGCCCGCGAGCTCGCGCAGCAAAGAAAACACATACGCAAGTCGCGCCCCGCGAATGTAAAGTGTGTTCAAACCACACATGTGAGGTATCGCCGCGAGCGTTAGAGGGCGAGCAATAATTCTAGCCCTAGACCTCCTCTGTAACTCTAACCTGGTAACTGGTACATTTTTTTAAAGCGTCGCCTATGGAGATTTTTTAGGTATTGTAGTTTGTCGCCATTCCACGAGTGTGCGCAATTTCAAAGCGTGACATGTTAGGTATCTATTTACTCGGCGTTACATCATCTTTCACATTATACAAAAAAATTGGGCTAACTTTGCTGCTTAGTTTTTTTTTTTTTCTTTAATTCATGAAAGTGTCTTTTTTCCCCAAAAAAAGGTGTTTGAAAGACCGCTGCGCAAATACCATGTGACATAAAATATTATATACCGGTATATAATAAATATATATATATATATATATATATATATATATATATATATATATATATACAAATTTATATATATATAAATTTGGGGATTCTAAATAATTTTCTAGAAAAAAATACTGATTTTAACTTTAAGCAACAAATGTCAGAAATAGGCTTAGTCGTAAAAGGGTTTAATGTAAGCAATGTATTAAGGCAAAAAACGTTTTTAGGTATATTATCACTTTATGTATTTCCTGGTGATCCTGCCATGAAGGTCCTTGTTCAGGCACTTCCTGTTATATACGGTGACATGGTCCATTGTTACCGCTATTAGGAATATTAGGAAGGATTATATTTAAGATTGCTTATGATGAGCAAGCAAAATGTCGCCCAGCTTTTTTATATATATATGTATATGTATGTATTTGTGTGTGTGTGTGGCGAGGGCCCCCTTTGGTCTAATGAGAACTCCAGAGTTAGACATATAAGGCACTTCAGATTCAAAACTGGAATCCTCTCATCAGTACTCCATTAGGACATAAATCCAAGGAGAAAGGATAGAAGACTTGACATAGTGTAAAACCGTATATAAAATGTATTTTTTTTAAAAAAAAGGTAAAACAATCACATTTCAGTAAACATCAAAAGCCATGGGTTGAATGGTCCATCACAAAAATCAAGTTGTGATGGCATAGGCAGGACAGCGGATCCGACGCGTTTCGTCTCAGGCAGACATCATCTGGGGTGTCCTGATGCCTCTGCTGCCACAATATTTATAGACAATGCACCCCCTCAAATGAGTAACCACACTGCTTAACACGGCGTCTAATCAGCCAAACACTTCTGGGGGTTTACCTGCAAAATGGCGCAGAGGCGTGCGTGTCAAGCCTCAATCTGAAAGAGAGGTGAGCATGTCAAGCCTCAATGTGAAAACAGGGGAAGACACTGGAAGTAGCGCAATAACGTGCGCGTCAAGTCTCGAAGCGAAGAGCGAGGCGAGCGGGTCAAACCTCGAATGGAAACGAGGAAGGACCGCCGGATATGACGGCATCATGGATATAAGTCAAGCCTCTTATACAAAGGCCAAGACCACGACCGGCCCACGTACCATCAAAACCCAGCTCACTGCACGTTACCCAAGCCTCTACATGGAGAGACCAAGCGAGGCAGCAGGCGCCATCTAGATAGCGGGTCACGCCTCGTTTAAAAAATGAAGGCGAGGACCATCCAAAATGACGTTGATGCTGCAAATCTCGTCATATAGTCAATCGTGACATAACATACATAACATGTATAAACAATAGCATTAGTAATAAATCTTCTGAATAAAGATAAAAAATAATTAAAACAAGGCAATACTGAATATAATTATATAAAATCTATATAAAAATCATATAATTATACAAGTGTTTTGCACATGTTTTCAGTGGCAGTTTGCAGGTGTTCAGGAGGTGATACGGCCACCTCTTGAGGTTATTTAAACCCAGGTGTACAATGTCAGAAACTCAATGTAGAGATTTCACCAATAGAGATTTCACCAATAGAAACCCCCAAGAAGAAGAAGAAGAATATCTCCGGGTGGGTTAGAGTCTCCAGCACCCACTAAGAGGTGAAATATCATCTTTGGGCGGAGTGTCCCTTCAAATCTACTAGCTAGCTAGCATTTGTGTGCCATTTCCTGAGTGGTGAGGACCACTTAGTCTTGGAATTCTTCTGAAATTAGTCACGGGGGGGGTTCCCAGGTTCCCAGCAGAGGTTTGTGGTCATTTTTTGCTTTACAACTCTTTTCCTCTATTTGTGTCTTTAATTCAACGTGTTGATTTGCTGAAGGTTTTCTTTTGGGCAACAGTACCAACAGGAAGGTCACAGGGGTCGCAGCTACAAAATACTGCAAAGGAAAATAATGAGGGGGGGGGGGGGGTGGTTGAATGATTTCCAACCATTGTAATATTCCTGAGCTCTGGACAGCATGTTGGCAGCCACAGAGGCTGTTCAGAAGCTGATGGTTTCATACTCAGTGGAAGAAACTTCTGGAATCTGCAGAGGAAATCCATAATACGGTTTCCTTTGCTGATTGGGTTGCCGGCCATCAAAGGCTTTATATTTGGCACCTAAAACATCTGTATAAATATTGTGTCACTTTTGCTAGAGAAGAGAAATATGTGACACTCCTGGAGAGTAGTGGGATCACCCGGAGGCCTTGAGTTTTTTTTTGGTTCTAACCAGGCTGCATGGAGTTTGTCCATATGGGTTATCTCCAGCTCCCTTGGTTGGAGTAGTGTTGGGAAAACATGCCCATGCTCGATTTGCTAAGGGTTGAACCTTGTTAAAAAGGCCAATCCCACTGAAGTGTATGTGGGGGGGGAGGGGGTGAATCATGTTAGAGCAACTTCAGTCTCCCTTATGGTTGGACCCACCCCATCTTTGATGCCACCATCTTTAGACAGGGCCATCTTAATGAATGGAAGGCCCAAGGACCCAGGTGCAGGGGGGCCCATGATCAGGGCCCGGAAAAGGGAGTCGGGTGCTGTGTTGGGGGTGCACTTGCGATTTGGCCGCTTATGCCCATCTTCTTTGACAGGAGTAACTGCATTGTAATGCCTGTCAGAAGGAAAAGCGGATGGAGAGAGGATTCAGCTTTTTTACTCCCTCGTGCAGTTGTCTGTGAGTACAAGGGGGAAGGGGGGGACACAACTCTGATGTATGGGGACACTGCGATGGGGTAACCTGATGTAGGCTGGTAGGGGCCCCAGTGCATTAATTTGCCCAGGGGCCCATGATGCGATTATTATTTATTTGGAAATACAGCACATGCAGTGCCTTGAAAAAGTATTCATACCCTTTAAATTATCCACATTGTCATGTTACAACCAAAAATGTATATGTATTTTATTGGGATTTTATGCGATAGACCAACACAAAGTGGAACATAATTGTGAAGTGGAAGGAAAATGATAAATGGTTTTCCAAATTGTTTACAAATAAATATCTGAAAAGTGTGGCGTGCATTTGTATTCAGCAACCCTTTTGCTCTGACATCCCTAACTAAAATCTAGATGAACCAATTGCCTTCACAAGTCACTTTATTAGTAAATAGAGTCCACCTGTGTGTAATTTAATCTCATTGTAAATACAGCTGTTTTGTGAAGCCCTCAGAGGTTTGTTAGAGAACCTTAGTTAACAAACAGCATCATGAAGGCCAAGGAACACACCAGACAGGTCAGAGATAAAGATGTAGAGATGTTTAAAGCAGGGTTAGGTTATAAAAAAATCTCGCAAGCTTTGAACATCTCACGGAGCTCTGTTCAATCCATCATCTGAAAATGGAAAGAGCATGGGACATCTGCAAACCTACCAAGACATGGCCGTCCACCTAAACTGACCGGCCGGGCAAGGAGAGCATTCATCAGAGAAGATCCAAGAGGTCCATGGTAACTCTGGAGGAGCTGCAGAGATCCACAGCTCAGGTGGGAGAATCTGTCCACAGGACAACTATTAGTCGTGCTCTCCACAAATCTGACCTTTATGGAAGAGTGACAAGAAGAAAGACATTGGTGAAAGAAAGTCATAAGAAGTCCTGTTTGTAGTTTGTGAGAAGCCATGTGGGGGACACAGCAAACATGTGGAAGAAGGTGCTCTGGTCAGATGAGACCAAAATTCAACTTTTTGGCCTAAAAGCAAAACGCTATGTGTGGGGAAAACTAACACTGCACATCACCCTGAACACATCATCCCCACCGTGAAACATGGTGGTGGCAGCATCATGTGGTGGGGATGCTTTTCTTCAGCAGGGACAGGGAAGCTGGTCAGCAGTTGATGGGAAGATGGATGGAGACAAATACAGGGCAATCTTAGAAGAAAACCTGTTAGAGCCTGCAAAAGACTTGAGACTGGGGCGGAGGTTCACCTTCCAGCAGGACAACGACCCGAAACATCCAGCCAGAGCTACAATGGAATGGTTTAGATCAAAGCATATTCATGTGTTACAAAGTCCAGACCTAAATCCAATTGAGAATCTGTGGCAAAATGTGAAAATTGCTGTTCACAGACGATCTCCATCCAATCTGACAGAGCTTGGGATATTTTCCAAAGAAAAATGGGCAAAAATCTAGATGTGCAAAGCTGGTAGAGACATCCCCAAAAAGACTTGCAGCTGTAGTTGCAGTGAAAGGCGGTTCTACAAAGTATTGACTCCGGGGGGCGCCATACAAATGTACCCCCCACACTTTTCACATATTTATTTGTAAAAAAAGTTGAAAACCATTTATCATTTTCCTTCCACTTCACAGTTATGCGCCACTTTGTGTTGGTCTATCACATAAAATCCCAATAACATATATTTACATTTTTGGTTGTAACATGACAAAATGTGGAAAATTTCAAGGGGGTATGAATACTTTTTCAAGACACTGTAGTGACTGCAGGCTCCTGGGTTTAGTAAGACTTTAAGTGATTTCAACATGTTTTTGAATTATTGGGAGAAACAAATTCCAAGCATATAGCGTCCTTGGAGGAACTGAACACAAGATGGAATGCCGCTAAAACATGAATCTCCAACAAAGGGAGGTTTTCTAAAGTCTAAAGTTGCAGAATCGTAAAAAAATTTTTTCCAAAACTACTTTGGGGCAGTTTTACATGTTCTCACCTAACTGGTTAAAAAATACCCTCACGATTCTAAAATAGTTTTTTTTTTTTTTGGTTTTTAAACGCTAAATGTTTTTACCAAGCACGAAAATTAGAATTTTGCAGTAATCTGTGATTTTGTTCGCCATCCTGAGAATGGCAATGTCTGATCCGTCTCTCTCCTCCCTTCCCTCATCCCCGGTTTCCCAGCAGGTCCAAACACAGATGGACGCCTTATTGCGACAGAAGCAAAAATGCTACATTAATGTTTAAAGGGATTAAAAAAAAATCCTCTTGGCAGTGCTGGCATATGTTACCAGTTAATTGTGGAACTGGGAGATCCCCTGCTGCTTTAAAAGATGGAGTCTTTTTTTATTTTTTATTTTTTTTATTTCACACGCGTTCTGCAGAGCTGGAGGAAAATGTCACATTTGTTGGTATAAATTCTGAGTTTACAAACAAAAAGCCCAGAAAAAGTAAAAAAAATCTATATTATTTCTGGCCCGTTCTACGTCACCGAGGAGCAGAACTGAGCCGAGAAGTTTATATAGGCACAAAACGTTTTGGGGCTTTGATTTGTTTTGGACTTTTTTGTAGATAATTATTATTATTATTACTATACAGGATTTATATAGCTCCAACAGTTTGTGCAGCGCTTTACAACATCAGGGAAGACAGTACAGTTACAATACAATTCAATACAGGAGGGATCAGAGGGCCCTGAGTAGGGATGAGCTTCGTGTTCGAGTCGAACCCATGTTCGACTCGAACATCGGCTGTTCGACCGTCCGTCGAATTGCGAACGATATGGGCCGTTCGCGCCAAATTCGTGTGGCGCGTCACGGCCCATAATTCACTGCGGCATCGCAGTGCATTGCTGGCTGATGATTGGCCAAGCATGCACTATGACCCGCATGCTTGGCCAATCACAGCGCCGTCAGTAGAGAGAGCTGTAATTGGCCAAAGCCAGGGTGGCTTTGGCCAATTATGGCTCAGGGGATTTAGTACACACCCCACACTATATAAGGCCGCCTGCACGGCGGCCCTGTGTAGTGTGTGTTCCGGTGTGCTGAGAGATAGAGAGAGAGAGAGACAGTGTCATTTGATTTGAGTTAGATAGATTAGGCAGAACAGTCAGTCAGTTAGCTGCACTTACAGTGTATTGTGTATATATATGCATCCCAGGTGTTGCATATATATATATACACTGTATTCAGTTTAGCTAGATCCGTTCCTGTTATCTTCTATCTAGACTATTTAGTGCAGTGTGTCCTGCTCACAGTGTTCAGCTAGATCCGTTCCTGCTATTTACATTCAGTGCAGTGCGTCCTGCTCACAGTGTTCAGCTAGATCCGTTCCTGCTATTTACATTCAGTGCAGTGCGTCCTGCTCACAGTGTTCAGCTAGATCCGTTCCTGCTATTTACATTCAGTGCAGTGCGTCCTGCTCACAGTGTTCAGCTAGATCCGTTCCTGCTATTTACATTCAGTGCAGTGCGTCCTGCTCACAGTGTTCAGCTAGATCCGTTCCTGCTATTTACATTCAGTGCAGTGCGTCCTGCTCACAGTGTTCAGCTAGATCCGTTCCTGCTATTTACATTCAGTGCAGTGCGTCCTGCTCACAGTGTTCAGCTAGATCCGTTCCTGCTATTTACATTCAGTGCAGTGCGTCCTGCTCACAGTGTTCAGCTAGATCCGTTCCTGCTATTTACATTCAGTGCAGTGCGTCCTGCTCACAGTGTTCAGCTAGATCCGTTCCTGCTATTTACATTCAGTGCAGTGCGTCCTGCTCACAGTGTTCAGCTAGATCCGTTCCTGGTATTTACATTTAGTGCAGTGCGTCCTGCTCACAGTGTTCAGCTAGATCCGTTCCTGCTATTTACATTCAGTGCAGTGCGTCCTGCTCACAGTGTTCAGCTAGATCCGTTCCTGCTATTTACATTCAGTGCAGTGCGTCCTGCTCACAGTGTTCAGCTAGATCCGTTCCTGTTATCTTCCTACTGACAGGCAGGCTTGTCTGGTTACAGTATATAAAGCTACCTGAAGAAAATTACAGGTGTTCTTTTTGATCCTATTAGTACCACGGTCAGGCAGCTAGACTATTTACATTTAGTACAGTGTGTCCTGCTCACAGTGTTCAGCTAGATCCGTTCCTGTTATCTTCCTACTGACAGGCAGGCTTGTCTGGTTACAGTATATAAAGCTACCTTAAGAAAATTACAGGTGTTCTTTTTGATCCTATTAGTACCACGGTCAGGCAGCTAGACTATTTACATTTAGTACAGTGCGTCCTGCTCACAGTGTTCAGCTAGATCCGTTCCTGCTATATACATTTAGTGCAGTACGTCCTGCTCACAGTGTTCAGCTAGATCCGTTCCTGTTATCTTCCTACTGACAGGCAGGCTTGTCTGGTTACAGTATATAAAGCTACCTGAAGAAAATTACAGGTGTTCTATCCCAGCTTAGTGCAGCTACAGGCCATTAGTATGTCTGGAAGGCCAAGAAGGAGAGGCAGACAGTCACAAGCCAATAAGAGAGGGCAAGCAGGCTCTGTGTCTAGTGCTGGTCGTGGAGACGGTGCATCCTCATCAGCACGTGGCCATGGGACACGCTTGGCCTTTTTTTCGGCAGCTGGCCGTGTTGAGCCGCAACATGCGGAAGACTTGGTCGAGTGGATGACCAAGCCGTCCTCATCCTCCTCATCCTCTCTCACCCATGCCCAGGGTGCTTTGTCTGGCAAAGCAGCGGCCTCTTCCCTCAGCTCAATGTCATCAGTGACTCCTTCCCTAGCTCCACCATGTCCTCATGAGGATTCCCTCGAACTGTTTGACCACAGTGTTGGGTACATGCTCCAGGAGGATGCCCAGCGTTTGGAAGGCTCTGATGATGATACTGAGCTCAATGAAGGCAGTAACATGAGCACGGACAGAGGGGGTGCCCAAGAAGGACAGCAATCTGGCAGTCATGCTCCCCCTGCTGCAGCATACTGCCAGGTTTGCTCCAGTGATGAGGAGGGAGGGGATGATGAGGTCACTGACTCAACGTGGGTGCCTGATAGGAGAGAGGAGGAGGAGGAGGAGGAGGAGGTGGCACATCACCAACTAGGCAGGATGCCCTCCAGGGGCCAGCCTAAGGGCAGCACATTGACTGCATCACACCCCAAAGCTCCACATGTGCAGGGCGCTGCAGTCTCTGCGCGTTATTCAAAAAGTTCTTTGGTGTGGGCCTTTTTTGAGACGAGTGCATCAGATCGCACCGCTGCTATTTGCAACATATGTCTCAAGCGTATCTCGCGTGGCCAAAACATCTCCCGCTTGGGTACCACATGCTTGACCAGACATATGTTGACCTGCCATGCAGTTCGTTGGCAAGCGTATCTGAAAGACCCACACCAAAGAACAAAGACGATCTCTCCTTGCTCCTCATCAGCTGAGATTTCCAACCCCACTAGACCTTCAGTCCTCTCTGAGACCTGCAGTGAGAGGAATGAAGGTGTAGAATTAGGTGTGTCACAGCCAAGTACTTGTGGGCAATCTGCTTTTGGTACACCGACGTCAGATTGTACCAGGCAAATTTCCCTGCCCCAGCTGCTGCACCGCCGAAAGAAGTTTGCTCCCAGCCATCCACATGCCCAGCGGTTGAATGCTAGCTTGGCAAAATTGCTAGCACTTCAACTGCTGCCTTTTCAGTTGGTAGACTCTGCCCCCTTCCGTGAGTTTGTGGAATGTGCGGTTCCTCAGTGGCAGGTACCCAAACGCCACTTTTTCTCACGGAAGGCGATTCCGGCTCTCTACCGGCATGTGGAAGGCAATGTCCATGCCTCGCTGGACAGGGCGGTCAGCGGTAAGGTGCATATTACCGCTGACTCATGGTCCAGCAGGCATGGACAGGGACGTTACTTAAGTTTCACGGCGCATTGGGTGACTCTGCTGGCAGCTGGGAAGGATGCAGGACAAGGTGCAGTAGTGTTGGAGGTTGTTCCGCCACCACGCCTCCAAAATGCTGATTGTGACACACCTCTCTCCTCCACCCCCTCCTCTTCTTCTTCCTCCATGGCCTCTTCCTCTGAACCAGCGGTGCTCCGTAGGCGTTCAAGGGGCTACGCAAGTACGCAGGCCAAAAGATGCCATGCGGTGCTTGAGCTGGTGTGCTTGGGGGACAGGAGCCACACTGGGGCAGAGGTTCTGTCAGCTCTGCAGGGGCAGGTTCAGAGGTGGTTGACGCCACGCCAACTTAAGGCAGGAATGGTGGTTTGCGACAATGGCACCAACCTCCTCTCTGCCCTCCGACAGGGACAACTGACCCATGTGCCCTGTTTGGCTCACGTCCTTAACTTGGTGGTGCAGCGGTTCTTGGGCAGGTACCCGGGCTTACAGGATGTCCTGAGGCAGGCCAGGAAAGTCTCTGTGCATTTCCGCCGGTCATATAATGCCAGTGCTCGGCTGACGGACCTCCAAAAGGAGTTTAACCTGCCCAAGAACCGCCTAATCTGTGACATGCCCACCAGGTGGAACTCGACGTTGGCCATGCTGCAGCGGCTGCACACGCAGCAGAGGGCCATCAATGAGTACCTGTGCGACTATGGCACCAGGACAGGGTCAGGGGACCTTGTTTTTTTTTCCCCACGCCAGTGGGCCATGATCAGGGATGCATGCACTGTCCTGTCACCATTCGAGGAGGCCACGAGGATGGTGAGCACTGACAGTGCATGCATCAGTGACACTGTCCCCCTTGTCCACCTGTTGGAGCACACGCTGCGTGGAATAATGGACAGGGCACTTGAGGCAGAACAGAGGCAGGAAGAGGAGGACTTCCTTAGCTCTCAAGGCCCCCTTTATCCAGACAGTGTTCCTGCGTGCCCGCCGATCACACAGGAAGAGGACGAGGAGGAGGAGGAGGAGGAGGAGGAAGATTGTGTCAGTATGGAGGTGGAGCCTGGCACTCAGCATCAGCAGTCTTTAAGGGATCAGTCCCAAGGAACACATGGACTTGTACGTGGCTGGGAGGAGGTGGCTGCGGACGTTGTTGTCCTTAGTGACCCAGAGGACTCCGGACCGAATGCCTCAGCAAACCTACGCTGCATGGCCTCCCTGATCCTGCAAAGCCTGCGTAAGGATCCTCGTATTCGTGGTATCAAGGAGAAGGACCAATACTGGCTGGCAACCCTCCTTGATCCACGTTACAAGGGTAAGGTTGCGGACCTTATCTTGCCATCGCAGAGGGAGCAGAGGATGAAACATCTTCGGGAGGCCTTGCAGAAAGGTCTGTGCAACGCGTTCCCAGAGACTGGGAGGTTACAAACTCCTGTTTCTGGACAACGTGTTGCTGAGGCTTCGGTCAGTCAAAGAAGGAGCGGTGGAGAAGGTGGCCGTCTGACCGATGCGTTCAGACAATTTTTTGGTCCGCAGCCCCAAGGTATGATCGGTTCCAGCAACCATCGCCAGCGTCTGTTTTACATGGTGCAGGAATACCTAGGGGCAAGATCAGACTTGGACACCTTTCCCACCGAAAATCCTCTGGGTTACTGGGTCTTGAGGATGGATCACTGGCCAGAGCTTGCACAGTATGCAATTGAGCTACTGGCCTGTCCTGCATCCAGCGTTCTTTCGGAACGTACATTCAGTGCTGCTGGAGGCGTGGTAACCGATCACAGGGTGCGTCTGTCCACTGACTCGGTCGATCGGCTGACCTTCATAAAAATGAATCAGTCTTGGATCACCACCAGCTACCAAGCACCTGATGCTGATGTAACTGAATAATTTTTTTCAGATCCCTTCAAAGACTGCCTATGCTGATGCTGAGTGATTATCCCTGAGTAATTATCCTCTTCCTCCTCAATCATCACGCTGATAGCTTGTAAGAACATTTTTGGTTCTGGGCGCCACCACCAGTGCCTAAGGCACAATTTTTCAGCCCCTGTATAACAGGGGCGTGTAATTACAATTTTTGATGTAATACTTTGCAGCACGGCTCGTTCCTGCATTCCAACTAGAGTGTCTGTGAGGGGTTGCAGTGTTGTGGCACCAGCACCAGTGCCTAAGGCCCAATTTTTCTGCCCCTGTCTAACAGGGGCGTGTAATTACAATTTTTGATGCAATACTTTGCAGCAGTGCTCGTTCCTGCGTTCCAACTAGAGTGTCTGTGAGGGGTTGCAGTGTTGTGGCACCAGCACCAGTGCCTAAGGCCCAATTTTTCTGCCCCTGTCTAACAGGGGCGTGTAATTACAATTTTTGATGCAATACTTTGCAGCAGGGCTCGTTCCTGCGTTCCAACTAGAGTGTCTGTGAGGGGTTGCAGTGTTGTGGCACCAGCACCAGTGCCTAAGGCCTAATTTTTCAGCTCCTGTTCAACAGGGGCATGTAATTACAATTCTTGATCTAATATTTCACAGCAGGGCCCTGTGAGGGCTTACAGTGTTTTGGCCACAGCAACACCTAAGGCCCAAATTTCTGCTGAGTATATAGGGCAGGACCCTACTTTCAAACATCTAACTTACAAACGACTCCTACTTGCAAACGGAAGGAGACAACAGGAAGTGAGATGAAATCTACCCATAGGAAGGGAAATTCTCTCATGTAAGAGTTAATATGGGAAAACAATTTCTCCTTTCCACTGATGCTTTCCAATCCTTGTTCCACAAAAAAACCCAAATTTTCAAAAAACATTTTTCATTGGGACAAAAAAGTGAGGTGAAATCTTCTGAAGAGGAGGAAAGACGCAAAACAAATGTCACAGGGGTGATAACCCTTCCCTATGTTTTCCAAAAAGCTTAGAAAAGATTTTTTGGCTGGAGCTAAACACATTAAAAATGTTCAAAATTACAAACAGATTCTACTTAACAACAAACCTACAGTCCCTGTCTTGTTTGCACCGCCTGTATACTGCTGTTCAGAGTATATAGGGACCTTTCCTTATTTTAATTTGGGTGCGGGGTTCCCCTTAATATCCATACAAGACCCAAAGGGCCTGGTAATGGACTGGGGGGTACCCATGCCGTTTGTCTCACTGATTTTCATCCATATTGCCAGGACCCGACATGACATTAAACCCGCAAGCAGTTTTAAATGAGATTTTTTCCTTTAAAAATGACATTTGGTGCAGGGACTGTTCTAAACATGGGAAACACGCGTCACTTTACAGGCATACTATAGACACCCCCCAGGTACGATATTTAAAGGAATATTTCACTTTTTTTTTTTTACTTTAAGCATCATTAAAATCACTGCTCCCGAAAAAACGGCCGTTTTTAAAAGTTTTTTTTGCATTGATACATGTCCCCTGGGGTAGGACCCGGGTCCCCAAACCCTTTTTAGGACAATACCATGCAAATTAGCCTTTAAAATGAGCACTTTTGATTTCGAACGTTCGAGTCCCATAGACGTCAATGGGGTTCTAACGTTCGTGCGAACTTGCGGTCCGTTCGCGGGTTCTGGTGCGAACCGAACCGGGGGGTGTTCGGCTCATCCCTAGCCCTGAGCATTAGAGCTTACAATCTAGAAGGGAGGGTCAGGTGGAACAAAAGGTAATAGCTGTGGGGGATGATCAGAGGGAGAAAATGAAAATCCAGTTGTTAGGTGTGGGTAGGATAGGCTTCTCTGAAGAGGAGGGTTTTCAGGGATCTTCTAAAAGCTAATAGAGTAGGAGATAATCAGACAGATTGGGGTGAGGAGTTCCATAGGATTGGAGAGGCTCTGGAGAAGTCCTGGAGATGAGCATGGGAGGAGGTGATGAAGATAGAGAGCAGGAGGTCTTGAGAAGAACGAAGAGAACGATTAGGTTGGTATTTTGAGACCGGGTCAGTGATGTAGCTGGAGGCAGACTTGTGGATGGCTTTGTAAGTAGTTGTTAGTATTTAATTTGTTGGGTGAGTGGAAGCCAGTGGAGGGATTGACAGAGAGAAGAAGCAGACAGAGCGATTGGTAAGGTGGATGAGTCTGGCAGCAGCATTCATGATGGATTGAAGGGGGGATAGACTATGTAGAGCAGGCTTTCTCAATCTTTTAACCCTAGAGGAACCCCAAAAATTATTTTCAGGTCTCGAGGAACCCTTACTAAAACCAATTTATCAGGGGTCAATAGGAACAATGCACCTGATACTGGTGGCCATTAGGAAGAATGTTCCCCTTAAAGAGGTGCTCAGATTGCCACCCTTAAAGACGGCTAAAAAGATATTTGGTGTCATGCTGCTGGCTTTGCTAAGTGATGCTGAACCTTGAACTCTGTAGGCACCATCAAAAAGGTGGTTCATCAGCCACAGCTCAAGGAACCCCTAGCAACCTCTCGAGGAACCCCAGGGTTTCACGGAACCCTGGTTGAGAATGGCTGATGTAGAGGTAAGCCAATGAGGAGGGATTTGCAGTAGTCGAGGCGAGAGATGACCAGCGAGTGAATTAAGGGCTTTGTTGTGTCTTGGTTAGAAAGTGGCGTATTTTGGAGATGTTGCGGAGGTTGAGGCAGCAAGATTTGGACAGTGATTGGACGTGGGGCTTAAAGGGGAGTTCAGAGTCCAGTATTACACCTAGGCATGTAGGGATGGGCTTATAGTTGTGCCATCGATTTTGACAGAAAGATCAGGGGAAGAGGTGCGAGGGGGACAATGGCGACCCTAGCGGGGGGCCAGAGGGGGCCCTGACCCCCCCCACCCCCCAACATTATGCTGGGCCCCACCATGTGCCCCCCCCAAAAAAAAATTTTCTTTTTTTTTTTTTTTTTACAAAAAGGCAATTTCTTTTTGTTTGTATTCATATCGGATGTGCCGTATCTTACTCGGGCCACCGCTGGGGTAACACAGTCTCTATTGAGAGGGAGAACGTCCCCAGTCAGCTCCTGCGGGTGATTCCTCCCCCCTCCCTCTGCTCGCTGACACTGCATAATGCGAGCGCTCACACAACCACGGCCGCCCGATCTGCTCCTTCACCTGCATCCTCATTGGCAGGGAGAAGAGCGAGTTGCAGGAAGGACTCCACCAGGACTCTCAGTTACTGAAAAAACAGACTGATTTCTCCCATCCTTAGGACAGGAGAACCAGCCTGTAAATTCCAAGAAATGCTAGACCAGCGCTGTCAATAGCAGGGGCAGGACAGCAAGAGGAGGCCGGGGAACCCCACAGTGACAGAACACCAGGGCCCCGTGGCAAGACAACCTCTGCAACCCTGATAGTTCTCCCACTGCTTTGGGCCCTTATATTTTCTTGGTATGCTGGTGACATATATCTCTTGTTCTCTGTCACCCTGGGGGGGCCCCAATACAGTAGGAAGGGAGCTCACTGCAGAACATGTGAAAGGGCCGTTGTGGGATCGTAGTAAAGGGGTAAAGGGCCCCAGGATAGATAAAATATATATAGATAGATAGATCTATCTATCTATCTATCTATCTATCTATCTATCTATCTATCTATCTATCTATCTATCTATCTATCTATCTATCTATCTATACACACACATATATATATATATATATATATATATATAATATATATATATATATTATATATAAAAATATATATATTTGCATTTTATATTGCCCCCCTATTTTTGTCCCTGTCCCCCCATGTGCCCCCCCTAAATATGAAAGCTTGAGACGCCACTGGAGGGGGAGGAAAAATAATAAGTTTGGTTTTAGAAAGATTAAGTTTGAGGAAGTGGTGGGACATCCAGACTGATATATCGGATAGTAAATTAGTGATACGTGAGGAGACTGAAGGAGTGAGCCTAGGGGTAGAGAAATAGATTTGAGTGCCATCAGCGTAGAGATGGTATTGGAAGCCATGGGAGGCTATCAGTTGACCCAGGGAGGAGGTGTAGATTGAAAATAGGAGAGGTCCAAGAACAGAACCTTGGGGGACCCCAACAGAGAAAGGAAGAGGGGAGGAGGAAGTAGAATTGTAAGTAACGCTAAAGGTGCAGTTGGATAAGTAGGAAGAGGACCAGCAAAGAGTGCAGTCACGGAGACCAAAGGCGTAGTTTTTTTTTTGAGGAGAGGGTGGTCAACCATATCAAAGGCAGCAGATAGGTCCAGGAGTAGGAGTACAGAATAGTGTCCATTGTTTTTGGCCATTAGTATATCGTTTGTTAGTTTTAGGAGAGCGGATTCTGTGGAGTGTTGAGGACAAAATCCAGACTGAAGGGGATTTAGAAGACTATTATCAGCGAGGTGATCGCTCAGTCGGTTGTAGACAAGACGTTCAAGGAGTTTTGATAAAAAGGGGAACAAGGAGATGGGGCGTAGGTTGGCAAGATTGCTTTGAGGAAGGACATTAATAGCTTTCAAAGTTCAGAAAAGTGCTTGAAGCTAAAATCCGGGCACAAAAACTTTTATTGAACTCTTTACACTTGCACTTTAGGCCTGAAGACTAGTGAAAACTAGGAATGAAAAGGGTTTGGTGAACTTCAAATAAATTCTGATGCTGAACTCGAAGCCCATTGAAATCAGTGCTGACCCGAATTTGTCAAATCAAAAATGCCCATTTTCCTTTTGTCTCCCAAAGTCCCCCGAAAATATTATATTTTTATATTCCTGTTTGCTTTTTTTTAAATTTTTTTAAGAAGTTGGACATTTATAGCACTAGAAGTCTTTATCCCCTACTTGTCTGTACAAAAGTGGAGTGATCAAAATATTCAGTGGGTGGAAGACATTCTAGATAATGGGGTACCTAATCCTTTCTCTGAACTAAATTCCCTACATGGTATTCCCTCTTCTGAGTTATACACATATATCTCAGGGACGTGCATTCAGGGGAGGCAGGTGAGGCAGAGCCATGAACATTAACCACTTGCCGACCAGCCGCCGCAGTTTCACTGCGGCAGAAGGGCACAGCTGGGCGAAACAACGTTATGTTACATCGCTTTGCCCTGTGGCCACTAGGGGTGCGTGCGCGCCGCCTGAGGCACGCACGCCCGCTGCTTGCCCCTGGAGCTGATGCGAGTGCCCAGCAGGCGTGATGACCGCTGGGCTCCCGCGATCGCTCGTGACACACCGAGAACCGGGGTTTGTGTGTGTAAACACCGAGATCCCGGTTCTCTGAGGGGAGAAGAGACAGATCGTGTGTTCATACAGAGTATGAACAGCGATCTGTCATCTCCCCTAGACAGTCCCCTCCCCCTTCAGTTACAACACAGAGAGGGAACACAGTTAACCCCTTGATCGCCCCCTAGTGTTAACCCCTTCCCTGCCAGTGACATTTTTACAGTAATCAGTGCATTTTGTATAAATGCCAATGGTCCCAAAAATGTGTCAAAAGTGTCTGATGTGCCTGCCATAATGTCGCAGCCCCGATAAAAATCGCAGATCGCCACCATTACTAGTAAAAAAAAATAATAATAATAAAATTGCTATAAATCTATCCCCTATTTTGTAGATGCTGTAACTTTTGCGCAAACCAATCAATATACGCTTATTGTGATTTTTATTACCAAAAATATCTAGAATAATACATATCAGCCTAAACTCAGAAAAAAAAATGTGTTTTTTTCAAAATTGTCACTTTTTTTTGTTTATAGCGCAAAAAAAATTAATTTTGTTTGGGTGTAGCACCGCACAACTGCGCACTTGTCAGCTGAAGCGACGCAGTGCCGAATCACAAAAAATGGCCTGGTCATTCAGCAGCCAAATCTTTCTGGGCTGAAGCGGTTAAAAAAATAAAAATAAATCGACTTCGAGGGTCGCAGCTCAGCGACCTGGGGTTACAGAGACTGAAGTCCTACCCCACTACTGTCAAAACTTGGGGCTCCTACGACCTATCATTCAGGAGATACGGGGCTCCTTGCACAGCCTGTCGGATGCTACATACAGCGCGGACAGTTTAAATATAAGCTGACACACTCTGTTTGCAGCAGACTGAGAGGATGAGCTCACAGTGCCTCTCCTCAGTTCTTGTCAGAGGCACTGAGCTCAATGGACAGCTTGGAGTCTTGGACCAATGGTAAAGTACCATCAGCCCAAGCTGTCCAATAAAAATGCTGCAGTGGTGGCACGCCTCTCACTGCAGTGTTATAGAAGGGGGCATGTCTAAAAGACACATGCTCCCTTCCAGCCCAGCCCTCTTAACTACAAGCAAAAAACGTGTTTATGTGTATAAGATTTACCCACAATCCCATGTTTTTCTCACACAGTTAAGAGGGAGAATTAGAATCTGCTGCCTGCTGAAAAGGTACAAGCTAAATAATATATAATTATGCTATATGTTATAAGATAAGAATTTATTATTCACCTATTTACTGTGAAATTACTGGTTGGAAGTTGTAACTTTAAACTTCAGTAATTTGTCCGTTAAGCCACCTGCTTGAGTACAGATTTTGAAAATATAGTAAATTATCTTAAAAACAATATATAATAATTATTTGTATATTACTTATGGTAATTAACCCCTTGCCACCCAGGTCAATTCTGACACTTCTCTCCTACATGTAAAAATCATCTTTTTTTTTGCTAGAAAATTACTCAGAACCCAAAAACATTATATATATATATATATATATATATATATATATATATATATATATATATATATATACCGTATTTATCGGCATATAACACGCACCGGCGTATAACACGCACCCCAATTTATGAGGGAATTTTAAGGGAAAAAAAACTTTTAGGAGTGAAGTTGAAGGGAAAAAAACTTACATTTAAATGCCCATCATTGCAGCCTTCTCAGTGCAGCCTTGCTCCAGTGCAGCCATGTCAGTGCAGCCTTGTCAGTGCAGCCTTGTCAGTGCAGCCTTCCCCAGTGTCCATTGCAGCCTTATCCCAGTGCAGCCTTGCCCCAGGGCAGCCTTGCAGCTCGCTGAGCTTCAAAATCGCCGACCACGATTTGAAAATGGCGCCGCCGGTGCCGAAATACACAGAGTCGGTCCTCGGCTCTTCTCGGCGGCTCTCGTTCACTTTCGGCTTCACTCGTAGTCCCGCCCGGGATGGGCTTGACTGTGAGCGGAGCTATCCAAACCTAGACGAGTACACTCGGCTAGGTTCGGGCGGCGCTCGAGTGAAGCCGAAAGTGGCCGAGAAGAGCCGAGGACCGGCACTGTGTATTTCGGCGCCGGTGGCGCCATTTTCAAATCGCGGTCGGCGATTTTTTAGATCTGTCAGCTCAGGATCGCAGGGGATCGGCGTATAACACGCACCCGCGATTTTCCCCTGATTTTAAGGGGAAAAAAGTGCATGTTATAAGCCGATAAATACGGTATATATATATATATATATATAGTTTTAGCAGACACTCTAGGGAATAAAATGGTGGTCATTGCAACTTTTTATGTTACACGGTATTCGCGTGGCAATTTTTCAAACGAAAGAAATTGTTTCATGAATAAAAAAACCCCACTAAAGTTAGCCAGATTTTTTTTGTATACTATGAAAGATGATGTTACACCGAGTAAATAGATACCTGACATGTCACGCTTTAAAATTGGGCACACTTGTGGAATGGCGCCAAACTTCAGTACCTTAAAAATCTCCATAGGCGATACTTGTTTACAGGTTACATGTTTAGAGTTGCAGAGGAGGTCTAGTGCTAGAATTATTGAATTATTGTTCTCGCTCTAACGTATGTAACCTGTGTCTATCTGGCTCTGATACTAGCCAGTGAGTCCCCAGCCACTGACCTCACCACACGTCCCTGATATATCTGAATGACCAAATTTCTGAAGACTAATCCTATCCCAGCAATCAAAATTCCTTCCTCGATATATGCTTTTCTACAAATCTACCACACCTAGCTCTACAGCTGGGCGAAACAACGTTATGTTACATCGCTTTGCCCTGTGGCCACTAGGGGTGCGTGCGCGCCGCCTGAGGCACGCACGCCCGCTGCTTGCCCCTGGAGCTGATGCGAGTGCCCAGCAGGCGTGATGACCGCTGGGCTCCCGCGATCGCTCGTGACACACCGAGAACCGGGGTTTGTGTGTGTAAACACCGAGATCCCGGTTCTCTGAGGGGAGAAGAGGCAGATCGTGTGTTCATACAGAGTATGAACAGCGATCTGTCATCTCCCCTAGACAGTCCCCTCCCCCTTCAGTTACAACACAGAGAGGGAACACAGTTAACCCCTTGATCGCCCCCTAGTGTTAACCCCTTCCCTGCCAGTGACATTTTTACAGTAATCAGTGCATTTTGTATAAATGCCAATGGTCCCAAAAATGTGTCAAAAGTGTCTGATGTGCCTGCCATAATGTCGCAGCCCCGATAAAAATCGCAGATCGCCACCATTACTAGTAAAAAAAAATAATAATAATAAAATTGCTATAAATCTATCCCCTATTTTGTAGATGCTGTAACTTTTGCGCAAACCAATCAATATACGCTTATTGTGATTTTTATTACCAAAAATATCTAGAATAATACATATCAGCCTAAACTCAGAAAAAAAAATGTGTTTTTTTCAAAATTGTCACTTTTTTTTGTTTATAGCGCAAAAAAAATTAATTTTGTTTGGGTGTAGCACCGCACAACTGCGCACTTGTCAGCTGAAGCGACGCAGTGCCGAATCACAAAAAATGGCCTGGTCATTCAGCAGCCAAATCTTTCTGGGCTGAAGCGGTTAAAAAAATAAAAATAAATCGACTTCGAGGGTCGCAGCTCAGCGACCTGGGGTTACAGAGACTGAAGTCCTACCCCACTACTGTCAAAACTTGGGGCTCCTACGACCTATCATTCAGGAGATACGGGGCTCCTTGCACAGCCTGTTACACGGTATTCGCGTGGCAATTTTTCAAACGAAAGAAATTGTTTCATGAATAAAAAAACCCCACTAAAGTTAGCCAGATTTTTTTTGTATACTATGAAAGATGATGTTACACCGAGTAAATAGATACCTGACATGTCACGCTTTAAAATTGGGCACACTTGTGGAATGGCGCCAAACTTCAGTACCTTAAAAATCTCCATAGGCGATACTTGTTTACAGGTTACATGTTTAGAGTTGCAGAGGAGGTCTAGTGCTAGAATTATTGAATTATTGTTCTCGCTCTAACGTATGTAACCTGTGTCTATCTGGCTCTGATACTAGCCAGTGAGTCCCCAGCCACTGACCTCACCACACGTCCCTGATATATCTGAATGACCAAATTTCTGAAGACTAATCCTATCCCAGCAATCAAAATTCCTTCCTCGATATATGCTTTTCTACAAATCTACCACACCTAGCTCTACAGGTGTATCTCTCTTTTATAATGCTCTCCAGTGCAAAACTACTTTCTGCAAGACTGGTCCTATCCCGCGATGGGAGATGGATTTGCAGAAGACCTACGCGCCAGAACAATGGCTCCAGGCAATTTAGAATCGCTCAAAGTATTTCAAGGTGTACAAACCACTGGGAACTCTCTCAAAAAATAATCTCTCATTGGTATTTCACACCCTACCAAGTGGCACAATTCTACCCCTCCCGATCACCTTAACGCTGGCATAACTGTGTTCAAATAGGCAACCTCTACCATACTTTATGGGCCTGTAAAGGTCTAACAAGTTTCTGGAATCAAGCATTTAATTTAGTCATGGGTATTCTAACCCCACCTGGTCCAGATTTGGCCCTACTTAACCTAGAGATTGGGAATTTCCCATTCCCATTTTGTTTAGTAGTTGCCCTTATACTAGTACTGACCTCTAGAATGGTCATTATTAGATATTGAAAATCGTAAAAGGCTCCCAACCTATCTGAAGTGGTTGTGTCGCTCAACCTCACTTATGAGTATGAAAAATCCTTAGCCATACGCTCCGGTAGGCTAGGCAAATTTGAAAAAGCACGACAATAGTGGCTACCCTGGGTTAAGGCTTAACAGTTGTATATCTTGATATGACTTGTAATGCCCTGTACACACGACCGGTTTTGCCGTCTGAATAAACTCTGAAGGTTTTTGCTGTAGGAGTTCCGACGGAATTACGCTCAAGTTGTCTTGCATACACACGGTCACACCAAATTCCAACCGTCCAGAACGAGGTGACGTACGACGGGGATAGAAAACGGAAGTTCAATAGCCAGTAGCCAATAGCTTCCGTCTCGTACTTGCTTCAGAGCATGCGTCGTTTTTGAAGCATTGGAACAGTATACAGACGAGTGGTTTCTCTGATCGTAATTTGCTCCTTCGGAAAAATATAGAACACGTTCTCTATCTAAGTCCATCTGAATTTTCGACAGAGAAAGTCTGATGGGGCATACACACGGTCGGAATATATGATGAAGAGCTCCTATCGGACTCTTTCTGTCGGAAATTCCGCACGTGTGTACGCGGCTGTAACAAGGGGTTAAATTCTGTGTTACATTTATTCTTAGATTCATTTATATATTTACCCTTTTAGATATGTGGTCAGTAAATGCAATGATTAAAACACACAAAACAAAGAATGTAATAAAAGAGATTTACTTAGCTTCAATTAAAGATGTATTACAGATGTTACAATACAGGATAAATTCAGCATTCAATCCAGGGAACCTCTCAACTTCTGAGTTTTCAGATAGTTCTGGAAGCCGACAGTCTGTTCAAGATCTGGGACCTCTTACGTCCTCAGCGAAGTTCGCTGCCCTGCTCTATTGTCTTACCTTATAAAGGCTAGATATAAGGCGCGAAAAGCTGGTTTAATCTGGTACTAACAACAGGCTAAACAGAGAATGGTTCAGAGACAATGACCCTCTGTGAATGACCATCTGTTAGCTCAGAAACATACATTTTTACATATATAGAAATATATATATAGTAATCACCTTAAAACTATTACTAAGTTTCTTGTAATTCAATAACTAAAGTTACACCCATACTACAGCGGCATTACTGATCTTCTCGTTAATTATTCTTCGTCCATAAGTACTCTGCTTTATACGTTCTGTTACTGTACTAATTGTATTAAATATAGTGTTCATGTCTGATACTATGTTCCTTTTTTTTTCCTCTTTTGCTACCTCTGTCCCATTGGGGAGATTTCTCCTCACAGGTCCTGTAGACACAACAGGAAGTTAGAGGAGCACTCACCATAGTGAGGGAAATTGCCTATTAATGCCTTCTCCAAAATTGTAGGGCATTCTCCTAATAAACTGGATTTTACTATGGCGGTTGTGAACTCTCTTCTCTTTGTGTTGTACCCGAATAGTGCCTGGTTACAGCAGACAGTGTCATTAGGTGCTAAGCCTTTTTAGGTAGAGCCCTCCTGCAATGATGTCATGGGTTAGTCAGCACAGAGACACTTGGAGGATGGGAGCTAAACACCCCACACAAGCATGGATGTAACCAGCACGTGTAAGCCCTGGACAGGGCAGGAGATTGGGGAGGAGTAGATCTGCACCCAGGAGGAGCCAGATGTAGACTTTCTGTCCCTTATCGAGGTGGGGATTGCAAAAGGCCTTTTAGGCCAGGCCAAGAGTTCCTTAAGTGAGGCTGCTTCCCTCGAGGGTCCTGGTAGAGGTGTACCTAGCAGGGAGGTGACTACAAGGAGCCCAGTCCTGTGAGTACTAATGACCCCGGGTCATTAGTACTCACAGGAGGTCATGTGGAGGTTATTGAGACATGGCTGCTAACTGTGCTGCACATGCTTTCATGTGTGACTACTGTGGACCGGCTGCTAAATGTGATTGACTATGATTGTCAAGTGACCCACGAATGTCAATGTGATGTGTCTGTTATGCCATTCCCTGAATTCCATCAGATAAGCAAATCTACTTTTATATGTGGACATTCCTTCCTTGGACGATGTAGGTCAATGGCCAGGAATGTCACGTGGAGGTTTCTGGCCTAGATAAGGCACAATATGGCAGAGAGTTCAGCCTCAGCAAAAGGGGCAGTAATCTAGCAGGACAGGAGCATGTAGGCAGGTGAAGTCTACTTTCTCCACTGTAGGTGGCACTTGCCTGCAGCAGCATTACAGTAGGAGAAGTCAAGAGGAACATGGTTTCTCTATGGATTCCTGGGTCACTGGGGAAGCTATCCAATTGCAGAGCCTATTTAAGGTCCTGGCTCCCAGGCTTGGCACGCCTTTGCGAGTGGGTAGTGTAGGGACGGGTACCCCACCTTTTGGGGACAGTACTAGCATCAGAGAGAGGTTCCACATGAGAAGGGAAAGCATAGGGTACATTCCCTTACCTTACTTTAATACAAGCCACAGCATCATGCTGCACCCACCAACAAGCGGGGGTAGGGCTGTTGTTGCCAATTCTAGCCAATCATGAAGCCCCTCTTACAGATTTAAAGAGAACAGCACTGTTGATAGAGTACAGTGCATCTGGAAAGTATTCAAAGTTTTTTCCACATTTTATGTTACAGCCTTATTCCAAAATGGATTAAATTAATTATTTTGATCAAAATTCTACAAACAATCCCCCATAATGGCAACTTGAAAGACGTTTGTTGGAAATGATTTGGAAAGGCACACATCTGTCTTTATAAGTTCCCACAGTTAACAGTGCATGTCAGAGCAAAAAACCAAACCATGAAGTCCAAGGAATTGTCTGTAGACCTCCGAGACAGGATTGTATGGAGGCACAGATCTGGGGAAGGGTACAGAAAAATTTCTGCTCCATTGAAGGTCCCAATGAGCACAGTGGCCTCCATCATCCGTAAATGGGTGAAGTTTGGAACCACCAAGACTCTTCCTAGAGCGGGCCGCCCAGCCAAACTGAGTGATCGGGGGAGAAGGGCCTTATTCAGGGAGGTGACCAAGAATCCGATGGTCACTCTGACAGAGCTCCAGCATTTCTCTGTGGAGAGAGGAGAACCTTCCAGAAGAACAATGATCTCTGAAGCACTCCACCAATCAGGCCTGTATGGTAGAGTGGCCAGACGGAAGCCACTCCTCAGTAAAAGGCACATGACAGCCCACCTGGAGTTTGCCAAAAGGCACCTGAAGGACTCTCAGACCATGAGAAACAAAATTCTCTGGTCTGATGAAACAAAGATTGAACTCTTTGGCCTGAATAGCAAGCCTCATGTCTGGAGGAAACCAGACACCGCTCATCCCCTGGCCAATACCATCCCTACAGTGAAGCATGGTGGTGGCAGCATCATGCTGTGGGGATGTTTTTCAGCAGTAGGAACTGTCAAACTAGTCAGGATTGAGGGAAAGATGAATGCAGCAATGTACAGAGACATCCTTGATGAAAACCTGCTCCAGAGCGCTCTGGACCTCAGACTGGGGTGAAGGTTCATCTTCCAACAGAACAATGACCCTAAGCACACAGCCAAGATAACAAAGGAGTGGCTACGGGACAACTCTGTGAATGTCCTTGAGTGGCCAAACCGAAGCCCAGACTTGAACCCGATTGAACGTCTCTGAGGAGATCTGAAAATGGCTGTGCACCGACACTCCCCATCCAACCTGATGGAGCTTGAGAGGTCCTGCAAAGAAGAATGGGAGAAACTGGCCAAAAATAGGTGTGCCAAGCTTGTAGCATCATACTCAATACTTGAGGCTGTAATTGGTGCCAAAGGTGCTTCACCAAAGTATTGAGCAAAGGCTGTGATACTTCTGTACATGGGATTTTTTCGTTTTTTATTTTTAAGACATTTGCAAAGATTTCAAACAAACTTCTTTCACGTAGTCATAATGGGGTATTGTTTGTAGAATTTTGAGGAAAATAATGAATTTAATCCATTTTGGAATAAGGCTGTAACATAGGAAAATGTGGAAAAATGTTAAACAACAGCTGACATGCATTTTTGTGTTTTGTGCCCCAGCCCGGAACTGACCTTTTAAGAGATAGGGTTGACTTTAACCACCGCACGCTGCGTCCACATAACCCAATACAAGGAAATGAAATCATCCATGAAACTTCAGAAGTGCTGAACCCTCTTCCCAGACAGGAATAACGAGCAGAGCAGAAAACGAGGAGGAGATTGTTCGGCTTTCTCCCGGGGGTTTGCGAGGAAGTTGCGCTGGAACACGAGGGCCGAGGATCCTCGCCGCGCAAAACTCATTTTATATTGTCTAATTGTTAATCAGAGAATAGAGGCATGGAAAGAATAATGTAACACAGCAGTATGTTAATCACCTGATCTGGGCCGCTCCAAATGTCCTCACAACAGCCAAATTGTTCATTATGTGCAGGAGAGGGACGCTTATTGGAGTCTCCTCAGTAGGCGCATGATAAATGTGCGAAATTAATTTTAAATTATAAAAATGGGATTAATGAGAACACAATCCCTTGATGGGGTTTGGAAGTTAAGACGGCTGCTACTTTTAACCACGTTACGGCGAACGACAAGCAGAAAAGAAGTTTAGAACTTCTGAAGAACAACAAAATTACAGCTTCATACGTAAACCCCCCCCCCCCCCCCCAAGAAAACTGGCGACAAGACCACATAAGGTCAGGTCATCCCGCGTTGCTTCGTATATCTTTGTATTGGGCACTCCTGCTCTTTGATGAACCCTTTACTTACTAAGGAGGCTCTACAGTCCTTCTGAATTCTTCTAAAAAAGAAATTATTTATAAATCCTCTTCCCATATTTCCTATTTGTATTTGACTTCCTAATTTAGTATTGTAGAAACCTACATACTGAATCAATGTCCTTACACCACTTACATAGAGTGTTCGCAAACCTCCTCTTTCCGGGTCCCCCCCCCCCCCCCACCTGCGCTCCTGTCCCCTCACCTCTGTCCAGTGGCCCCTTAGGAAGCTGCTGCCCCTGAGGGCACTCATGCATGCTTGCACCAGTGGCGGCTGGTGCTCAAAATTTTTTTTTGGGGGGGGGGCGCAAACAAACTGAAAAAAAAAAAACATCAATTGCAGCCACTGTGCCCATCTAACGCAGCCACTGTGCCATCGAATGCAGCCACTGTACCCATCAATCGCCGTTACTGTGCCCATCAATTGCTGCCAGTTTGCCCCATCAATTGCTGCTACTGTGCCCCATCAATTGCTGCCAGCTTGCCCATCAATTGCCTCTACTGTGCCCCATCAATTGCTGCCAGTGTGCCCATCAATTGCTGCTACTGTGTCCCATGAATTGCTGCCAGTGTGCCCATAAATTGCTGCCAGCGTGCCCCATCAATTGCTGCCACTGTGCCCATCAATTGCCGCTGTGCCCCATCCATTGCCGTTACTGTGCCCATCAATTTCCACTACTGTGCCCCATCAATTGCTGCCAGTGTGCCCCATCAATTGCCCCTACAGTGCCCCCTCAATTGCTGCCAGTGTGCCCATCAATTTCCGCTACTGTGCCCCATCAAGTGCTGCCAGTGTGCTCATCAATTGCCCCTGCTGTGCCCCATCAATTGCTGCCAGTGTGCCCATCAATTGCTGCTACTGTGCCCCATCAATTGCTGCCAGTGTGCCCCATCAATTGCCGCTACTGTTCCCAAATCAATTGCTGCCAGTGTGCCCATCAATTGCCGCTGCTGTGCCCCATCAATTGCTGCCAGTGTGCCCATCAATTGCTGCTACTGTTCCCAAATCAATTGCTGCCAGTGTGCCCATCAATTGCCGCTGCTGTGCCCCATCAATTGCTGCCAGTGTGCCCATCAATTTCCGCTACTGTGCCCCATCAAGTGCTGCCAGTGTGCTCATCAATTGCCCCTGCTGTGCCCCATCAATTGCTGCCAGTGTGCCCATCAATTGCTGCTACTGTGCCCCATCAATTGCTGCCAGTGTGCCCATCAATTGCCGCTACTGTTCCCAAATCAATTGCTGCCAGTGTGCCCATCAATTGCCGCTGCTGTGCCCCATCAATTGCTGCCAGTGTGCCCATCAATTGCCGCTACTGTTCCCAAATCAATTTCTGCCAGTGTGCCCATCAATTGCCGCTGCTGTGCCCCATCAATTGCTGCCAGTGTGCCCATCAATTGCTGCTACTGTGTCCCATCAATTGTTGCCAGTGTGCCCATCAATTGCCGCCAGTGTGCCCACCAATTGCCACTACTGTGCCCCATCAATTGCTGCCAGTGTGCCCATCAATTGCCGCTGCTATGCCCCATCAATTGCTGCCAGTGTGCCCATCAATTGTCGCTGCTGTGCCCCATCAATTGCTGCCAGTGTGCCCATCAATTGCTGCTACTGTGCCCCATCAATTGTTGCCAGTGTGCCCATCAATTGCCGCAAGTGTGCCCATCAATTGCCACTACTGTGCCCCATCAATTGCTGCCAGTGTGCCCATCAATTGCTGCTACTGTGTCCCATCAATTGTTGCCAGTGTGCCCATCAATTGCCGCCAGTGTGCCCACCAATTGCCACTACTGTGCCCCATCAATTGCTGCCAGTGTGCCCATCAATTGCCGCTGCTGTGCCCCATCAATTGCTGCCAGTGTGCTCATCAATTGTCGCTGCTGTGCCCCATCAATTGCTGCCAGTGTGCCCATCAATTGCTGCTACTGTGCCCCATCAATTGTTGCCAGTGTGCCCATCAATTGCCGCAAGTGTGCCCATCAATTGCCACTACTGTGCCCCATCAATTGCTGCCAGTGTGCCCATCAATTGCCGCTACTGTGCCCCATTAAATGCTGCCAGTGTGCCCATCAATTGCCGCTACTGTGCCCCATTAAATGCTGCCAGTGTGCATCGCCCGGGAGTCGGGACTTACCTGTCTGGCAGCGGGTCATGGTGATGTCCTCAACGTCCACGCTCCTCGACGTCTCCGGTCCTCTCTATCACGCATCCTATCACATCGCCTGTTGTTTCAGCCAATCAGGAGACAGGTAACCAGACCTGAGCACCTGATTGGCTGAGAGGCGGGTCAGTATTAGGAAATTGATTAATTCGCTTTCCTAACACAACACTGATTAAACAGCGAACGCACAGCATTGGAAGCCTAGTAGAACCTACGGCTCTAATCAGGACACCAATTAATTCGCTTTCCTAACACAACACTGATTAAACAGCGAACGCACAGCATTGGAAGCCTAGTAGAGCCTACGGCTCTAATCAGGACACCAATCATGCAATGCATGAATCTATCTATGGTGAGAGAGAGGTGACAGGAGAGAGGAGGCGGCCCTCCTGCACCCTTTATGGGCGCACCGCCACTGGCTTGCACCCAAGCCAAGCGACTGCCTCTATTGACACAGACAGCAGGACTCGGCCCCCTCCCCCATCACTGCCTTTGACAGCACTGGGAGCCAATGGCTCCTGGGGGCCCCAGCAAAGCCAGTGAGACCCGGAAGTGAGGGGAGAGAAGAGCTGCAGATGTGCACAGCGCTGGATTCGATGAGGGCTCAGGTAAGTAAAAAAGGGGGGGGGAGTTAGGGGGGATTTTTTTAATGCAAGGAATGCATCAAGGTAAAAAATGTTAAGGCTTCACAACCACTGGCAATGCCAATAAATAAGGCTCTAAGAAACGGTGCCGGGGTGATGCTGCAGCTGAATAACTTGCAAATAAATCGAACCCCTTCACACCGACGTAACACAAATATGCGTCCTTCGGCTTGAATGGGGTTGTGCCGGGGTGGTGCCTGCAGCTGCTGCATCACCCCGGTACCGTTTCTTAGAGCCAACGGTCGGCTTTCTTGTAGTGACTACTGACGCGACTAAGTAGCCTCTTAGCTGTTATTACAAAAAGCGGGAGGAGACATTCTCCCCCCCGACAGCCACCGTCTTCCATGGCTAGTCCTGGCTCTTCCGTCCAACCGGTTCCCCCCCCAACATCCACCATCTTCCACGGCTAGTCCTGGCTCTTCCGTCCAACCGGTTCCCCCCCCAACATCCACCATCTTCCACGGCTAGTCCTGGCTCTTCCGTCCAACCGGTTCCCCCCCTCCAACATCCACCATCTTCCGCGGCTAGCCCTGGCTCTTCCGTCCAACCGGTTCCCCCCTCCAACATCCACCATCTTCCACGGCTAGTCCTGGCTCTTCCGTCCAACCGGTTCCCCCCCTTCAACATCCACCATCTTCCGCGGCTAGCCCTGGCTCTTCCGTCCAACCGGTTCCCCCCCTCCAACATCCACCATCTTCCTCGGCTAGCCCTGGCTCTTCCGTCCAACCGGTTCCCCCCCTCCAACATCCACCATCTTCCACGGCTAGTCCTGGCTCTTCCGTCCAACCGGTTCCCCCCCCCAACATCCACCATCTTCCACGGCTAGTCCTGGCTCTTCCGTCCAACCGGTTCCCCCCCCAACATCCACCATCTTCCACGGCTAGTCCTGGCTCTTCCGTCCAACCGGTTCCCCCCCCCAACATCCACCATCTTCCACGGCTAGTCCTGGCTCTTCCGTCCAACCGGTTTCCCCCCTCCAACATCCACCATCTTCCGCGGCTAGCCCTGGCTCTTCCGTCCAACCGGTTCTCCCCCCTCTACCGACATCCACGATCTTCCACGGCTAGTCCTGGCTCTTCCGTCTAACCGGTTCCCCCCCCCAACATCCACCATCTTTCGCGGCTAGCCCAGGCTCTTCCGACCAACCGGGAGGCCCGAGCGACCAGCCGGAACGAAAGCAGGATCGGCTTAGATCGGGTCTCAGATCTAGTAAGCCTGGAGGGATGTCATGACATCACTTCCGGTTTACAAAAGACTTAAAAGGTGCCGACCTTTAAAAAAAAATGCACTGAAAAGCATTCAAAACGCCAAGTTTGGCAGCTTTGAATACTGTCAAAGGAGGGATTTTGGGATCTTATAGACACCAGATCTCTCCATAAAGAGGACCTGTCACGTGGCTATTACTGTTACAGGGGATGTTTACATTCCTTGTGACAGCAATAAAAGTGATCAGAAAAAAAAAAAGGGACAGTGTAAAAAATAAAAAAAATAAAATAACTAAGAAAAAAAAATTAAAGCACCCCGTCCTTCCATGCGCGCGCGCAGAAGCGAACGCATACGTAAGTCGCGAACGCAAATGTAAACCGTGTTCAAACCACACGTGTGAGGCATCGCCGCAATCGTTAGAGCGAGACCTCCTCTGTAACTAAACTGGTAACCTGTAGAAATGTTTTAAAGCATCACCTAAGTACTGTAGTTTGTCACCATTCCACAAGTGTGCGCAATTTTAAAGCCTGACATGGTGGGTATCTATTTACTCGGGCTAACTTTACTGTGGTGTGTTTTTTTTTTTTTAATTCATGAAAGTGTATTTCTTCCAAAAAAATTGCATTTGAAAGACCCCTGCGCAAATACAGTGGGAAAATATAAATAATGAATAAAACAAATAGTAATAATGATAAAAATAAACAATAAATAAAATATTGCAACGATCGCCATTTTTTTCTCTAGGGTCTCTGCTAAAAATAGATAGATAGATAGATAGATATAGATATCTATATCTATATATCCATTTATAGATATATATCTCTATAGATATAGATATATATCGATATATATCTATATATATATCTATATATCTATATATAGATATATATATCTATATATCTATATATAGATATATATATCTATATATATATCTATCTATATATCTATCTATCTATCTATATATTTATATATCTATATCTATATCTATATATATATATTTTTATCTATCTATCTATCTATCTATCTATCTATCTATCTATCTATCTATCTATCTATCTATCTATATATATATATATATATATATATATATATATATATATATATATAATTGATTGGGGGTTCTAAGTAATTTTCTAGCAAAAAATACAGATTTTACCTTGTAAGCAACAAGTGTCAGAAAAAAGGCTTAGGCATGAAGGGATTAAACTGATAAGCTGTAAAGGTTTTTAAAGCATCTATGGAGAATTTTAGGTACTGTAGTTTGCCACTATTTCACAGGCAGTTTTAAATCTTGACATGTTTGGTATCTATCTACCTACTTTACTTTATTTTATCAAAAAAAAATTGGGTATTAGTGTTGCGATTATGTGTACTAAAAATTCATTTTGGTGTATAGTTTTTAATCGGCTGTGAAAATATCATGTGACATAAAATATTGTAACAGCCACCGTTGTATTCTCCATGTACTCTACTTTTAGAAAAAATATATTATTTATAACTTTCTAGCAAAAAAAAATGCTGATTTTAACACGTGTGTGAAAACGTAAAAAATTGTCCCACACAGCAAGTTAGAGGAAAGAACATGAAAAATAGAAAAGGGATGGAGAGTACAGAAAAAGTATGAATATTTATCCTTTACTTGCCTGAATAAGCGCAGACTACTTTCTGCAGAGATCCTGAGGGCTGCACCATAAGTGCCAAAGGGCCGCAGGTTGGGCTCCCAGGGGGTTTAATTCATTGTCTCCAAACTGGAGCCAGAGGGCCAGAGCTGGAATTTGCTTGATTTTATCCGACCCTTGGGGCACTACTTCTCCCAGTGACACAAGGCAGTATTCCTTCTACTGACACCAATAATGGGGCACTATTCCTTCTACTGACACTAATGATGGGGCACTATTCCTTCTACTGACACCAATAATGGGGCTCTATTCCTTCTACTGACGCCAAGGATGGGGCACTATTGATCTTTTATTGAAAAGAATCAAGCAACCAATTTTATACAAAAGTAAAAAACAAAACCATAGTACAAAACTTCAACAGAAATCCAAGGAATACACATCCATGTTCAGAATATATACAATATATACATAAACCACTACCAAAATTATTTACATAAAGCAGCAGAGAGGGCCTAAGAGGCACAACCCATCACCTATGTACGCAGCCATTTATCAAAAATTAATCCAAAAAATAATCTAGGGTGAAAAGAGACAGACAGCCACACCCGGGAAAGAGACTCCTGGCAGTCAGGGAGGCTTGAAACCCCTCCACGCCGTCAACCAAGCCCCCTGACTCCGCTTGTCTCTCTCAAGTACCCGAATCTTCTCCACCTCATGCAAAATGTCATACACCACCACCTGAACAGGAAGGATTTTACGCCGAATGCTGACCTAACACCGTGCGTTCCAAGTGAAATAACGGACTACTATGCTAACTAGAAAAAGTGTATCTAAAGAAAAAACCCCACCAGTATTGAATGCTCCATACACCCACTCAGCATAACCCAGCCTGGAGAGGAAAGGGACACCGAGGGCCCGCCCCACCTGTTTGTACACCTCTATGTTAAAAGGGCAATGAAGCAGAAAATGGTCCATAGTCTCCTCCTCACCTGCACACTCCTCCCGAGGACAGCTACGATCCATCCCACTGCGGAATTTCAAATTGCCCCGAACATAGAGCCTCCCATGGAAGCACATCCAGGCCAGATCCCTGAATTTAGGAGGTACTCTGTCCAAATTAATAAGTCTTAACCCTGCCCTCAAAACTGGGCCTGGACAATCCCTTAAGGCCAGTGGGTCATGAAAGACTTCGCTCAAGACCCGACTCATAAGAACTTTCCTCGGAACCGATCTGAGATCTTCAGCCGACAATCGCCACTGCCGTAGTAACTTCAGGCACGGAGCGACATAGGCTGGTAGCTGACCACGATGACCCCTGAGATTCTTCACTTGGCCACCTTCTTCCCAAAGTCGTAGAAAAGGCCTAAACCAAGATCTAAATATGCCTGCCCATCCAGGAGGTTCCACTGCAAGCATATTACCAATATTAAACTTGAGAAAAAGCAGTGAAAAGAAAAGAACTGGGTTGACCATACCTAAGCCACCCTCCCTCATGGATAGATAGGTGACATTCCTCTTGATGGGGTTCAGTCTGTTCCCCCACAACATCTGGAAGAACACACTACTGACCCTAGCATAGAGAGACACTGGCAAGATGCAGACAAAGCTGACATACAAGAATATCGGAATCAGGTAAGTCTTAATCAGATCAACCCTTTCCCTCATAGATAACTTCCATCTCTTCCAGCTGACCACCTTAGCATTGGCAATTTCCAGTCTGCCTACCCAGTTTTTGAGGCCATAATCGCCGGGTCCAAATTCAATGCCTAGAATCTTAATTCTTTCCTGGGGCACTGGAAAGGTGTCCGGGAGATCAAAACCCTCACCTTCCTTTCCCATCCAGAAAACTTCACTCTTTTCCTGATTGATCTTGGAGCCTGATGCTTCAGAATACCGTGATGTCAGAGAGACCACCTCCTCTGCTTCATCCGCTCCAGTGACAATCACAGACACATCGTCCGCATAGGCAACAACCCTCAAAGGTGGCTCACCCGGGAGCCCCACTGGCACCCCACACACCATGCTGCTCTCTAGCCTCCTGATGAAGGGGTCGATTGCAAACACATAGAGCAGGGGACTCAGGGGACAACCCTGGCGCACCCCGGAGCCAACCTCAAAGGACTGCCCAACCCAACCATTAACAAGAGGAAAGCTTTCTGCCCCCTTATACAAGACTTTTAACCAATCGACAAAACCACCCGGCAGACCGTACTTACTAAGGAGCAGCCACAGGTACTCATGGTTAACACGATCAAAAGCTTTTGCCTGATCCAATGTCAGCAAATACTTTCCCCAGCCTGCAGCCCTGCACCGCTCCAAGGCCTCCCGGACAGCTAAAACTGCTGTGAAGGTGCACCTACCCTGGACCGAACAGTGCTGATGGCGAGAAAGCAAAGACTCTGCTACTGACGATAGGCGCCAGAAAATGATCTTTGCCAGTATCTTTCTATCGACATTAAGAAGGCTGATGGGGCGCCAATTCTCAATCATCGAAGGATCTTTACCCTTTGAAAGAAGAATCACAGCTGAGTGCCTCATGGAAGGGGGAAGTACCCCATCAGCAAGGCAACCGTTAAAAACCTCTACCAAATGTGGGGCCAGAATAGACTTAAAAGCTTTGTAAAACTCAGCCGTCAAGCCATCCGGTCCAGGTGACTTTTTGATGGCAAGCTGTTCAATTGCCCTTATCACCTCTTCAACTGTGATCTCCTCTGTCAAATTCATCAATGGGACATCTTCATCATTTAGACCTGGAGTAGAGTCCAAAAAGCTTTCTATCTTGTCACGGTCAAGCTCTTTCCTCCCTGATGAATAAAACAAATAGTAATAATGATAAAAATAAACAATAAATAAAATATTGCAACGATCGCCATTTTTTTCTCTAGGGTCTCTGCTAAAAATAGATAGATAGATAGATAGATATAGATATCTATATCTATATATCCATTTATAGATATATATCTCTATAGATATAGATATATATCGATATATATCTATATATATATCTATATATCTATATATAGATATATATATCTATATATCTATATATAGATATATATATCTATATATATATCTATCTATATATCTATCTATCTATCTATATATTTATATATCTATATCTATATCTATATATATATATTTTTATCTATCTATCTATCTATCTATCTATCTATCTATCTATCTATCTATCTATCTATCTATATATATATATATATATATATATATATATATATATATATAATTGATTGGGGGTTCTAAGTAATTTTCTAGCAAAAAATACAGATTTTACCTTGTAAGCAACAAGTGTCAGAAAAAAGGCTTAGGCATGAAGGGATTAAACTGATAAGCTGTAAAGGTTTTTAAAGCATCTATGGAGAATTTTAGGTACTGTAGTTTGCCACTATTTCACAGGCAGTTTTAAATCTTGACATGTTTGGTATCTATCTACCTACTTTACTTTATTTTATCAAAAAAAAATTGGGTATTAGTGTTGCGATTATGTGTACTAAAAATTCATTTTGGTGTATAGTTTTTAATCGGCTGTGAAAATATCATGTGACATAAAATATTGTAACAGCCACCGTTGTATTCTCCATGTACTCTACTTTTAGAAAAAATATATTATTTATAACTTTCTAGCAAAAAAAAATGCTGATTTTAACACGTGTGTGAAAACGTAAAAAATTGTCCCACACAGCAAGTTAGAGGAAAGAACATGAAAAATAGAAAAGGGATGGAGAGTACAGAAAAAGTATGAATATTTATCCTTTACTTGCCTGAATAAGCGCAGACTACTTTCTGCAGAGATCCTGAGGGCTGCACCATAAGTGCCAAAGGGCCGCAGGTTGGGCTCCCAGGGGGTTTAATTCATTGTCTCCAAACTGGAGCCAGAGGGCCAGAGCTGGAATTTGCTTGATTTTATCCGACCCTTGGGGCACTACTTCTCCCAGTGACACAAGGCAGTATTCCTTCTACTGACACCAATAATGGGGCACTATTCCTTCTACTGACACTAATGATGGGGCACTATTCCTTCTACTGACACCAATAATGGGGCTCTATTCCTTCTACTGACGCCAAGGATGGGGCACTATTGATCTTTTATTGAAAAGAATCAAGCAACCAATTTTATACAAAAGTAAAAAACAAAACCATAGTACAAAACTTCAACAGAAATCCAAGGAATACACATCCATGTTCAGAATATATACAATATATACATAAACCACTACCAAAATTATTTACATAAAGCAGCAGAGAGGGCCTAAGAGGCACAACCCATCACCTATGTACGCAGCCATTTATCAAAAATTAATCCAAAAAATAATCTAGGGTGAAAAGAGACAGACAGCCACACCCGGGAAAGAGACTCCTGGCAGTCAGGGAGGCTTGAAACCCCTCCACGCCGTCAACCAAGCCCCCTGACTCCGCTTGTCTCTCTCAAGTACCCGAATCTTCTCCACCTCATGCAAAATGTCATACACCACCACCTGAACAGGAAGGATTTTACGCCGAATGCTGACCTAACACCGTGCGTTCCAAGTGAAATAACGGACTACTATGCTAACTAGAAAAAGTGTATCTAAAGAAAAAACCCCACCAGTATTGAATGCTCCATACACCCACTCAGCATAACCCAGCCTGGAGAGGAAAGGGACACCGAGGGCCCGCCCCACCTGTTTGTACACCTCTATGTTAAAAGGGCAATGAAGCAGAAAATGGTCCATAGTCTCCTCCTCACCTGCACACTCCTCCCGAGGACAGCTACGATCCATCCCACTGCGGAATTTCAAATTGCCCCGAACATAGAGCCTCCCATGGAAGCACATCCAGGCCAGATCCCTGAATTTAGGAGGTACTCTGTCCAAATTAATAAGTCTTAACCCTGCCCTCAAAACTGGGCCTGGACAATCCCTTAAGGCCAGTGGGTCATGAAAGACTTCGCTCAAGACCCGACTCATAAGGACTTTCCTCGGAACCGATCTGAGATCTTCAGCCGACAATCGCCACTGCCGTAGTAACTTCAGGCACGGAGCGACATAGGCTGGTAGCTGACCACGATGACCCCTGAGATTCTTCACTTGGCCACCTTCTTCCCAAAGTCGTAGAAAAGGCCTAAACCAAGATCTAAATATGCCTGCCCATCCAGGAGGTTCCACTGCAAGCATATTACCAATATTAAACTTGAGAAAAAGCAGTGAAAAGAAAAGAACTGGGTTGACCATACCTAAGCCACCCTCCCTCCTGGATAGATAGGTGACATTCCTCTTGATGGGGTTCAGTCTGTTCCCCCACAACATCTGGAAGAACACACTACTGACCCTAGCATAGAGAGACACTGGCAAGATGCAGACAAAGCTGACATACAAGAATATCGGAATCAGGTAAGTCTTAATCAGATCAACCCTTTCCCTCATAGATAACTTCCATCTCTTCCAGCTGACCACCTTAGCATTGGCAATTTCCAGTCTGCCTACCCAGTTTTTGAGGCCATAATCGCCGGGTCCAAATTCAATGCCTAGAATCTTAATTCTTTCCTGGGGCACTGGAAAGGTGTCCGGGAGATCAAAACCCTCACCTTCCTTTCCCATCCAGAAAACTCCACTCTTTTCCTGATTGATCTTGGAGCCTGATGCTTCAGAATACCGTGATGTCAGAGAGACCACCTCCTCTGCTTCATCCGCTCCAGTGACAATCACAGACACATCGTCCGCATAGGCAACAACCCTCAAAGGTGGCTCACCCGGGAGCCCCACTGGCACCCCACACACCATGCTGCTCTCTAGCCTCCTGATGAAGGGGTCGATTGCAAACACATAGAGCAGGGGACTCAGGGGACAACCCTGGCGCACCCCGGAGCCAACCTCAAAGGACTGCCCAACCCAACCATTAACAAGAGGAAAGCTTTCTGCCCCCTTATACAAGACTTTTAACCAATCGACAAAACCACCCGGCAGACCGTACTTACTAAGGAGCAGCCACAGGTACTCATGGTTAACACGATCAAAAGCTTTTGCCTGATCCAATGTCAGCAAATACTTTCCCCAGCCTGCAGCCCTGCACCGCTCCAAGGCCTCCCGGACAGCTAAAACTGCTGTGAAGGTGCACCTACCCTGGACCGAACAGTGCTGATGGCGAGAAAGCAAAGACTCTGCTACTGACGATAGGCGCCAGAAAATGATCTTTGCCAGTATCTTTCTATCGACATTAAGAAGGCTGATGGGGCGCCAATTCTCAATCATCGAAGGATCTTTACCCTTTGAAAGAAGAATCACAGCTGAGTGCCTCATGGAAGGGGGAAGTACCCCATCAGCAAGGCAACCGTTAAAAACCTCTACCAAATGTGGGGCCAGAATAGACTTAAAAGCTTTGTAAAACTCAGCCGTCAAGCCATCCGGTCCAGGTGACTTTTTGATGGCAAGCTGTTCAATTGCCCTTATCACCTCTTCAACTGTGATCTCCTCTGTCAAATTCATCAATGGGACATCTTCATCATTTAGACCTGGAGTAGAGTCCAAAAAGCTTTCTATCTTGTCACGGTCAAGCTCTTTCCTCCCAAGAAGGTCAGCATAAAAGGACCTCACGACCTCCAGAATCCCTGACCTGGACTTTGTCAAGGAACCTGTATTGTCCTTAAGGCCAATGACCGTTTTAACTGCTACACCTTGTTTGCAGTTCTGGTAAGGGTCAGGCGAGTGGTACTTCCCATAGTCCCTCTCCAGAACCAAAGAGGCATGCCGGTCATATTGACACTTCCTGAGAAGGAGTTTCACTTCGGAGATTTCCCCAGGATCTCCACCTCTCGAGACAAGAATATCCAGCTTCCTCCGTAAACGTTGGTAGGTCATGTATTTATTAAACTGTTTTCTATTGGCTAGGCCCCTGAAGAATCCAGCGATCCTCTTTTTGGTCAGCTCCCACCACTCAGCCTTGCTGCTACAAAAGTCCAGGATGGTCACCTGTGCTTGAAAGAATTCCTCAAAGGATTGTCTAACATGTTCTTCCTTGAGTAGAGTCGAATTCAGTCTCCAGATGCCCTTACCCCTCTGAGGGGCATCTGAAGCATTCAGGACCACAGATAGCATACAGTGATCAGATAACTCTACTGCCTGCACCACTGGGGGTGAGAAAGCAGAGGTCTCCTTCAAAAAAAACCTATCTATTCTACTCTGACTATTACCTCGATGAAAGGTGAACCCAGTGTCATCCGGGAGGTGCTTAATGTGCACATCCACAAGACCAGCATCCCTAACCATACTATTTAAAAAAACGCTATCATATCCCAGCCTGTCCTTGAAGTCCTTCCTGTCCTTGGGCCTAGTTACTGTATTAAAGTCACCTCCAAAGACCACTTGCCGGGATGTAAAAAGAAATGGCTTGATCCTTGTAAAAAGGCATTTCCTGTGCCACTTTGTGTGCGGCCCATAAACATTAATTAGGCGCAGGTCCTGCCCTCCCACAAGGACGTCTAAGACCATACATCTCCCAATCTCCACCTCAATAACCCGCCGGACAGTTACCATGCCGGTTTTAAACAACACCGCCACACCGCCGTAAGGCTCGGCCGCAAGAGACCAGTAAGATGGACCATACCTCCACTCTCTCTTGGCCATATGAATATCTGCCAAGGAGGTGAGCCTAGTCTCTTGCAAAAATAAAATTTCAGCATCTAATTGGCTGAACAAAAAGAAGGCCATAGAACGAGCTCTTACTGACTTAATGCTGGCGACATTTATTGTCACCACTTTTAACGGAGGGGGAACCGCCATTTGGGTTATTGGGTGGATTGCTTCTTAGCTCCCCTCTGCTGCTCATCACCAGATGCCTCTCTCTTTCTTGAGGCCGCCTCAAACTCCATTTCGGAATCAGAACTTCGCTCCGAAGAAGCTCCAGATGAAGAGATATCCCAATTAGAGGACCTATAACGGTTGGAGACAGGCACTGGAGCCTGTTCCGTCCTCACCACCTGCTTCTTCCGCTTCCCAACCTTCCTCCTCTCCTCCAGGTACTGCAGGTCAGCTTCAGAGATGCCCTCATCTCTTACTTTTTCCTGTGAAGTCTTTACAGAAGACTTCTTTACAGAGGAAGAAGCAACCTTTTTAGTACCCACTACCACTCCTGGTGGGGGGGTGCTCCCTTTGAATCAGACTTAGGAGGGGTAGACTCCTGGGGGGGAACTGACTCGGGGGGCACAGACTTGGAAGGTTCTGACACAAGAGGAGGGGATACAGTAGGCTGGTGAGACACAGAGAAAGATACAGAAGGAATACTTACAGACACAGGAGGGGTGGCCACAGGAACTGGGGAGGGACCCTGAGCAGGACCAGGGGAGTCGGTCACCGCAGAGGAGGATGGTAAACCAGGGGCATCACCCTCCATCCTGTCCAGCCTTGACAAGTCATCTATTACCTCCTTCTCCATATTGTGCCAGGCTTCAGGACATCTGCTGTAGGGGTGGCCAAGGCGCAGGCACAGGTTGCACCTGATCATCTCGGTGCAGTCCTTAGCCATATGACCCTGACCCCGACACACTGAACATATCAAGGCTGAACAGGAGGAACTCAAATGCCCCTTTTCTCCACAGCAGTGACACAGCTTCGGCTGACCAGGGTAAAAAATAGTCATCCTATCCCTCCCTATAAAAGCTGAGGAGGGCAGGTGACGGACAACATTCCCGTCCCTGGCCAACCTGACTGTAACTGACCAACCCCCAGTCCAGATGTTACGCTCATCAAGGATTTTGCTGGGCTTAGTCAAAACCTCACCATAGTTCCTTAACCAGACCTCTAGGTCCCAAGCAGGAACACTCTCATTGGTGAGTATGATGGTGATCTTTTTCACCGTTGACCTTTGCGAAACCGCAACTGGGGCCAGACCTTCCCATTCAGGTCTTGACCTGCACCGAGCCTCATATCGCTCCCAGAACAGGTCAAGACCCTCTGGCCTGGTGAAACTAATAGTATATTCCCGGCTCCCAGCAACATGTATTAGGGCATACAGATCGTTTGCCCCAAAACCCATCTCCAGAATCAAATCCACCACTGCACGCCGTGCTGGAGGGATTGCACCACCTTCCCATTTGAGAATTACCACATTCCTTCTCGGACCCCCAGCAGAAGCCAGAGACCCAAGACCAGATCCCGGGGTGCCCAAAGTGGTAGGCTGCAGGGGGAAACCCCGCTTGGGGGCGGAGCTACCAGGAGCAGAGCGTACCACCTGAGCAAATGTGGGTTTATCAGGGCCAAGGCCCCACACTGAAGTCACAGTAGTCTGTACATTACTATTATCATTCACTGCTTGAACGGAGTTGGTAGGACTGTCTATCACACTTGAACTGGGACCATTGTTCATCACACTTGTACTGGGATAATTTTTATCAGTCACACAAACATCCACATTCTCATCAGGAATAGTCACATTTTCTGCTGCAATACCAGCTGTCTCCTGAAGCTGTGCTGTAGAGTCTTCAGCAGGTCTGGGGCAAACAGCTTTAGACTCAGCTAAAGGGGGGTTAATTGGCTCTGCTGAATCTTGTAGTTCATCTGCAGGAATGTCATTTTTTAAACGCAAACTTTGCTGCACTGCAGCATCAGCAGGCACAGCATTGCTACACATAGGACTAGCAGCCTGATTGTCACTGGGCACATTGTCTGTATCAGTCACAAAAACTGTTTTATGCACCACATGGGGCTTGACGGGCTTTACCTTGTCAGGCACATTATCTATCATGTCCTCTTCATGGAACACCAGCCGATCACCCCGCAAAGGAGACTCCATTACCTGGATTACCCTAAGCATGCCTCCTGAGTCCTGGGAAGGCATGGGGCTGCTTACCTCTCCCTGAGGGGGCAGGGGGTCTGAACTGGGGGTCTCCTCCTCCACCTCCATCTTTGTCATCCTGGCAAACCTTCGGTCATTGCAAAATTTTTCTTTGAAGGGCCCATCTCTGCCTTCCATCATGGCCACAATGGTTTCTTGGTGTTCCACCCGGACCTTGGCCAGTTGGATCTCCGGATCCATGGATCCACGTTTCTGGCTGTGTAAGCCCTCACGCTGCTTTCTCAATCGCTTCAGCTCCGCTCTGAGCTTGTACAGCTTGTCTCTTTCTCTATTCAGGACCTTAATCCCGGCCACCACTCGCTCCCGGATGGCTTCCGAACCTTCATCTTCACCAGGGGTAGAGAGATCCCCAGCCATGGCTTGTACAGAGGAAGGCATGTTACCTGATGGCCCAGGAGATGGCTGGGAGCTTCCAGCAGGAGAGGCCCTGCTGGCCTCCATGGCTTCCCCAGAAAGGAGCCAGGAGAGCTGGGATAGATTTCTCCACCACTCCCCTCTCACACGGATCACCTAGAGCAGCTTCAGAGACACCTTCCTCCTGACACACCTGTACTCCAATGATGGGTGGGGCACTATTCCTCCCACTGATACCAATGATGGGGCACTATTCCTCCCACTGACACCAATGATGGGGCACTATTTCTCCCACTGATACCAATGATAGGGCACTATTCCTCCCACTGATACCAATGATGGGGCACTATTCCTCCCACTGATACCAATGATGGGGCACTATTCCTCCCACTGATACCAATGATGAGGCACTATTCCTCCCACTGATACCAATGATGAGGCACTATTCCTCCCACTGATACCAATGATGGGGCACTATTCCTCCCACTGATACCAATGATGGGGCACTATTCCTCCCACTGATACCAATGATGGGGCACTATTCCTCCCACTAATACCAATGATGGGGCACTATTCCTCCCACTGATACCAATGATGAGGCACTATTCCTCCCACTGATACCAATGATGAGGCACTATTCCTCCCACTGATACCAATGATGGGGAACTATTCCTCCCACTGACACCAATGATGGGGCTCTATTCCTCCCACTGATACCAATGACAGGACACTATTCCTCCCACTGACACCAATTATGGGACACTATTCCTCCCACTGATACCAATGATGGGGCACTATTCCTCCCACTGACACCAATGATGGGGCACTATTCCTCCCACTGATACCAATGATAGGGCACTATTCCTCCCACTGATACCAATGATGGGGAACTATTCCTCCCACTGATACCAATGATGGGGCACTATTCCTCCCACTGATACCAATGATGAGGCACTATTCCTCCCACTGATACCAATGATGAGACACTATTCCTCCCACTGATACCAATGATGGGGCACTATTCCTTCCACTGATACCAATGATGGGGCATTGGTTACGCCCAGGGATACCAGGGCATTTTTTTAGTCTTACTTGCCAAAGTCTGTCCCCCTACAGTCTGAAGGAGAGTAGACTGGCCCTTTAGAAAGATTGGAGACCCCCTACATTTAGATCATGAAATGGGGATAAACTTGAAAGCTTTCTTATTTTGGGTGGTGTTCCACTTTAACATGGGACTGTCCAGCAGTCATACTGTTAACCCTTCACAGACCGTCACAACAATTGTACAATGTGTGAGCAGGATATGAAGCACGATGACATCTAACAACCTCCTCACACTAAACAACACATCTGTAAAATGAAATTAAAAAGGAAAACGAAGGTTAAAATACTTTTATGGCAAAAACGTTTCCTGATGAAGCAACGACATTTTTCACTTAAATCGTTTTTATTGGTCTTATTTGCCTAATAGGTTTTGTGTGCGCAGGAAATTTTACGTCTGACTTTTTAACAGAGAGTTTCAGGAAGCCGAATGACTGCGGGGGGAAAAAACAAAAAATAATAAACGTCTTCATAAAGTGTTCTGGGAAAGTGTTCAGATCGACTTTGTGTTCTAACGCTGAAACCGCGGCCAAACGGCAAAATCCCACATCTGAAATACATAAGTGGGAATTGTCCTACCTGTCAGAGGCTTCTTAATTGCGTTCCGCCCGCTCTCGTGATTGGCACAGACCTGGTGGATGGGGGGGGGGGGGGGAACGTCGCTGTTCAGCGCTGGCTTCAGATCTGAACAGAGAATCGATTTTCGAATAATGTTAGAAAATGTATTTTTTAATTTTTTCGCTCAGATGTCAGATCTGTCACAAAACCAACATATTGTTATATAATGGACTGAATAGAGCCGGTTAACCCCTTGCTGCCCATGTAACATGTAGAACCCTTCTAGTGTAGAGTAGGCTGCCAGGTAAGTTTAGTTAGTTCCTCTGTAATCCGAGTTGATTAATAAGGGCTGCTCAGTGTTTCACTAACTGCTTCTCTGTTGCTTCTCCCTGTCTTCCTCCAGATTTACATCTATGCATTCTTAGTGCTTATTTTGCAGATTTGCACTACAGAACATGTTCCATAGGAAGCCATGTTAACCACTTGCCGACCAGCCGCCGCAGTTGTACTGCGGCAGAATGGCACGGCTTGGCAAAACAATGTTATGTTACGTCCCTTCGCCCTGTGGCCACTAGGGGCACGAGCTCTACCCCGGAGCCGATGCAAGTGCCCGGAGGTCAGGATCACCGCCGGGCTCCCGCGGTCGCTGCTGACACACCGAGAACCGGGATCTCTGTGTGTAAACACACAGTTTCCGGTTCTCTGAGGGGAGAAGAGACAGATCGTCTGTTCATACAGAGTATGACCAGCGATCTGTCATCTCCCCTACACAGCAGACATCTCGAGTCTCCCGCGAGGTGCGGGAGGCTCCCGCATTTCTGCAGCGGCTCCCGCACACCCGCAAGCGCCTCCCGATCTCCCGGAAATGATCGGTGCGGGAACGGCTGTGATCACCGATCTCCTTTGTATCGATTTTTAACTGACAGCCACTTCTCTTTCTCTCCCTCCCGCGGCTGTCAGCTAAAAATCAATACAGGGAGATCGGTGATCACAGCTGTCCCTCGAGCCGCACCGATCATCCCCAGCTGCTCTTTATGCTTCTCCCCCTGGCCCCCTCCATGTCCTTCGCCCCCGTTCTCCTCCGGCCCCCTCCATGTCCTTCACTCCCGTTCTCCTCCGGCCCCCTCCATGTCCTTCGCCCCCGTTCTCCTCCGGCCCCCTCCATGTCCTTCTCTGCCCCCCCCCCCACCGTTCTCCCCCGGCCCCCCTCGCCCCCCGCAACCGGCTCCCCTCCTCTCCTCTCCCGCTGGCTGGGGGGGGGAACTAGTTAATGGACACAGTGAGCGAGATCGCTCCTGTGATAAATGAGCAGAGTAAACTGTGTTTACTCTGTTAAGTTTATGAATGAAAAGGAGCCTCTGTCTCCTGTTCATTCATCTTTAGTGCCGAGAAAGGGACTGGGGAATGTGTGTCTGTCTCAAAGGGGAGATGTCAGGGGTCTGTTTAGAAAAATATAAAAAAAAATTCTAAAAAAATGAATAAGTGTAAAAAAATAAAATAAAATAAAAAAAAACTACTGACACCACTCTCCCCTGCCCTACCAACACTGTCCACTGCCCCAACCCCCTCCCCCAAAAAGCATTGTGAAAAAAAAAACAAAAACAAATTAAATTGTAAAAAAAAATCAATTATAGAAAATTTTAAAAAACTACCGACACCGTCCACATACCACCCACCCCCCACCCCCTTCCCCAGAAGCACTGCGAAAAAAATATTGAAAAAGTGATTTAAATAATAACTTTGCCGTGGGGGTGGGGGGGGGGGCGGGGCGTTTGCGGGCGCGAAGCGCCATCTCCCTGAAATCAGTTTCTGCGGGTTAGGATGTCTGACACAGTCCCCTCCAATTTAAGTTAGAACACACATGAGGGAACACAGTGTTAACCCCTTCCCTGCCAGTGACACTTTTACAGTAATCAGTGCATTTTTATAGCACTGATCGCTGTATAAATGACAATGGTCCCAAAAATGTGTCAAAAGTGTGCGATGTGTCCGCCATAATGTCGCAGTCCCGATAAAAATCGCAGATCGCCGCCATTACTAGTAAAAAAAAAAAAATAACAATAAAAATGCCATAAAACTATCCCCTATTTTGTAGACGCTATGACTTTTGCACAAACCAATCAATATACGCTTATTGCAATTTTTTTTTTTACCAAAAATATGTAGAAGAATACATATCGGCCTAAACTGAGGAAAGAAATCGTTTTTTTAAATATTTTTGGGGGATATTTTTTATAGCAAAAGTAAAAAATAATGTTTTTTTCAAAATTGACTCTCTTTTTTTGTTTATAGCGCAAAAAATAAAATCGCAGAGGTGATCAAATACCAACATTTTTTGCGCTATAAACAAAAAAAGAGCGACAATTTGGAAAAAAAACACAATATTTTGTACTTTTTGCTATAATAAATATATATATATTTTTTAAAAAAAGCACATTTTTTCTCAGTTTAGGCCGATATGCATTCTTCTACATATTTTTGGAAAAAAAAAAAAAAATATCAATAAACGTATATTGATTGGTTTGCGCGAAAGTTATAGCATTTTTTTTTTTTTTTACTAGTAATGGCGGCGATCTGCGATTTTTATCGGGACTGCGACATTATGGCGGACACATCGGACACTTTTGACACCACTTTGGGACCATTGTCATTTACACAGCGATCAGTGCTATAAAAATTCACTGATTACTGTAAAAATGTCACTGGCAGTGAAGGGGTTAACACTAGGGGGCGATCAAGGGGTTAACTGTGTTCCCTGGGAGGTGATTCTAACTGACAGAGGGAGGGGACTAACTAGAGGACGTGACGGATCGTGGTTCTTAGCTAATGGGAACACACGATCTGTCATTCCTCTCAGAACAGAACGGGGATTTGTGTGCTTACACACACACTTCCGTGTCCTGTCCCTCGTGCTCGCGATCGCTCGTGGCCGGCGGTCATCGCGACTGTCGGCCACAAGCATTAGCACCACTGCGTGCCTGCTATCCCATTCCCGCGAGCCGACAAATAGCTTCAACGGTTCGCGGGATCGTGCCGACCTGTCGCAGTAAAATGATGGCGGCTGGTCGGCAAGCGGTTAATGATGTTATTTATTTTGTTAGAAAATGGATGGAATTGAGAAATGAAAGGAATTCTGCGACTTGAACTCCTGATTTTGTTTTTATTATATAAATTGATACATTCAGTGTGAAACAAATCTTTAGGATATCCTCGCTGTCGCAGCCTGTCTTCCATTTCATTTAATCTAATTTTACAAGTGTCTGCTGTACTCGTAATCCTTGCTACCCGTTTAAATTGGCTCCGGGGGATGGATTTAAAAACCCCTCGGAAGATGAAAGCTAGAAAATTGTAACAATTGATTACGGTCAATGGGTTTTCTGTATAGATCACTGACAATGTGTCCATCCTGTACAGATAACAATGTATCCAAGAATGGAGTTGCTTCATAATTAACGGACATATTCAATTTTAAACCAGAAATTAACTAATTGAAATATGAATTGAATAATGACAGTGAGTCAAGGTCCAGATGGCAAAGGCGTCATCAATGAATCTGTACCAAACTGTACAGTTATCATATAATAATTTGCAATTGTAAATGAATGGCTGTTCTAGTATATCCATGAATGCTTTGACATATGGGGGTGCCACATCAGAACCCATCACTGCTCCAGCGAGCTGCAAATAATAGGTATCTTTGAATAGAAAAAACTTCTCTTCTAAAACTATCTTTAATAGTCCCTATATATATATATATATATATATATATAGAGAGAGAGAGAGAGAGAGAGAGAGAGAGAGAGAGAGAGAGAGAGAGAGAGAGAGAGAGAGAGATTCTCTTCTAAAACTATCTTTAATAGTTCAATTATTCATATATATATATATATATATATATATATATATATATATATATATATATATATATATATATATATATATATATATATAGAGAGAGAGAGAGGGAGAGAGAGAGAGAGAGAGAGAGAGAGAGAGAGAGAGATTCTCTTCTAAAACTATCTTTAATAGTTCAATTATTCATATATATATATGAATAATTGAATTATTAAAGATAGTTTTAGAAGAGAATCTCTCTCTCTCTCTAAATATACTATATATTTTATATATATATATATATATATATATATATATATATATATATATATATATATATATATATATATATATATATATATATATACACTATGTATATATATAAAATTATAAATAATTTATAAAAATTAGGGCTGTTACTGATTAAAATTTTCGTGTTCGATTAATCGATTTTTTTAAAATCGATTAATCGACTAATTTCGATTAATTATAATGCACATACAGATCCAACTACTTTTATCTGATTTAGCACCGTTGTTATGGCAACAGCTGAAGCCGGACATAGCGGGGCATGACTAGGACGTCACACGTCATAAACTCATAGAAAGGTGCAGCGCTAAATCACTAAAATGACCATAGAGAAAAGTATAATCACAAAGGAAGCACAGAAAATGTCCAATAATAAAAAAATGTCCAAATATGCAGAAATGAATCCACCAGGAATGTGATAATCACAGCAAACAATTGTGACTGATACTGGAACCCTTCACCATAAACCGAATGGCCTCTCACCTGGTCCCAAAGATAAATCAGGCAATCTTATAAGGTCAGCAGATAGCAGGGATCTTTAGAGCAGGAGACTCCTCCGGATGGCCAGGTGGCAGGTGGATATCGTTACCATGAAATCACAAAAGGTGCAGACATAGTGCTCTCCGTATGTAACAGTTTATTATAAAACGAATAAAATCAAACTTACATAACAAGCACTTCGCAAGTGCCAGGAAACGAACATGGGAACACAGCAGAGTGTGTACGAGCGGTGGAGCATGCGCAGTAGCCGCGGATGACGTCACGACGTCACGTTCTGGACGCGTTGCGTCCCAGTGGGCGGGGACTTCCTCAGCAGATTTTATTCGTTTTATAATAAACTGTTACATACGGTGAAGGGTTCCAGTATCAGTCACAATTGTTTGCTGTGATTATCACATTCCTGGTGGATTCATTTCTGCATATTTGGACATTTTTTTATTATTGGACATTTTCTGTGCTTCCTTTGTGATTATACTTTTCTCTATGGTCATTTTAGTGATTTAGCGCTGCACCTTTCTATTTGTTTATCTGGAGGGATTTGATCGTTTGACCCTGGTGTTCAGCTGCTTTAGTTATATATATTTTTTTGTGTCATATGTGCGCTGATATACTTTTTCACATTTACGTCATAAACTCAGCCTCACCGTGCCCATAATCGCAGCCTCACCGTGCCCATAATCACAGCCTTAGCGTGCCCATAATGCAGTCTCACCGTGCCCATAATCTCAGACTTACTGTGCCCATAATCGCAGCCTCACCGTTCCCATAATGCAGTCTCACCGTGCCCATAATCGCAGCCTCACCGTGCCCATAATCACAGCCTCACCGTGCCCATAATGCTGTTTGACCGTGCCCATAATCGCAGCCTCGCCGTGCCTATAATCGCTGCCTCACCGTGCCCATAATGCTGTCTCATCGTGCCCATAATGCTGTCTCACTGTGGCCATAATCACAGCCTCGTCATGCCTATAATGGCAGCCTCACCGTGCCCATAATGCAGCCTCAATGTACCCAAAATGCAGTCTCACTGTGCCCATAATCGCAGCCCCACTGTAGTCAGTGCCTGTGCCTGGATTACACAGTCTACGGGCATCTCCCGCTGTGTGTCTCAGAGCTGAGTGTGAAAACTTTGGCCGCGCTGTGAGAAAAGTCCCGCCCTCCTCCTAGATCAGCTTGTGTGATAGACAGAACACTGCGTCTATCACACGAGCTGATCTAGGAGGAGGGCGGGACTTTTTTCATAGCGCGGCCAAAGTTTTCACACTCAGCTCTGAGACACACAGCGGGAGATGCCCGCAGACTGTGTATGACATATAGTGGAGGAGGAAGAGGGAGCGGAGCACTGCGCTGCAGCCACAGCTTGGCCCAAAGCGGCCCCAGGGCAGGCAGCCTACCGATCAAAAAAATTTTGATTGATTAATGATTAATCGAGGAATTAATCATTAATTTCCGCAGCCCTAATTAAAATATACTATATTTCCAAAAGTATTGGGACACCTGCCTTTACAAGCACATTAATTTTAATGGCATCCCAGTCTTATGCCCCGTACACACGGTCGGACTTTGTTCGGACATTCCGACAACAAAATCCTAGGATTTTTTCCGACGGATGTTGGCTCAAACTTGTCTTGCATACACACGGTCACACAAAGTTGTCAGAAAATCCGATCATTCTGAACGCGGTGACGTAAAACACGTACGTCGGGACTATAAACGGGGCAGTGGCCAATAGCTTTCATCTCTTTATTTATTCTGAGCATGCGTGGCACTTTGTCCGTCGGATTTGTGTACACACGATCGGAATTTCCGACAACGGATTTTGTTGTCGGAAAATTTTATCTCCTGCTCTCCAACTTTGTGTGTCGGAAAATCCGATGGAAAATGTCCGATGGAGCCCACACACGGTCGGAATTTCCGACAACACGCTCCGATCGGACATTTTCCATCGGAAAATCCGACCGTGTGTACGGGGCATTAGTCTGTAGGGTTAAATATTGAGTAGACCCACCCTTTGCACCTATAACAGCTTCATTTCTTCTGGGAAGGCCGTTCACAAGGTTTAGGAGTGTGTCTATGGGAATTTTTGACCATTCTTCCAGAAGAGCATTTGTGAGGTCAGGCACTGATGTTGGACGAGAAGACCTGGCTCACATTCTCCACTGTAATTCATCCCAAAGGTGTTCTAACAGGTTGAGGTCAGGCCCAGTCAAGTTCCTTCACCCCAAACTCGCTCATCCATGTCTTTATGGACCTTGCTTTGTGCACTGGTACGCAGTCATGTTGGAACAGGAAGGGGCCGTCCCCAAACTGTTCCCACAAAGTTGGGAGCATGAAATTGTCCAAAATGTCTTGGTATGCTGACGCCTTAAGAATTCCCCTCACTGGAACTAAGGGGCCAAGCCCAACCCCTGAAAAACAACCCCCACACCATAATCCCCCCTCCACCAAATGATTTGGACCAGTGCCAGTGGCGGAAGTATAGGTGTCGCTGAGGTCGCCATGGCGACTGGGCCCCATGCTGCAGGGGGCCCTTGAGGGCCCCCCTGTTTATCCTGTAAGGATGAGCGGCTGAGATCGATCTCCCCGATCGTCAGCCGAACTGTAGTCGGCACTGTGCGGGGAGCTTGTCACACTGATCTAAAGTGAAAGCAGTGTGTGCTGTGCTCTTTGTCTCCCCCTACAGTGCAGTACCCGGCAGGTTGAAGTAAGGTAAAGCACTGCCGTTTTTGAAAAGGCTTTCTGTATGTGTGTTTATATGTGTGTTCATGTATGTGTTTGCATGTGTTTATGTGTGTATTTATATATGTATATGTGTTTATGTGTGTATTTATATATGTATATGTGTTTGTGTGTGTATTTATATATGTATATGTGTTTGTGTGTGTATATACAGTATATGTGTGTATATTATGTGTGTGTTTAGATGCCGTGATGGCCCGTGCATTAAGGGCGCACGGGCGCCACCCCCCCCCCCCCTCCTGCCACCCCTCTATCACCAATAGATAGATTTATGCATTGCATGAATCTATCTATGGCCGCCGCTGCCACCCCCTATTCAGACGCCCAGCCCCTTTTTGGGCGCAGGGAACCTGAATTACAGAGGCGGGGGGTGTTTTTGAAGCACCGGATTAGAGCCATAGGCTCTAATAGGCATCAAAAAAGGTGACCTCACAGGTCACTCAGCTGTGTTAGAAAAGCGAATGACTATTCGCTCTACTAACACTAAACTGCCTCTCCGCCAATCAGGTGCTCAGGTCTGTTACCCATCACCTGATTGGCTAAAACGTCAGGCGCCGCTATTGGACGCCTATCAGGAGGAGAGGACGGGAGATGAGGACAGCAGGAGAAGCATGGAGGACCCCACTCGTCGCAGTCACCCGCTGCCCCACCAAGACAGGGTAAGTGCCGGTGAGCGGTCGGGGGTCACACTGGGGGCATTCAAGGGCACACTGGCAGCATTTGATGGGCACACGGGCAGCATTTGATGGGCACACTGGCTGCGTTTGATGGGCACAGTGGCAGCATTTGGCACAGTGGCTGCAATTGATGGCACGGTGGCTGCGTTTGATGGAACACTGGCAGCATTTAATGGGCACAGTGGCAGCGTTTGATGGCACAGTGGCAGCATTTAATGGGCACACTGGCAGCATTTAATGGGCACACTGGCAGCGTTTGATGGGCACACTGGCAGCGTTTGATGGGCACACTGGCAGCGTTTGATGGGCACAGTGGCTGCGTTTGATGGGCATAGTGGCAGCGTTTGGCACAGTGGCTGCAATTGATGGCACAGTGGCTGCGTTTGATGGCACACTGGCAGCATTTAAGTGGCACAGTGGCAGCGTTTGATGAGCACAGTGGCTGCATTTGATGGGCACAGTGGCTGCAATTGATGGGCACAGTGGCTGCAATTGATGGGCACAGTGGCAGCGTTTGATGGGCACAGTGGCTGCATTTGATGATTTTTTTTCAAAAAATGTTTGCGCCCCCAAAAAGATTTTGAGCACCAGCCGCCACTGTTTAGATGTATGTATGCACATTTTATGTATGCACGTTTAATCCTGACACCCTATATGTGTACAATCAGGACTGATTTTTTTTTTTCTTGCTCGTTCAAAGTACCAGCAACAAAATGCTGTTCCTCTGAAAAGCGATCCATGCTCAGATCACTTTTCAGAGGCATTTGACCACCGGTAAAGAGGCAATATGTTGCCTCCTGACCACCTGTTTTAACCCCTTAAAGTGATTGTAAAGGTTTTTTTTTTAAATAATAAACATGTCATACCTTCATTGTGCAGTTAGTTCTGCACAGAGTGGCCCCGAACACCGACTTCTGGGGTCCCTCGGCGGCTCTCGCGGCTCCTCCTCTTATCAGTCATCCGCCTAGGTAAAGCGCTGTCCAGGGGTCAGGGGGGCCCTTCATGATTTCTTGCATTGGGGCCCTGAAGGCTTTAGTTACGCCACTGACCAGTGCACAAAGCAAAGTCCATAAAGACATGGATGAGCGAGTTTGGGGTGGAGGAACTTAACTGGCCTGCACAGAGTCAAGTTTTAAGCGCCAACGAGGGGACGTTGGCGCTTAAAAAAAAATGTTTTTAAAATTGTATTTATTTTTGCATAGTCCCTTTAAGTTTTTATTTTTATCACTTTTATTCCTATTACAAGAAATGTAAACATCCCTAATGTCAGGAATAAGGCATGACAGGTCCTCATTATGGAGACATTTGGAATCAATAAGATCTAAAATATCTCCTCTCCCCTAGAAAGCATGCAATCAAAAAAAACCTTGATTTCTGCTTTGCAGGAAAAAAACTGGCAACGTTTACATCTGCCAAAGCCAGAAGTGATGTGATGACATCACTTCCGACCTCCCGGGGTCGTAGAGATGGTCGGGGAGAATCCGGTCCACCGCCAGTTCTATGGTAATACGACACCGCTGCCGGATCGGTAATCTGCCTTACCGATCGCATGGGAGGGCCCAAAAAGGCACTGGAGGGCAGCGGGGAGGGGGGTGTCCGCTCCTGCTACCTGTCAAAGCCATCCCGTGGCTGAATAGCCGCTAGAATGGCTTTTACATTACAGGAAATCGCCGGCTGAAAAGAAAGATATCTGGATGATGTCTGCAGCTGCAATCATCATCCAGATATCACCACTTCAACCCAAGGATGTCATATGATGTCCTACGGGCGGGAAGTGGCTAGAACTATAGTGGGAGGAGGAACAGGGCATGCAGCCTACATATTTATGGAACTCTAGCCAATCCCTGGGGAGCTGTGCCCAGTAGGTGGTGAGAGAGCCTAGAAATAGTCTGAGGCCAGAGCAGCAAGCAGAAGTGTTCCTGGGTCCAGTCCTGCAGGAGGAGACCCCTGTGCAAGGGCTCTACCCTCTGGTGCAGGACCCTTTAGAGGAGGCTTTTAGGAAGACACCAAGGTCCCAGCTAGGCTTATCTGGGGGGGGGGGGGGGGCCTATGGGCAAGTCCAGGGATCAAGTTGGGTATGGAGAAGCTCCAGCTGTCCTTTGGTGGTGAGAGGCTACATCTCCCTCACTGGGAAGTGCTTGGGGGATATCGGCAGGAGGCAACCTGAGGATCCTGTGGCTATGTGAGTAGATGACCCCAGTGCTAAAGAGTAGTGACTGTGTAGCTTTTAACCAGGGCCTTTGATAAGGGGGGCAGCAACTGCCCTCCTGTACGGGATCCAGGCCCCAAAATTTAAACAGGGGGGCCCAGAGCAGCAGGAGTGGGTGCAGTTACTATGTTTACAATGTTTCAGTTTGTGAATAAACAGGGAGCCTCTGTACAGAGCTCTTCTTGTTCATTCACAATGCAGCCTTGTGTCCTCAATCTCTTCTCTGTCTCAAAAGTGAGGTGTTGGGGGTCTGTTTAGACCCCTAATATTGCACCAACCCCCATAGGGGGTAAAAAAAATAAAAATAAACAAATTGCAAAAAATTATTTAAAAAACATAATTAACCATAATTAACTACAGGGCATTTTCACCCCCTGCCTGCCCAGACCAATTTTCAGCTTTCAGCGCTGTTACACTTTGACAATTGCGCGGTCATGCAACACTGTACCCATATGAAATTTTGATAATTTTTTTCCCCCACAAATAGAGCTTTCTTTTGGTGGTATTTGATCACCTCTGCGGTTTTTTTTTTGTTTTTTTTTGCGCTATAAACAAAAAAAAAATGACAATTTTGAAAATGACACAATATTTTTTACTTTTTGCTATAATCCCATTAAAAAAAAATCAAAAACAAATTTTCTCCTCAGTTTAGGCCGATATGTATTCTTCTACATATTTTTGGTTAAAAAAAAAATCGCAATAAGCGTATATTGATTGGTTTGCGCAAAAATTATAGCGCCTACAAAATAGGGGATAAATTTATGGCATTTTTATTGTTGTTTTTTTTTTTTTTTAACTAGTAATGGTGGCAATCTGCGATTTTTATCATGACTGCGATATTGCGGCGGACACTTCGGACACTTTTGACACTATTTTGGGACCGTTCGCATTTATACAGCAATCAGTGCTATAAAAAATGCACTGATTACTGTGTAAATGTGACTGGCAGGGAAGGGGGTTAACACTAGGGGTTAATTATGTTTCCTAGGGAGTGATTCTAACTGCAGGGGGAGGGGACTCACAAGGGGAGGAGACCGATCGGCGTTCTTCTGTACTGGGAACACACCATCGGTCTCCTCTCCTCAGACAGGACTTGGATCTGTGTGTTTACACACACAGATCCACGGTCCTGCTGTGTTCATGGGCAATTGTGGGGGCCCGGCGGACATCGCGGCCACTGGGCACCCGCATCGGGTGCCCCCTAGAGGCTCAGGAAGAAAACCACTTTATTGACGGCGGCCCGAAGGGACAAAGGGTTCCTGCCACCGTCATATGAGTATGCGCGGTAGGGAACTGGTTAAGGGCTCATTCTCACAGGTATTCTGGTTGCAGGAATGAGTGGTTTGTTCATGAAGCTGGAGCTGCCAATTAGGCTCGGTCCACTGTTCCTGTCAGCTAGGTTGTACGGGGCCCCATAATTTCTAATAGAAGCCCTGCTTTTAACTCTGCAAGGATTTATGGCATTTTTATTTATTTATTTATTTATTTTACTAGTAGTGGCGGTGATCAGCGATTTCTATCAGGACTGCGACATTGCGACGGACAGATATGGACACTTTTGACACTATTTTGGGACCATTGACATTTATACAGAGATCAGTGCTAAAAATAGCCATTGATTACTGTATAAATGACACTGGCAGGGAAGGGGTTAACACTAGGGGGCGATCAAGGGGTTAACCGTGTCCCCTAGGTGTGTTCTAACTGTGGGGAATAGGGGAGGAGACAGATCGGTGTTCATACTTGGTATTCACACACGATCTGTCTCCTCTCCCCTTTACACACACAGATCCCGGTTCTCGCTCTGTCACGAGCGATCGCGGGTGCCCGGCGGTCATCGCGCCCGCCGGGCATGCGCATCGGCTCCGGGGACCCGCGGCGGGCGCGTGCGCCTGCTGTGACGTCTTAAAGGAGCGGGGTACAGCTACGGCGATTAGCCCAGCCGAGCCAACCTGCCGCAGTATAATATTTTATCCACTAGGCTGGTCGGCCAGTGGTTAAAAAAATAAATAAAATAAATTGTGTTTGAAAGACGGCTGCGCAAATACTGTGTGACATACAATATTGCAACAATCGCCATTTTATTCTCTAGGGCAGGGCCCTCCAGCTGTTGCGGTAACTACACGTCCCATGGGGCATTGCAAAACGCTGACATTGACATTCACAGACATGACCAGGAATGATGGGAATTGTAGTTCCTAAACAGCCGGAGGGCCGTAGTTTGGAGACCCCTGCTCTAGGGCCTCTGCGGGGAAAAAAAAAATGTTTGGGGGTTCTAAGTAATCTTCTAGCAAACAATACTAATTTAAACTTTTAAAAAAAAAAAGTTCCAGAAAAGGGCGCTTCTTCAAGTGGTTAACTCCCGTGTGCCGCACATTTACATCAATGGGCAGCAGAGCTTTCTGTGCAACTCTTTGTCTCTGCTAATGATTGGGAGTTGGTGGGACTGGTTGCCGATCATGTGACCACTGTGACAGCCTGTGACGGTGGACACGTGATCAGCTGGTTCTTCCTGCCCCCCAGGCAAAAAATAACCCCAAAAAAAACCCTGTTAGAGACACTGAGGCTGGGCAGGAAGGGGTTAAAGTGAATTTAAAGCCACAACTTTTGAAGTTATGGATGAACATGCGCATTCCTGCATCTGGTATTAAAACATTGATTTTAACCGCTTCAGCCCCCGATCAGGCCACTTTTTGCGATACGGCACTGCATCGCTTTAACTGATAATTGCGCGGTCGTGCGACGTTGTACCCAAAAAAAAATTGATGTCTTTTTTTCCCCCACAAATAGAGCTTTCGTTTGGTGGTATTTGATCACCTCTGCGTTTTTTTGGTTTTTTTTGTTGTTTTTTTACGCTATAAACAAAGAAAGAGCGACAATTTTAAATAAAAAAACAATATTTCTTGCCTTCTGCTATAAAACATTCAAAAATAAAAAAAATAAAAAAATCTAATTTCTTCATAAATGTAGGCCAATGTACATTCTGCTACATATTTTTTGTAAAAAAAAAAAATCCCAATAAGAGTATATTGATTGGTTTGGGAAAAATTTATAGCGTCTACAAAATAGAGGACTTTTTTTTAAAATTGTTTTTACTAGAAATGGCGGCGATCTGCGATTTTTAGCGGGACTGCGGCATTGCGGCAGGATAATTCTGACACTGAGTGACACTTTTTGGGGACCAGTGACACCAATCAGTGCTATAAAAATGCATTGTCACTGTATAATTGACATTGGCAGGGAAGGGGTTAACACCAGGGGCGACCCAAAGGGTTAAATGTTCCCTAGGGAGGTGCTTACAAGGATAGGGGAAGGGCTACAAGAGGACACACCTATAATCGCCACTCTTAGCACCCACCCCGCCCAAATTCCCCCTTCTAGAACAATACTTACCCCCTGCCGACCACCAAATCCCCCCTTCCAATACAAATCCCTCCCCCCCCCCCCCGATATCCCTGTGGTGCCCTCCTCTCCTCAAATGATACCACAGTGCCAAGGGCAGCTGTCCCTCCTGCCCTCCCCCTTGTCCTGGCCCCCTGATTCCAACAAAGGTATTTATGACCCAATGTCTGTTAATTCTCTAGTCACTAAATCGGCTAAGTCAGATACTTTCCTGGGCCCTGAGATGCGTATTGGGGGTTCGATTCTGCTAGTCCTATTACCAAAGGGATAGGGGGTGTCTGACATGCATGTAAGAGGTTTTGGTTTGCATTAGGGTGTGCCCAGGCACACTCGGCATACCCTGTGCACACGCCTATGGCCCTCCCATAGAAGAAGGTAGGAAGAAGGGGGGGGGGGGGGAGAGGTCACTGTGCTATGCCTTATTATGACAAAATGGCATGGAAGACTTGTGACCTGAGCAAAATGGCTGCCATACACCTCACCCAGTACGCACGACCATTACATCCGGTATCCAAAAAAAAGATATTTATATTCTATTACCCACCCCATTGGTGTGCACAGTCTATTGCATTAGGGAGTACACCCCAGAGCACAAACATGCATACGTGTATATCAGCAGAGCAGTGAAAGGATGGTGTCAGTAGAGCAGAGATTGGTGTCAGTCATTTTTAATTATTTTTTTAATTATTTTTTACACTTTTATTTTTTTCATTTATTTTACAAGTTTATTTTTTATAATTTTTTGACAATTTTCTTAGGAGCCCCGTTGGGGGTCTTTGGTGAAATATCAAGGGTCTAAACAGACACCTGATGTCTCACTTTTGAGACCGAGAAAGGAACTGAGGACTAACCCTACTGTTCATTCACAAACTGATGCATAGTAAACAGTTTACTATACTGCGGTTGAGAATGAACACAGGAGCAATCAGTACAGATCACTCACTATATTCATTCAGAAGAGGAAGGGTCTGGTAAATGAAATATTTACCGGCAGGGGGAATTGGCATCACACAGGGTGATTAAGAGTGTGCCCAGGCACACTCGGCATACTCTGTGCACACCTATGCCCCTCCCATAGAAGAAAGCTTAGGTGGCATAGGTGTGTGCACAGGGTATGCCGAGTGTGCCTGGGCACACCCTAATCACTGCACACCTGTGCGCACGCCTATGCCCCTCCTATAGAAGAAAGCTTTCTGTGTTTGTGCCCCGTATCGGGGGTATGTCACACCTACATGTGGCGGCTGGTGTTTTTTTTTATGGGGAGGGCAGCAAATAACCACCCCCCCTGGTCGGCCTGTTGCAACTCTTTGACCCCCCCCCCATGCAGTCAGTCGGTCATCCAGCCCCACACTTACCCCATCTAGGTCACGGGCAGGGCGCACCCTTACAGGCGGTGTGTGGCGGCCTCCATCGCATCTCCTCCTCTGCATCATCGCCTGTCCTTTTAGCCAATCGGGTGACAGGTCTCAGGACCCGCTTCCTGATTTGCCGGGAGTAGGATCAGTGTGACAATAGCAACTATTCATTCGCTATTGTCACACAACTGGGTGGGCTCAGAACGCAGTGCTCTGCGCCCCGAGCCCACCCTTTTTTTAAGCCTATTAGAGCCACTGGTTTAAATCACATGCTTTAAAAAAAAAAAAACACCCCCCCATTGGAATCCATAGTCCAGCGCCCTGTATGTAGATCAGGGGGCCAGACGCATAGATAGGGGGGGCGCCCTTGCTCCCCAATGGAAGGGCCTCCACTGGCAATCGATACAGATCACTCACGGTAAATGAAATATTTACCGCCCCCTTCCCCGCTCTCCATCCTGAAACATCCCCCCGCAGCGGCCGGTGGGAGAGGAGGGAAGCTGGCAGCACTGCAGGGGGGGAGACAAGGGGTGCCAGGAAGCATGGGGAATTGGCACCGCACAGGGCGATTAGGGTGTGCCCGGGCACACTCGGCATAGCCTGTGCATGCACACGCCTATGCCCCTCCCATAGAAGAAAGCTTTGTATGTTTGTGCCACGTATAGAGGTACATTACACCTCCAGTTTGGATAAAGGCAGTGGCGGCTGGTGTTTTTTTTTTTAGGGGGCTCTAATCACATGCTTAAACACCCCCCTATTGAAATCAATGGTCTAGCGTCCTGTATGTAGATCAGGGGGCCGGATGCAAGGATGGGGGGGAGGACTGTGCCCCTGTGTCCCTAAGAGACGGGCTGCCACTGGCGACCGGTACAGATCACTCACTGTATTCATTCAGAAAAGGAAGAGGCTGGTTAATGAAATATTTACCGACCCCTTCCCTGCTTTCCAGCCTGAAACATCCCCTTCAGCTGCTGGTGGGAGAGGAGGGAAGCTGGCAGCACTGCAGGGGGGAGACAGGGGGTGCAAGGAAGCATGGGGAATTGGCACCGCACAGGGCGATTAGGGTGTGCCCAAGCACACTCGGCATACCCTGTGCACACGCCTATGCCCCTCCCATAGAAGAAGGCAGGAAGGCAGGGGCAACCACTATGATCCTTTGCGTTGGTGAAAGTGGTCAGTATTAGAGGTCGACCGATATATCGGCCGGCCGATATATCGGCCAATATTTGCCTTTTTTTACTTAATCGGCATCGGCTGATTGTGCTGATAAAAAAAGTCGATCATAACTTCAGCGGGACTTGCAAATTACTTCTGTAATAGAAGTCAATTGCAAGTTGTCTGAAGTTTTCTTCTCTCCTCCCTGGGCAGCCTGCCAAGTCTGATAAGAAGATACATTTGTATCTCTTCGGGTTCTTTTATCAATAGACCCAACTCTGCGTGTAGAAGTTCTCAGTTTAACCATTTAAAGACTAAATCTTTTCTGACACTTGTTGCTTACAAGTAAAAATTCAGTATTTTCTGCTAGAAAATCACTTGGAACTCCCAAACATTATATATATATTTTTTTTAGCAGAGACCCTAGGGAATAAAATAGCGGTTGTCGCAATATTTTATGTCACACGGTATTTGCGCAGCGGTCTTTCAAACGCAATTTTTTTTTAAAAAATACACTAATAAAAAAAAAAAGCAGTAAAGTTAGCCCATTTTTTTTCGTCCAAAAGTTTTGATTACCTGTTTTTGTGTATTTAATATTTAAGATATAGTTTTTTTTTTTTTAATCTAAATTATACATACAAGTGAACTGATTGGAGGTTTGTTTTGTTCAATAAATGTTTAAATGTAAACATTTTTCTGTATCACTTAATACTTAAGGCTGCTTTCACACTGGAGCGGGCATGCGTTGACGGTAAAACGCTGTTAGTTTTAGCTGCGCTTTACCGTCATTTTAGCGGCGCTATTCGGCTGCTAGCGGGGCGCTTATAACCCAGCTAGCGGCCGAGGAAGGGGTTAAATGCACTCCTGAAGTGCTGCTGCCGAAACGCTTTGCAGGCGCTTCGGCAGCGGTGCGCATTCATTTCAATGGGCAGGAGTGGTGGAGCAGCGGTATACACCGCTCCAAAGATGCTGCTTGCAGGACTTTTTTTAACATCCTGCCAGCGCATCGCCTCAGTGTGAAAGCACTCGGGATATCACACTGAGACTGCAGGGGAGCCGTTTTACAGGCACTTTACAGGCGCTATTTTTAGCCCAAAAGCGCCTAAAAAACCGCCACAGTGTGAAAGGGGTCTAACTGTTAGATTTTATGAGATGAAGGGGAAAAAAAAAAAATCGGCCTAAAATATCGGCCCAAAAAAAAATCGGCATCATATATCGGCCATCGGCCACCGAGATTTCTAAATATCGGCATCGGCATCGGCATCGGCCAGAGAAAAACCCATATCGGTCAACCTCTAGTCAGTATATGATAGCATCATTTGTTTGTGACCGCAGCTAGCTGTTGGCGTCCCTGCACCAGTCTGTGTCTATATCAGAGTTTACTTGGACCCCTTGTGTCTCCTGTGATCGTACAGAGCTCCCCCTCCGTATTTCTGTGGGCTCACTTGGTGATTTTCTTTGATGTTTCTCAGGCGCTTTATGAAAAATTGGTGGTCCTTAGAAACCCCCTGAAGAAGCCAATGTTGGCGAAACATGTTGGGATCTGATATCAAGCACTGATCACTTTCTGGACACCAGTGACCATTAATGTGATAGGTATTATACTCTGATTTTTATTTGAAACCAAAATTTGTTTTAATTTTATATGAATAAACTTTCTATTTTTATAAAATGTATCTTTTATAATTGTGGGCACTGCTATTATCCCAATCATCCTCTTGCTATAATTTTAAATCCAATAGGGATGAGGTGCCGGATATCATATTGTCACCCATTCTGTTACTCAACCTTTGTGTGTTTGTGCCCCGTATCGGAGGGTTACGTTACGCCTCCAGTTTAGATCCACGTAACGCGCGTCGCCTGGCTCCCCTTTAAGCCGTTTTGCTATTTTTATCCATGTATCTGTACAGATAGGTGAAAGATACGAGCTTGTTTGCTTTTTTTTTTTCCGCCGAGCCTCTAATACATTAACTCTGCTTTAACAAAAGCGGGTATTGATTTACACGGCCCAGTTGTATATCTTTCCGCAGCGTTCATGTCAATAAATCATACATTTGCATTGTAAAGAGCGACGAAACCCAGAAAAAGGTATGCGACATTAGTGTATAAATCAATGCACGGCTCCGTATTTGCTCCCCCGTTTTGCTCTCACCTTGATAAATGGCCCTTCAACGCAAACAACAATACAAGCGGAAATGTGTGTTTTGTGAAAGGGATAAATATACATTGTGGAGGGGGGGTTGGGGGTGGGGAAACCTATAAAACCGCCGCCGCGGACAAACGTGACCTTTATGTCGCGTGTGCAGAGGCGGCGGATCAAATAGACGAGAGACGTGCGCGCTCAATTCTCCCGTATAGAAAGACCCTGATTGTGAATTTACAAGATGTCACCGAGATGTAGAGAGATGATGAAATCCCATTATATGTCACATCTCTTCCTGGAAAGACATAAGTGTTCCTCTCAATATTAAACCAAGGAGTAATGCATTCAGGAGGGTGAATTTACATAAAGACGCTGCGTTATTGCATCAAGGCAAGAAGAATATCTGCGGATTGTCAGATCAGTTCGGGGAAATGTGAAAAAAATGTTTTGTAACTGCAATGTAATGATATCCAGCAAATTCTGCAACTGTGCTAATGTCATACAATCCTCACTGGGCACTAGACATGCCTAAGAAAAAATGTCATCAAAGTACACAAGGTGTGGGTAGTACCTCCCGTCCAACCAGTGCTGGGACAAGATCATCCAGTGCCCAATGCCAAAAATGCCAAATTGCACCCCCCCTTCATTATGTGCAAGTTTATGAGAGAGAGAGAGCACAGCCCATACCTCCTCCTGCCTCTCTCCTACTCTCCTTGCCACTTCCAGAGCTTGGCAGACATTAGTGATGTCACTGTCACTACTCCTGTCAGCCTGCGGCTCCCCCATCGTTACAATACACGTTGCGCTCAGGGCAGTCATCCCTTCCGCCCACCCCTCCCGGCCCTGTGTCCAACTGCTCTGACGCACCCCACCAACCCAACACATACTGACAATATCCTACTGTCAAAATGACAGCCGTGAGTTGTGGTGTAAAAAAAAGCAACTATTCTAGCAACTGTTGTCAATGTCTAATGCAGTGTTTATAAACATTGTTGAGATGTCAAATACAAAGCAACATTGTTTATATACATTATTATTATTATACAGGATGTATATAGCGCTTTACAATAATAGGGGGGACAATACAGCAACAATACACTTCAATACAAGAGGGCTCCTTCCAGCGTACAATCTAATAGGGACTTTGTTCTTATGCGAGATAAAGATATACAAAGTAACATTGTTTATAAACATTGATCAGACAGGAGATAGAGAGATACAAAGTAACATTGTTTATAAACATTGATCAGACAGGAGATAGAGAGATACAAAGTAACATTGTTTATAAACATTGATCAGACAGGAGATAGAGAGATACAAAGTAACATTGTTTATAAACATTGATCAGACAGGAGATAGAGAGATACAAAGTAACTTTATTTATAAACATTGATCAGACAGGATATGGAGAGATAAAAAGTAACATTATTTATAAACATTGATCAGACAGGAGATAGAGAGATACAAAGTAACTTTATTTATAAACATTGATCAGACAGGATATGGAGAGATAAAAAGTAACATTATTTATAAACATTGATCAGACAGGAGATAGAGAGATACAAAGTAACTTTATTTATAAACATTGATCAGACAAGATATGTAGATATGCAGTAAAAAGTAGCATTGTTACTTTTGTATTCATTCTATTCCATTCATCTGCAAAATCATCAAAGGGATGAGCTCTTGTTTTTTCTTTTTTCTTTCAGATAAAATTTGTTCCTATTTAACCCCTAATATGTCCAACTTTAACCTAAACAGCCCTAATTTACTTAATCTGCTTCTCCCCATTCACAGCTGAAAATGGGGCCATATGTGATTTACTGCAAGTGACAAGCCCCATTGAAAGCAATAGGAGGCTGACAGCTCCCACAGCTATTTACAGCCACTCGCATGTAATCGCTCATGCAGCGATTACCTGCGGATGATCGGCCCTGGGGGCAGGCAGTCTGTGTTCAGGGCCAATCTTTGCATTTGCTAGCAATTAATTGAGGACGATTTTAGTAGTAAAATCACATTTGTGGACCCATCCCTATGGAACGGAACTCTATGTGATCATTTTTGTGAGCTGACCTTTACATATTAGTGGGCTTCCCTTACACCTCCAGTCCAATACCCCCTGGAGTTGGACTGCCTCAAATAGGCTGGTTCTCTTAGACTCACTGAGGTGCTGTGGGCACAGGATTCTCCCCAGAGTGCCAGTATCGAGGCACCCCTGGGATTCCACCAGCCTGGTCTAACCAGCACCACCCAAGATACCATTCCATGCCTTCCTCAGGCCTTACCACAATGGATCCCAATAGCAGCTTCAACCAGCATCTGTTTGTTCCCAGAAGACATTCCCATTTTGAGGTTAGGAGAAGGAAGAGTCCACTCAATGGAAGCCCTTAAAGTCCTTTTACGGAAACATAGTTGCTTTACGTATATACATCCTTCCAGTCATCTCAATGGTGACAGTATATTCCTTAAATATAAACCATTAAAGAACAGCAGAAATGGGAGCCAAGCCAGGCAGCAACTCATACATTTAGAGGTTACATCCCATGCCAAAGGGATGCCAGAGTCCTAAATCCCATGTCAAAGGGATGCCAGAGTCCTACATCCCATGCCAAAGGGATGCCAGGGGATGCCAGGTTCTCCCTCCCACGCCAAAGGGATGCTGGGGTCCTCCATCCCACGCCAAAGGGGTTGCAGGGTGCTCCATCCCGCGCCAAAGCAATGCCAGGGTCCTCCATCCCACACCAAAGGGATGCCAGGGTCCTCCATCCCACGCCAAAGGGATGCCAGGGTCCTCCTTCCACGCCACAGGGATACCAGGGTCCTCCACCCCATGCCAAAGGGATGCCAGGGGATGCCAGGTTCTCCCTCCCACGCCAAAGGGATGCTGGGGTCCTCCATCCCACGCCAAAGGGGTTGCAGGGTGCTCCATCCCGCGCCAAAGCAATGCCAGGGTCCTCCATCCCACACCAAAGGGATGCCAGGGTCCTCCATCCCACGCCAAAGGGATGCCAGGGTCCTCCTTCCACGCCACAGGGATACCAGGGTCCTCCACCCCACACCAAAGGGATGCCAGGGTCCTAAATCCCACTTCAAAGGGATGTCAGAGTCCTAAATCCCATGCCAAGGAGATGCCAGGGTCCTAAATCTCATGACAAATGGATGCTAGGGTCCTAAATCCCATGTCAAAGGGATGCCAGGGTCCTAAATCCCATGCCAAGGAGATGCCAGGTTCCTACATCCCATACCAAAGGGATGCCAGGGTCCTCCATCCCACACCAAAAGGATGCCAGGGTCCTCCATCCTATGCCAAAGGGATGCCAGATCCTACATCCCATGCCAAAGGGATGCCAGAGTCCAACTTTCCACGCCAAAGGGATGCTGGGGTCCTCCATCCCACGCCAAAGGGATGCTGGGGTCCTCCATCCCACGCCAAAGGGGTTGCAGGGTGCTCCATCCCGCGCCAAAGCAATGCCAGGGTCCTCCATCCCACACCAAAGGGATGCCAGGGTCCTCCATCCCACACCAAAGGGATGCCAGGGTCCTCCTTCTACGCCACAGGGATACCAGGGTCCTCCACCCCATGCCAAAGGGATGCCAGGGTCCTAAATCCCACTTCAAAGGGATGTCAGAGTCCTAAATCCCATGCCAAGGAGATGCCAGGGTCCTAAATCCCATGACAAATGGATGCTAGGGTCCTAAATCCCATGTCAAAGGGATGCCAGGGTCCTAAATCCCATGCCAAGGAGATGCCAGGTTCCTACATCCCATACCAAAGGGATGCCAGGGTCCTCCATCCCACTCCAAAAGGATGCCAGGGTCCTCCATCCTATGCCAAAGGGATGCCAGGGTCCTCCATCCGGTGCCAAATGGATGCCAGTGTCCTCAGCCCACATCAAAGGAATGCCAGGGTCCTACATCCCACGCCAAAAGGATGCTAAGGTCCTACATCCCATGCCAAAGGGATGCCAGGGTCCTACATCCCATTCCAAAGAGTTGCGAGTTCTACAAATCCTGCAGCTTTCTTTCCTTGCTCCCCACCACCTCCCAAGGGGAAGCTCCCAGAAGCTTTGCATGCCTTGGTCCTAGCACTGCATCCCATAACCAATTACCCCATTGGACTCCCGCCAGGCCCTCTCTCCCATGATGCCCCACACTGGAACAGGGCTGGTACTACCTCATTATCTATAGTACACCCCATTTACTACCCTGGGGACCTCTAGCGGCCACACTACCTGCTCTTCACTATCAAGTTCCCAATCGTAATTATGGCAACATCTAGTCGCCAATTTGGGGAACTACACTGGGCACCTCCATACCCCTTCCTTGCCCCTTAAATATACAGGGACAAATAAAGAAGCTCCCATGGAGTCTGGAAGACAATGCAACTGTACTAAACTCAGAAATGACCTTTCTTCGATATTCTATTATCCAAGACAGCCAGGTTCAACAAGCTTTATGTTCAGGAAGGGACTGCAGCCCCTTATTATATGATTTTATTTTGTGGAACCACAAATGCATGTGGTGCTGGAGGGGTGGCAGTGGTGGAGGGGTGGGTGGGATGCTGGAACCTGTGACCACAGCAGTTGCATTTTCACCAGTCCCTATTAAGGGACATGCAGACGATGAGAATAGCAGAATCTAGAAGGATTTATTATCTGCAAAAAGTGAATACTTATGTAAGCCCCTTATCGGGGTGCCTAAGCTAATGTTCATATTGTGTAACTTTGAAGCCAAAACTTAACCCAGCAAATATTTGTCAATATCTAATCCCAAATATTTTTCTAAAACCTTATCCAACATTTCACTCCATTTGGCGTTCTTAAAAAATCTCCCTGACGGTACGGAATGACATTTCATTGGCTTAATGAGGTACAAAAATGGAACATGAACAGCTGAAAGAATCTGCGTCGTGTCAATTATCCGGAACTTCCACCTGGTCGCCAATTGTTCTCATTTACATATGTCAGCAAGACCCCTGGCGCTGTGACACCGCAAAGCCCTTGTCTGTGGAGCCATTTCCATTTTTCTGTAGGATTATCGAACCGTCTCCCTCCCAGCCATGGAGACCAGACAGCATTTGAGAACATCGTCATTGAACCTTCCTGGGTGGGAGCCATGTTGTGTCCTGAGGACCAGGGGGGGGGGACGTTGGGCAGAAGGCTTTTGTAAGATTTTATTTTTTCTGTTTATGAAGTTTGCACATACAGCACAGAGCAGCAAGCATGTAAAACTCTTCCCATTGCATAGATACAACCAGTGGTGGCCCCTAATGCAGGGCACAGGAGCACCGCCCCCCTATCCATGCGTCTGGCCCCTAATCTACATGCAGGGCGCCGGAGGCATGGATTCCAGTGGCAGCCCTGAGCCCACCCAGTTGTGTGACAATAGCAAATTAATATTTGCTATTGTCTTCCTGATTCTCCTTCTGGCCAATCAGGAAGCGGGTCCTGAGACCCGGCACCTGATTGGCCGAGAGGAGAAGTGATTCTATTGGCCGCCTAGGAGGAGGGAGGGAGAAGATGCGCAGCGGAAGCCGCCATGATGCCTGAGGAGGAGAAGAAGCAGGGGAAGCTGCCCGCGACCTAGATGGGGTAAGTGCGGGGCTGACCGGGAGGGGGGCCACCACTGGATATAACTAGCAACAATAGCTACAGCAAAGGTCAGGAAAGGCAATGCTTGAGTCTGCAGAGTCCCTTGCCTATTGGCCCAGAGAATGGCCAGGATGGGCACACCTCCCGAGTCCCGACCCAGAGAAAGAATCCCAGCCCGCCATCCCATGGAGTCTTAGAGACTGGACCCCTTTCCTGCACCTTCCATTCACAGCTGCTGGAGACTCCCACCACACCACTGTGAGCATGGCCACATGGAGACCCATAGACCGGACCCCCGCACCATCCATCCATGGCTGCTGGAGACTCTCACCACACCACTGTGAGCATGGCCACATGGAGACCCATAGACCGGACCCCCGCACCTTCCATCCATGGCTGCTGGAGACTCTCACCACACCACTGTGAGCATGGCCACATGGAGTCCCATAGACTGGACCACCGCACCTTCCATTAATGGCTGCTGGAGACTCCTACCACACCACTGTAAGCATGGCCACATGGAGTCCCATAGACCGGACCCCAATAGCTTCCATTCATGGCTGCTGGAGACTCCCACCACACCACTGTAAGCATGGCCACATGGAGTCCCATAGACCGGACCCCAATAGCTTCCATTCATGGCTGCTGGAGACTCCCACCACACCACTGTAAGCATGGCCACATGGAGTCCCATCGACCGGACCCCAACAGCTTCCATTCATGGCTGCTGGAGACTCCCACCACACCACTGTGAGCATGGCCACATGGAGTCCCATAGACTGGACCCCCGCACCTTCCATCCATGGCTGCTGGAGACTCTCACCACACCACTGTGAACATGGCCACACGGAGTCCCAAAAACAAAACCCCCACACCTTCTATCCATGGCTGCTGGAAACTCCCATGCCACTGTGAGTACGGCTATGGCCTTTATTACTTTGGGCCAATTTGTATTCTGCTACATATTTTTGGTAAAAAAAAAATCCCAATAAGCGTACATTGATTGGTTTCTGCAAAAGTTATAGCGTCTACAAACATACAGGATAGATTTATGGACTCTTTTATTTATTTTTTACTAGTAATGGCGGCGATCAGCGATTTTTAACGGGACTGCGACATTGCGGCGGACAAATCTGACAGTGAGTGACACTTTTTGGGGAATCAGTGACACCAATACAGTGATCAGTGCTAAAAATATACACTGTCACTGTACTAATGACACTGGCAGGAAGGGGGTTAACATCAGGGGCGATCAAAGGGTTACATGTGTTCCCTGGGAGTGCTTTCTAACTCTGGGGATGGGGAGGATGCTTTGACGGAAGGGAAAACCGAGATCTGTGTTCCTGCTTAGCAGAAACACAAGCTCTCCATCTTCCCCACTGACAGAACAGTGATCTGATTTTTTTTCATAGGCAGATCGCCTTTCTGCCTCTCTCAGAAAGGATCGCTGTGGTGCCGGCGAACATCGGGTCCACCGGACCCGCTGATTGGCTCTTGCTGTGTCCGATCACAGTGGGAGTGGGTGGCCAGCGGCGTGCACGTGCCCCAGACCCAAAGAAAGAAATCACGTACAGGTACGAGGCGGAGCTCTGTTCAATCCATTATTGGAAAATGGAAAGAGTATGGCACAACTGCAACCCTACCAAGACATGGCCGTCCACCTAAACTGACCGGCCGGGCAAGGAGAACATTCATCAGAGAAGAGCCAAGAGGTCCATGGTAACTTTGGAGGAGCTGCAGAGATCCACAGCTCAGGTGGGAGAATCTGTCCACAGGACAACTATTAGTCGTGTTCTCCACAAATCTGCCCTTTATGGAAGAGTGACAAGAAGAAAGACATTGGTGAAAGGAAGCCATAAGAAGTCCTGTTTGTAGTTTGTGAGAAGCCATGTGGGGGACACAGCAAACATGTGGAAGAAGGTGCTCTGGTCAGATGAGAGCAAAATTGATTTCGCACTTAAGGGCCACCCTGCCGCAGTATATGTATGTGGGGGGTGGTCCTTAAGTGCTTAAAACGTTTGTCAACCCAACATTTTTTATTATATTTTCTGATCTCTTAAAGCAGATTACACAGCACAGTGCTTGTGCTATGTAATCTGCCCCCCCTCTAAACTGTAAAAAAAAATCCCCCTAAACCTACTACTTCCTGTATGCCCTCTCTAAACAGACCACGATAACCAGGGCAGCTCCGCCCTGATCACCGTGGTCAGAGTGCCTCCCTCTGTCATAGGCCACCTGCTCTTTGCTCTCTTCTCTTCCCCCTCACCCCCTCCTTCCTCCCTGTCAGCGCCCTCTCTGTCTGTCTCCGGCCCGGCCCTGCCCCCCCCCGCCGCTATTATTCTATTATTAAAATCTTAAATTTGTCAGTGCCAACCTCACTATTAGAGGCTGGCATAGCAGAATGTGTAAATTTAAAAACTAGCACTTGCATATCAAATCGAGTTTCCCCATAGAAGTCAATGGAAACGAAGATAATTCATTCCGCATTGACTTCTATTGCATGCAATACCATATATGGCCAGTGGGGGGGGGGCGCCGGAGAGTCTCGGAAATACTCAGGGACAGCTCGGCTGAACTCAGAAACACTCGGGAATGGAGTATTTCTGAGTGTTTCGGAGTGGTTCAGAGTATTTCCGAACCATTCCGAGTGTCACCAGCGCCCCCCGCACCTCTGGCCAAATGCGGTACTGCACACCCCATTTGCTTGAATTCTGCTCATTGTGCGCGACAACACTCGTAAACCGAGTCAGAATTTTTTTAAAAGTTGCTCGTCTTTCAAAACGCTCGTTAACCGCGTTACTTAATAAACCAAGGCTCCATTGTACAACTTACACAGTGTGCTATGCCAGCCACTAATAGAGGGGGCTGGCATGGACTTACAATAACGCATTAACAACCACTTTAACGGGAAACTTGATTTCCTTCAAAAAGCCCTCAGCTGCTTCATCTCCAGGGTAATAGAAGTATACACTGCGCTAAATTGAAAAAGTATATGGTGTGGAGCAGCTACATACAGGGTGACAGTAACCAAAAAATCATGTGGAAGTAAAATGCAGCGCATAAATTGTGCAAAAAGTCTTCAATCAAGAAAACAACTGAAAAAAACAAATGTCCACAGATGGTAAGCATAACAGTGGTAAAACATATAAGTCTCTCAATAAAGGTGAGTAAAGTCCTGTGAGTGAATAGAGAACAAATAACATGGAATATCCCACTGGAAACAATAAGTGGATGTGAGACGGCAGATGTTATAACACGGGTAATTCATCAGATCATCACCAAGCTGTATCTCACAACTGCATGCGACTTAATGAAGATGGTGTGTAAGAAACTCTTACCAGATAAAATGGACCCCCTTGTCAGCGACAGGGAGTCACTCGAGCGGGTTGCCTCTCAGGGCCTGTAAACGGACATCACAGCTCTGCGAACCTTCTGGGTCAAACTCTGCGTGGATCTCCCGGGGCCGCCAGGTGGGTCCTCCCAAAGGATGGCCAAGGTGCGAATCAGAGGGAACGATGCGTCACGTGAAAAAACTGAACTGAAGTGAAGGCTGGTTGAATCTCTCAACGGATATGTGGAGAAAAAATAAACAGGCTCCACATAGTGTAGATGAGCAAAGTGGGATTTTTATTGCTAAAAAAGCCAGGTAACAATAAAATGTGATCACAGGGTATAAAAACAAAAATGGGCAACAAGGAGGATGCTGGAAGCGCCCGACGCGTTTCGATCAATGGATCGTCTACTGCCCCAGTAGACGGCCCCGGGAGATCCACGCAGAGTTTGACCCAGAAGGTTCGCAGAGCTGTGATGTCCGTTTACAGGCCCTGAGAGGCAACCCGCTCGAGTGACTCCCTGTCGCTGACAAGGGGGTCCATTTTATCTGGTAAGAGTTTCTTACACACCATCTTCATTAAGTCGCATGCAGTTGTGAGATACAGCTTGGTGATGATCTGATGAATTACCCGTGTTATAACATCTGCCGTCTCACATCCACTTATTGTTTCCAGTGGGATATTCCATGTTATTTGTTCTCTATTCACTCACAGGACTTTACTCACCTTTATTGAGAGACTTATATGTTTTACCACTGTTATGCTTACCATCTGTGGACATTTGTTTTTTTCAGTTGTTTTCTTGATTGAAGACTTTTTGCACAATTTATGCGCTGCATTTTACTTCCACACGCTTCATCTCCAGGTCGGTGGATGGTCTCATCACCTACTGCCATTTTTTTTTTTTATTTCTTTTTTTTACGGCTGGCCCTCCCATCACCCGCACATCTGTAAGATTCGCTCTACAAACTGCTGAGAAAATATGGTGGCAATTACACATGGAGGAGGGATGAGAAGAAGAAGGGGGGCTGTCGGCCTTAAAAAAAAAAAAAAAACTACAGTTTCGCAGAGCCCCCCCCCCCAACGCCTCCCGCTGTTTGCGTCCTCCACCCGCCGTCGCCCATCTGCCCCGGCAATCGGTAGTAAATTCCAAATTATGGCAAGATCTCATTAATCACGTCAGATCTCGGGGACGAAGCGAAGAACGCGGCTATACGGGTGGCAGCGGGCGCCCAGGGCCGAGGAGCCGGGGAAGAGTCGGGGGCGCGGGGAGCGCACAGCTGTACGGGGAAGAGGAAAAAAAAAAAAAAAGAAGTCTTGTAGTGGGATAGTTATTGCTTCGTTAGGGAGCCGTGTGATGGAGTCGGATGAACCAAGGTGACTCCTCTACTACCCAATATATAATAACCCAGAGAACTGCCCCATCTGTTCAGCAGATTGTTTGTCGTTTTTCTGGCAGTCAAATTCTTTATGTCTGACCATTTCACCAACTGCATGTTGTTTTTATTTATTTTTACTTTTTTTTTTTGCCGTTATGAAACGCACCGCATTTTAATGGTACTTCAAGTCTAGATTGAATGATTTACTTTATTTCTGTCTAGCGGGGGGGGTCTCCAATCTTTTCAGTATGAGGGTCTCTCTTATATTTTTGCAAATATTCACGGCCCGAAATGAAACTGTTTTCATAAACAAGTAATGTAAATTGACCACCGGAAAGGTTTTACCCCCTTCATAACCAGGCCATTTTTTTGCTATTGAGCACTGCGCTGCTTTGACCGGTAATTGTGCCGTCATGCAACACTGTACCCAAATGAAATTTATATAATTAATTGGCATAAATAGATCTATCTCTAGATCTATAGATCTATCTCTTAGTGGTAATTGATTGCCACTTTTTATATATATATATATATATATATATATATATATATATATATTATTAATTTAAAAAAATATATATATAAAAAAAAATATTTAAAAAAATTATAGTTTGCTACTTTCTTTTTTAAAACATATCCAATAAAATCAAATGTCTTCATACAGCGCCTTGAAAAAGTATTCATACCCCTTGAAATTTTCCACATTTTGCCATGTCATAAACAAAAACGTAAATATATTTTACTGGGATTTTATGTGATAGACCAACACAAAGTGGCACATAATTGTGAAGTGGAAGGGAAAATGATAAATTGTTTTCATAATTTGTTACAAATAAATATCTGAAAAGTGTGGGGGGGGGGGGGACATTTGTATTCAGCCCCCTTTACTCTGATACCCCTAACTAAAATCAAGTGGAACCAATTGCCTTCAGAAGTCACCTAATTAGTAAATAGAGTCCACCTGTGTGTAACTTAATCTCAGTATAAATACAGCTGTTCTGTGAAGCCCTCAGAGGTTTGTTATGCCTCGTTCCACTTCGGGTCGGTACAGTTTGGAAGGCCTAGAATGGTCCGGCCTATTCAGGCGAGCGTTTCCACTGCAAGTCGGACCGCCAGGGGCCATACGTGGGTTTAGAAAAAAATGCCTAGCATGGCGTCACACGTCCGCCAATCAGTGGAATGTATCGTAGCTCCGCCCTAATGGAACCGTACCATTTTCTATGGCCCCAATTCTGAAGCAGGACCCAGAATGGTGCGTTTCGGTTGTATGGGCCGCTTTCATAATGGAAACACTCGTACCGTACCGAACCGATCCGCTCAGTGGAAACAAGGCATTAGAGAACCTTAAGAGGAGGTCCAGCTGAAAAAAAAAAATTAAAAGTCAGCAGCTACAAACACTGTAGCTGCCGACTTTTAATAAGCACACTTACCTGTCCAGGGTGCCCGCGATGTCGGACGCCCGAGGACGATCCGACCATCGGATCGGGTCCCGGCGCCCGTGATTCGAACTAAGGGGAAACAGGCAGTGGAGCCTTGCGGCTTCACTGCCCATTTTCCTACTGCGCATGCGCTTTGTGAATGGCCGGCTGTGTTCTGGGGACACACACATTTCCCAGAACACAGCGCGCCCCATTCCCCAGAGGACAACGCGAAGAGGAGAAGAATGAAGATCACCGCGGTGTAGTAAGTGGCAGATTAGGACAATCTGCCTAGCAACAGCCATTTCTGGTAAGTAAAAAATTTATTTTTTCAATTTTTAGGAGCATTTTTATGTAATTTTTTTTTTGTAGGGTGGACCTCCGCTTTAGTGAACAAACAGCATCATGAAGGCCAAGGAACACACCAGACAGGTCAGTAGGGATGGGCGATATTATGTTCCTACCGAACTTTGGTTGCTCGCATGTTCGGGCGAACACCGAACAATATGCAGTGTTTGCGGCTAATTCGAAAGCCACCAGAACTGTTAAAGTCTATGGGACACTAACATAAAAAATCAAAAGTACTCATTTTAAAGGCTTATATGCAATTTATTGTCATAAAAAGTGTTTGGGGACCCGGGTCCTGCCCCAGGGGACATGTATCAATGCAAAAAAAGTTTTAAAAACGACTGTTTTTTCGGAAGCAGTGATTTTAATAATGCTTAAAGTGAAACAATAAAAATGAAATATGCCTTTAAATATTGTGCCTGGGGGGTGTCTATAGTATGCCTGTAAAGTGGAGCAGTTTTCCCGTGTTTAGAACAATACCGCAGCAAAATTACATTTCTAAAGGAAAAAATGTAATTTAATACTGATCGCAGCTGTAATGATTTGTTGGTTCTCGGCAATATAGATAAAACCCATTTAAAAAAAACGGCATCGGGGTCCCCCCCAGTCCATTACCAGGCTCTTGGGGTCTGGTATGAATATTAAGGGGAACCCCGAACCAAAATTTTTTTTAAAAATTGCGTGGGGATCCCCCCAAAATCCATACCAGGCCTTTCAGGTCTAGTATGGGAATTAAGGGGAACCCTGCGCCAAATTTAAAACAAGGATGGCATAGGGGTCCCCCCAAAATCCATACCAGACCCTTATCCGAGCATGCAATTTGGCAGGCCGCAGGAAAAGAGGGGGGATGAGAGAGCACCCCCCCTCCTGAACTGTACCAGGCCACATGCCCTCAACATGGGGAGGGTGCATTGGGGTTTGAAAAACATGGGGAGGGTGCTTTGGGGTCTACCCCTTTACAAATTCACATGGGAGGGAGGCCCAGGATCTGGGGGTTCCCTTGTTAAAGGGGGCTTCCAGATTCCGATAAGCCCCCTACCCGCATACCCCCACAGCCACCGGGAAAGGGTTGTGGGGATGAGGCCCTTGTCCCCATCAACATGGGGACAAGGTGCTTTTGGGTCAGACCCCAAAACACCCTCCTGATGTTGAGGGCATGTGGCCTGGTACGGTTCAGGAGGGGGGCGCTCTTGCGTCCCCCCCTCTTTTCCTGTGGCCTGCAAGGTTGCATGCATGGATAAGGTTCTGGTATGGATTTGGGGGGGCCCTATTTTTTTATTATGGTGCAGGGTTCCCCTTAAAATCCATACCAGACCTGAAGGGCCTGGTATGGAATTTGGGGGGGACCCCCACACATTTCTTTTTTAATTTTTGGTTCGGAGTTCCCCTTAATATTCATACCAGACCCAAAGGGCCTGGTAATGGACTGGGGGGGGGGGCGTGCTGTTATTTTTCAATGAGTTTTATCTATATTGCTGAGACCCGACAATTCATTATAGCCGCAATCAGTTTTAAATGACTTTTTTCCTTTAGAAATATCATTTTGCTGTGGTATTGTTCTAAACACAGGAAAAATGCGCCACCTTACAGGCATACTATAGACACCCCCATTGAGAACGTCAACGTATGACGAAACGCGTCTGGGAGGTACGTGCTGACGTCACCACGTCGCCCTGTTGAGGACGGGAGCTTTGCTTTTTGTGCCGGCCGGCAACGTTTGTTATCCTTTTATCCACTGTAAGTGTATTTCTTTTATTAAAGTCCTGGTTTTATACAATATCACACTATTGGCCATTTCTTTCACTTGATTCCACACTGCCGAGTGCAAGTCAGGACTACCAGGACGGATCCACGCTCTTCCTGCTGGGACTCCCGCTCTGTGTATGAGTCAATGTGCCTGCTTATATCTGACATCTGGTAAGAAGTACTTTCACCTGGTATGCGGAGCTTCTTATCTTATGCCACTTCCTATGGTGTGTGGAATATAGTCTATTGAACCTGCCTATTTCTATTAGGCTTCTGGTAAGCAGATTTTACAAGTCACTTGCCTCACCCTGAGGGATTCTTTTCCATAACGTTTTTCTTGGTGATGGTTATATGTTTTTTAGCCTCCAATTATCTGGTAAGCAGATTATTTGTAAGGCTTTACACACTTAGCGATTTTTTTATTTTATTGCATGATTGCATGGCACTCACTTACCTATCCGATTGTGTTGAGGCACTGGATGTGGTTTATGAATACATATGATTTTTTATTGGTGGTGTGCTGTTCTTCTTTTTTCCTTTTTTACATTTTTGCTGTGCTATCAGTATTATGCTATGTTCTCCTCTCATATATCCCTGAAAATCCTTGACGGATCTGCCCCTACGGTTGGAGTGTGACTCTATTCCATTTTGGTGGTCGTGTACAGAGGCCCCGGCTGGGTTTTAAGCCACTCGCTTTATTTTGGCTTACTTCTGGTAAGCGCACCATTTCTTATATGTGTTCACCTGATTATTCACCTACAGGACTGAAACTGATAAGAATTCACGTCTTCCACACATGATTTGTGATTTCTGGACATTTTATATAGGATGTATATGTTTATAGCGCGGTTTTCTATTTTTTATATTTTTTTATTTTTTATACTATAGACACCCCCCAGGCACAATATTTAAAGGAATATTTCATTTTTATTGTTTCACTTTAAGCATTAAAATAATCACTGCTCCAGAAAAAACTGCCATTTAAAAAAAAAATTGCAATTTATTGCGAAATTATCCGAAGTTACGAATTATCCTAAATAACAAATGCCGTATCTAAATGAATGGAACATAAAGAATTAATAATAATAAATAATAATGATAATTAAAAAAACATTTTATTCCTATTATTTATTATTACCGTATTTATCGGCGTATAACACGCACCGGCGTATAACACGCACCCCAATTTAGGAGGGAATTTTAAGGAAAAAAAACTTTTAGGAGGGAAGTTGAAGGGAAAAAAACTTACATTTAAATGCCCTTCATTGCAGCCTTGTCAGTGCAGCCATGTCAGTGCAGCCATGTCAGTGCAGCCTTGTCAGTGCAGCCTTGTCAGTGCAGCCTTCCCCAGTGCAGCCTTGTCAGTGCAGCCTTCCCCAGTGCAGCCTTGTCAGTGCAGCCTTCCCCAGTGCAGCCTTCCCCAGTGCAGTCTTGTCAGTGCAGCCTTCCCCAGTGCAGCCTTTCCCAGTGCAGCCTTGCCCCAGTGCAGCCTGGGATCCCCTGTCCCTGCTTCCAGGGCTTCAAAATCGCGGTCCGCGATTTGAAAATGGCGCCGCCGGCGCCGAAGTACACAGAGCCGGTCCTCGGCTCTTTCCGGCGGCTCTCGTTTACTTTCGGCTCCACTCGTAGTCCCGAGCGGAGCTATCCGAGTAGGTTCGGATAGCTCCGCTCGGGACTACGAGTGGAGCCGAAAGTAAACGAGAGCCGCCGGAAAGAGCCGAGGACCGGCTCTGTGTACTTCGGCTCCGGCGGCGCCATTTTCAAATCGTGGTCTGCGATTTTGACATTTGGACAGCTCGGGATCGGCGGGGATCGGCGTATAACACGCACCTGCGACTTTCCCCTCATTTTAAGGGGAAAAAAGTGCGTGTTATACGCCGATAAATACGGTAATTAGTTCTGTTCCATTTATTTTGATGTGGCATTCGTTATTTCGGTTAATTCGTAACTTCTGATAAATTTGTATTCGTTACGTTTACTAACAGCCAAATTTGAAAGGAAATTCCAATACCTATAATTTAATAGTTACAGTTTCAATAAAAAGTATGTGAACCGTTTTGGAATGATATGGATTTCTGCACAAATTGGTCATGAAATGTGATCTGATCTTCATCTAAGTCACAACAATAGACAAGCACAGTCTGCTTAAACTAATAACACACAAAGAATTAAGTGTTACCATGTTTTTATTGAACACACCATGTAAACATTCACAGTGCAGACGGAAAAAGTATGTGAACCCCTAGACTAATGATATCTCCAAGAGCTAATTGGAGTGAGGTGTCAGCCAACTGGAGTCCAATCAATAAGAGATTGGAGGTGTTGGTTACAGCTGCCCTGCCCTATAAAAAATACACACCAGTTTTGGGTTTGCTTTTCACAAGAAGCATTGCCTGATGTGAATGATGCCTCACTCAAAAGAGCTCTCAGAAGACCTACGATTAAGAATTGTTGACTTGCATAAAGCTGGAAAGGGTTATAAAAGTATCTTCAAAAGCCTTGCTGTTCATCAGTCCACGGTAAGACAAATTGTCTATAAATGGAGAAAGTTCAGCACTGCTGCTACTCTCCCTAGGAGTGGGCGTCCTGTAAAGACGACTGCAAGAGCACAGCGCAGACTGCTCAGTGAGGTGAAGAAGAATCCTAGAGTGTCAGCTAAAGACTTACAAAAGTCTCTGGCATATGCTAACATCCCTGTTAGCGAATCTACGATACATAAAACACTAAACAAGAATGGATTTCATGGGAGGATACCACAGAGGAAGCCACTGCTGTCCAAAAAAAACATTGCTGCACGTTTACAGTTTTCACAAGAGCACCTGGATGTTCCACAGCAGTACTGGCAAAATATTCTGTAGACAGATGAAACCAAAGTGGAGTTGTTTGGAAGAAACACACAACACTATGTGTGGAGAAAAAGAGGTTTAAGCAGACTGTGATTGTGTATTGTGACTTAGATGAAGATCAGATCACATTTTATGACCAATTTGTGCAGAAATCCATATCATTCCAAAAGGGTTCACATACTTTTTATTGCAACTGTAGTTATGATTAGTTTTATTTATTGTTTAGAATTTTTGGATTTTCATATTTTCGGATTTTCTTTCTTATTTTTGAATTTTCGATATTACAAATTTACGAAACAACGAATTTTGGAATTTACAAAATTACAAATATACGAAATTCCGAATTTACGAATTGCGATCTTAATGAATGACCCAAAAAACGAAAAAAAAAACCAAATAAATGAAACAAATGAATTTTTCGGCACAGCACATGTCTACTGAGTATAGTAGCTGATAGTATTTCAAACAGACTTGGTGTGGGTTGGTTATGGCGTGCTGTGGCTCAGCCCTACATGTTTCGCGTAAAAGCACTTCTTCAGGAGCTTAGGCATAACTTTGCGTATTCATCATAATAAGAATTGGCTGAATATAAACGGATGTCCAGGACACAAACGAATGCTCCAGAGATATGTCACCAAAAATGACAGTGATCTAACAAAAGTAGGGGAAGTACCTAACCCAAGTTCCATTAATAGTTAATGGGTAAATCACAGTGTAGTGACCACAACGTAAAAATAGAGTAAGCCGGTACAGATCCTGTGTATTGGCAAGGATTTTGAGAGGTTGAGTTCATTATCCCTTAAGCCCTTTGATAGTACGGTAGTTGCATACAATCACCACATAGTAGAAGCGTCCGCTCGAGACATCCGCCGCTCCATGGACCACCCAGCGCAAACGTGGCACACCCCTTACTGTTTCTGTATCCACAGTGCCACCCAGTGGTGATACAAACACATTTTCTTCTAATATCTTTCAAAAAGTGTTTCCCAGTGCTAAACCTTTCATCCAATTTGTAAATGTCAAAAGCCAGTATAAAGGAATAGTAGTAGTAAAAAAAAAAAAAGCACTTCTGGGTTCAGCTAATTTTTTTTTTTTTATATATATATTTTGTATAATTCTCCTTTAGGGAGTATGGTAGGGGGTGTGTCTCTATTCCTACATACTTTTGCTAATAGGTGTCCCTCGTTCCCATCTCATAAAGTTGGGAGGTATGCTGTTCCGTGCAGATGCTGTACTGGAAATGGTGGTGATCAGCGACTTATAGTAAGAGTGTGACGGGAAATCTGGTGCTAACTGACACTGGCTGGAAGGGATACTATTCAGTGATCTGGTTGGGTTTCTCTCCTTTGCCTTAGTTTCTGAATGGCAGGGGGAACTCCAGCCAGAGCCTGTGACTGGCCACAGCCGATCAGCAGGTATACAGCCATAATCATTGGTTGTAACCTGCTGACAAACTCATGCTGTGTCCAATCACAACACAGTTCAGCAGGGGATACGCACCCGAAAAATCTGCCCTTATATCAGAACCCCCCCCTTACCTCAGGATCCCCATCGGTGCCCCATTAAAGCCTGCCCTTGTATCAGAACCCCCCTTAACTCAGGATCCCCAACAGAGTCACCCCTTACATCAGAGTTCTGCTTTACTTCATGGAATTCATCAGAGACCCCCTTATACCAGAGTATCCATCAGAGTTCCCCCTTTCGTCATGCCCCCCATTGCCCCCCCCCCCCTTACCTCAGGATCCCCATCAGAGTCCCCTTTACATCAGGGTCCCCAACAGAGTTCCACCTTACATCAGAGTTCTGCCTTACATCATGGGACTCATCAAAGACCCCCTTATACCAGAGTACCCATCAGAGTTCCCCCTTTCATCATGCCCCCCATCAGTGGACCCCCATCAGTGGCCCCCCTTACATCAGAATCCCCTTTTACATCTGGGTCATATCAGAGTCTGCTCTTGCATGAGAGCCTCTATCAGATTCCCTCCATACATGAGGGTCCCCATCGGAGTCCATCCTTATAGATCAGGGTTCCCATCAGAGTCCCCCCCTTACAACAGAGTCCCCATGTATGTCAGGTTCCCATCAATGTCTACCCTCACATCAGAATCTGGCCTTGCATCAGGGTGGGTCCCCATCAGAGTCCCCTTGTACATCAGGGTCCCAATCCGAGTCCCCCTCTTAGATCAGGGCCCCCCTCTCTTAAATTATGGTCCCCATCAGAGTCCCCCTTCATAGATTGGTGTCCCCATCGGCGTCTCCCCCCCCACCCCCTTAGATCAGGGTCCCCCTCAGAGTCCCCCCTTATATTTGAGTCCCCACAACACAGGATCACAATTCAAGGGCAGGGATGGAGCATTGTCTCCTAACAGGAAGTGCTCGAACAAGGCACTTATTTAATAAAAGCAGGCGATTTAAAAAAATGACTTTTCAAATTACATTAACTTTTTTTAATTATGAATTATTATAATAATAGTATAATATAATAAATTATAATAAAATCTAGTGTTATTAGGGTATTATTAATAATAATGTAATATAATCTAAAAAAAAAAAAAATATATATATATATATATATTTATATATATATATTTATATATATATATATATATATATATATATATATTTTTATATATATATATATATATATATATATATATATATATATATATATATACACACACACACACAGCGGGTATATATATGCTTATGGGGACAAGGACTTCTCGGAATCTGGAAGCCCCCTTTAAACAAGCGGGCCCCCATATCCCGACCCCCTCCCTATGTGAATGAGTAGGCCTACTTATTCACCAAAAAAATGTAAAAAGTAAATAAAAACAAGTACTTTATTAAAAAGTTAAAAATAGAAAAGTCCCCAGTATAAATCCATCGTCAATCACGACGCACCACGCCACCACCGACCCGGAAAAACCCCAAAAACTCCGGTCTTGTCGAAAAAGTTCCCCCGTCTGCCAGCTCTGCCGTCTAAAAGTTATTAAATAGGTAAGGGGCGGGGCCATCCGGCGAAGTCACCGGGTGGCCCCGCCCCATTGTTGAGGCATCGTCCTACTACTCGACAGTAGTAGACTGAGATTAAAAATTCTTCATTGGTTTACAATATTAAGAGCATTCCATTATAAAATCATACCGTTCTCATTTTCATAGCGGTATTACAGTGTAAACTCCCAACAAGTTTCACCCTGTGGGGCTTCTTCAGGGAATTAAGGATAAACGTTAGTGATCTGAAAACCATTACAATACCGTTAATCAATAAATGCTTTTCAACACAATGTGACCACAGGAGGCATAGAAGGACCAAAAATGTGTAGTATTATGAGAAACCACACGGGGGCACCTAGTCCCTGAATGAGAGGATGACAGCCAGCTTTGTGCCAACATCGAGCATTGTCCACTCTGTATGTAGAGAAAAAAGAAAATAACTTTGCGCTAACTCAAGCGTGTAAGCTGATGACACTGCAAATAGAATTGTATGTATGTAGGCTGCTCACGTGGCTCTGGCCTACATACAGAGTGAATACTGCTTGAAGTTGGCACAATGCTGGCTGTCATCCTCTCCTTCAGTGACTAGGCACCCCCCATGTGTTTTCTCATAATACTACACATTTCTGTTCCTCCTATGCCTCCTGTGGTCTCACCAAGCCTGATGTTTGTCATTGTGTTGAAAAGTATCTATTGATTAAAGATATTGAAGAGGTTTTCAGATCACTAGTGGTTATCATTACCCTGAAGAAGCCCCACGGGGCGAAACATGTTGGGAGTTTACACTGTCATATCGCTATGAGAATGCGAACAAGACCATGTAACAAATGTGTATGATTTTATAATGGAATGCTTTTACCATTGTTAATCAATAAATAATGAATTTTTTATCTCCTTCTATTACTGTTTATGCTAAGCCCCCTTAAAAGTCCCATTAATCTTCCTGTCAAAACTCCTTATATTAAGGGGTGTGGTGCTACAAACTGATGTATCATTCACCCACACTATAAATCTAAACCTACAGTTTCTAAATAAAGTGAATTCCTTCTAGTGCACCCCAGAGGCCCTGTGCTGTTTTTCTTCTTCTACTGCCCCAGAGGCCCTGTAATGCATTGATTCTTTTACTGCCTCCTAGAGGCCCTCTGCTGTACTGCAGACATCTTGAATCGGGCTGCAGCTGACTATATAACACTTTTGGCTTGTGGATTTTTATGAGAATGATAAAAAAATTGTCCGGGTGCACTGGGTGCACTGCTCCTTCTACTGCCCCCCAGAGGCCCCATGCTGCACTGCTCCTTCTACTGTCCCCAGAGGCCCTATGCTGCACTGTTCCTTCTACTGTGCCTAGAGGCCCTGTGCTGCACTGTTCCTTCTACTGTGCCCCAGAGACCCCATGCTGCACTGCTCCTTCTACTGCCCCTAGAGGCCCCTTGCTGCATTGCTCCTTCTACTGCCCCAAGATCCCCCCGTGCTGCACTGCTCCTTTTACTGCCCCTAGAGGCCCCTTGCTGCACTGGTCCTTCTGGCCCCGTGCTGTGCTGCACTGCTCCTTCTACTGCCCCCAGAGGCCCTGTGCTGCACTGCTCCTTCTGCCCCCCAGAGACCTTGTGCTGCACTGCTCCTTCTACTGCCCCCAGAGGCTCCATGCTGCACTGGTCTTTCTACTGCCCTAGAGGCCCTGTGCTGCACTGGTCCTTCTGCCACCCAGAGGCCCCATGCTGTGCTGCACTGCTCCTTCTACTGCCCCTAGAGGCTCCATGCTGCACGGGTCCTTCTACTGCCCCTAGAGGCTCCAAGCTGCACTGGTCCTTCTGCCACCCCCCCAGAGGCCCCATGCTGTGCTGCACTGGTCCTTCTACTGCTCCTAGAGGCCCTGTGCTGCATTGCTCCTTCTGCCCCCCAGAGGAATTGTGCTGCACTGCTCCTTCTACTTCCCCTAGAGGCCCTGTGCTGCACAGGTCCTTCTGCCCCCCAGAGGCCCCATGCTGTGCTGCACTGCTCCTTCTACTGCCCCTAGAGGCTCCATGCTGCACTGGTCCTTCTACTGCCCCTAGAGGCCCCGTGCTGCACTGGTCCTTCTGCCACCCCCCCAGAGGCCCCATGCTGTGCTGCACTGCTCCTTCTACTGCCCGTAGAGGCCCCGTACTGCACTGCTCCTTCTACTGCCCCTAGAGGCCCCCTTCTGCACTGGTCCTTCTGCCCCCCAGAGGCCTTGTGCTGCACTGCTCCTTCTACTGCCCCTAGAGGCCCCGGACTGCACTGGTCCTTCTACTGCTCTCCAGAGGCCCTGTGATGCACTGTTAACACATTGAAGCTTTCTCTATCTTACGAGCAGAGTACCAGGACTACTTGGGAAAAAACCTTCAGGCTGTTTTCTCCAGAGACATTATTTAGGTTTTCAGATTTACTTACCCTGAGGGAGGTGAAAAAAAAGAAAAAAAAGAAAAAGAGAAACCTAGTTCTATTTCCGACAATTCAAATCGTTGAGCGGCAGACGGTCAGGAGAGCGAGGGATGCGCGGTGCGTGCAGGAGAGAGCGAGGCGGCCTTGGAGAAAGGCCAACTTATTAATGGAATCTGACCATGCAAAACTGCTTCAATTCCCTCCAGCCCATCAACTGCCATATTTTAATATATTTACTAAGGAGCCTGTCATCCCCCCGTAAAATAGAGTCCGGGATGTTTGACTGCTGAGTGTCACCGCCGCCAGAATCACCGCCGCTATCGCCCTTCATATGCTGTTTATACGTTTTCTGCAGCTCGTATTAATGTTGCGTGAGCATTAAAACGCAAAGGAAATCGGTAAATATGTACACGGCGATTATTCATCATTTCTGAGCGCGTTCCATCGACAGCGCCGCGAAACGGAAAACTCCGGGCAAACCGGCTAAATCTATAAATACAACGATTGTACCGATTATTGGGTGTAGAATTATCCAGCTTTAAGGGTGACCCCCTGCTATTCACTTCTTTTTTTTTTTTTTTTTTTTTGTTTATTCACTTCTGCATATTGTTCCACGTCCAGCAATTATTGCGATTGATCATTTTCAATTCGCTAAAATTGTAGAAAAAATTGCAAGATTTTGGCTTAATTTTGCTATTTTTTTTTTTCAGAATATACTGGAGCCAATGGGAAGAGGCAAAATATAAGGGTTTTATGGGGGTGGACTTTGCAGGGCTCCTGAGGGTTACAGAGACGACTCCCCTTATTATCCCGGACCTGTTCTTGTGCCAAAAATTTCATTAGCCTCAATAATTTTTTTTAAATATACATATATATTTTTTTTTTATTCATTTATTTTTTTTTTATATACAAAAATAAATAATAAAGTGATTGTACACAAATAGTAACATACAAAAAAAAGACAGAAAAAATAAAACCACCAATTAAAATGAACCACTTAAGGACCAGGCCTATTTCTCAAACTTGTTGTTTACAAGTTACAATCGGGTTTTGTTTTTTTTCTAGAAAAGGACTTGGAACCCCCAAAAATTATATATAATTATATATATATATATATATATATATATATATATATATATATATATATATATATATATATATATATATATATATATATTATATAAATATTATATATTTTTTTTCAGACACCCTAGAGAATAAAATGGCGGTTGTTGTAATACTTTATGTCGCACCGTATTACAAACACAATTTTTTTGGAATAAATAAAAAAAAAAATTTAAATTAAAAAATAAGAAAGCAGTAAATTTAGCCCAATTTTTTTTTTTTTTATATTGTGAAAGATAATGTTACGCCGAGTAAATTGATACCCAACATGTCACGCTTCAAAAATTGCGCCCGCTTGTGGAATGGCAATAAACGTTGACCCTTAAAAAATCTCCATAGGCGACATTTAAAATTTTCTACAGGTTACCAGTTTTGAGTTACAGAGGAGGTCTAGTGCTAGAATTATTGCTCTCGCTCTAATGATCGCGGCGATACCTCACATGTGTGGTTTGAACACCAATTACATATGTGGGCGTTGCCTACATATGCGTTCGCTTCGAGTTTGGCGGGACACTTTACTTTTAATTTTATTTATTTATTTTACTTTTTATATTATTTTTACACTGTCCCTTTAAAAAAAAATGGATAAAAAAAATGGATCACTTTTATTCCTATTACAAGGAATGTAAACATCCCTTGTTAAAAAAAGCATGACAGGACCTCTTAAATGTGAGACCTGGGGTCAAAAAGACCTCAGATCTCATATTTACACTAAAATGCAATAAAAAAAATAAAAAAATAAAAAAAAAAAATTCTTTTTTTTTCAATAAAAAAAAATTCCCCTTTAAGGCCGTTGGGCGGAAGTGACGATTGACCTCACTCGGCTCCAGGCCTCTCAGGGGAAAGGATCGGATTGTCTCCGCCACTACCGGCGGCTCTGGTAAGCGGCGGAGATGACCGGAGGACGGCGGGATGGGGGCATCTCTCCCACCGCCGATAAAAGTGATCTCATGGCGAATCAAAGAGGACCGCCCTCCATTTCTGAAAATATCGGGGTTATGGTGGCTATCTGCTGCCATAACCCCGGTATTCTACGTCAAAGTACCGATGTACAGCGACGGCGGTTTGCGGTAAGTGGTTAAAAGAAGACCCTACCACAAAAAAAAAAACCTCTGAATATAAAGAAAAATCTAACATTTCCAAGCAAATTTTGACTAAGCAGTCAAAAATTTGGTAGTACATGAGTAACAATCATATACAAAAAGGAAAAAGATGGAAATAAAATGCACCACTAATTAAATAGGATTCATTAAAAAGATCCCACCACCCAAAAAAAACACCATCTAAATAAAAAAACAAAACAAAAAAAAAACACCATGCAAATTTTGATTAAGGAGAGAGTAATTTTGATAGTACATGAATAACAATCACATGCAAAAAGAAAAAAGGAATAAAAACCACCACCAATTTAAAAAAAATAAAAAATTAAAGACTAACCAACACCAAAAAACACCCTCTAAAAAAAAAAAAATTAAAAATTTCAAGCAAATTTTGACTAAGCAGACAGTAATTTTGATAGTACGCTAATAACAATCACATGCAAAAAGGAAAAAGAAATAAAGACCACCACCAATTAAAAAAAAATGAAAGACTAACCAACACCAAAATACACAAAAAAAAAAAATTAAGAATTTCAAGCAAATTTTGACTAAGCAGTCAAAAATTTGATTGTACATGAGTAACAATCGCATAGAAAAGGGAAAAAGATGGAAATAAAAAGCACCACTAATTAAGTTGGATTAAAAAAGACCCCACCACCAATAAACACTCTCTAAATTAAAATAAATAAATAAACTACCATGCAAATTTTGACTAAGTCTGTAATTTTGATAGTACACGAATAACAATCACATACAAAAAAGGAAAAAGGAATAAAAACCACCACCAATTAAAAAAAGATTAAAGACTAACCAACACCCAAAAACACTATGGTCAAAAATTTGATTGTACAAGAGTAACAATCTCATACAAAAGGGAAAAAAGATGAAAATAAAAAGCACCACTAATTTAATTTCATTTAACTAGCGGTGCTTTTTATTTTCATTTTTTGTGACCCGACCACCAAAAAACACCCTCTAAATAAAATAAATAAATAAATAAATGAAAAAAAAACTACCATGCACATTTTGACTAAGCAATCAGTAATTTTGATAGTACACAAATAACAAACACATGCAAAAAGGAAAAATAAATAAAAACCACCACCCATTAAAAAAAAAGCCTAAAGACTAACCAGCATCAAAAATAAACATAGCAGCCCCCCTAGAATAGGTTGCTGGAGAAGTTTAGGTACATTTGGTTCTTTAGCTTTGTTGTAATCATTGGTGCGTGATTATTTTTGGCTGTTCTAGGTCTCACTGGTTGCTGCTTTCCCTTTAGACATGTACAGTTCGTTTTGTTCCAAATCGAAATTCAGAAAAATTTCTAGTTATTCGGAAATTTGGATGTATTCAAATTTCTGAATGACAATAGCAACGAAAATAACAAAACACAATTTCGGACAAAATTCAAATTGTTCTCGAATAGAACTCGAATTGTTTTCGAATCAAATTCGAATTTCCAAAGAGAATAAAATAGGACAGAAAATAAGCGAATAGAAAATTTAAAAGAATATAATATGATAATGTAAAACATAACAGAATAGAAAAAAAGAAAAAGAACAAATTCAATAGAAAATAAAGGAATATAATAGAAAATAAAAGAATAGAAAAGAATAAAGTAAAACAGAACAAAATAGAATAAAAAATAAAAGAACAGAATAAAATAGAAAAAAAATAAAGGAACAGAATAGATTAGAATAAAAAAAATAGAATAGAAAAGAATAGAGTAAAATAGAACAAAATAGAAAATAAAATAACAGAATGAAATAGAATAGAAATAAAGGAATAGAATACATTAGAATATAATAATAAAATTAAAAAAAAAGAATAAAATAGAATATAACCACCTTCTGAAATTTGAATTTATAACAGAAAATAATAAAATAGAATAGAAAAGAACAGAATAGGAAATAGAATAGAAAATAATAGAATAAACAATAGAATAGACTAGAACCATCTCCAAAAATTTGAATAGAACAGAAAAAATAGCATAGAATAAAAAAAGCAATAGAATAGAATAAAATAGAATATAACCATCTTCTGAAATTCAAATTTCGAATAGTATAAATTCAAATAGAAAAGAATAGAAAAGTAAACAAAAGAATAGAAAAGAAAAGAATAGAACAAAACAATAGAATAGAAAGAATTTAACACTATAACCATCTTCCGAAACTCGAATTTTCGAATAGAATAAATTTGAATTAGAAAAGAATAGATGAGAAAATAAAAGAGTAGGATAGACTAGGATAGAAAAAACAATAGAATAGAATGGGATCGAAAAAATATAACCATCTTCCAAATTTCGAATAGAATAAATTATATTTAGAATGGAATTTGAATGGAATTCAAATTTGAATCAATTTGAATTTTCTGAATTCAAATGGATCCGAATTCAAAAAAATGTCATCTATTCAAATAAAGGAAACAAATTCTGAAAATGAATTAAACAAATTACACAAATTTTACGAATTTGTGCAAATAATGCATCAAAACAAAATTAAACAAATTTTTTTGTTCTGCACATGTCTATTCCCCCTGTCTTCTAGTGGATTCTAGAATAATGTGGGTTGGAAGGGGCAGACCATGGTCCCGAATATTCTTGTGGTCGCAGAAGATGCTCAGCAGGTGGCTGAGGAGTGCATAAATAATCTGGGGCAGCAGGGTCCTTGTCTGCTACCCTTCTGGGCAGTGTAGATGAAGTTTGCAGGAGTTCACAGAGGTCCCAGCTCCGAGGGGGGGGGGGATAATTTCTGAAGATAGCTGGAGCCAAATCAAGGGGGTTCACGTGATGGGCTTCCCTGAAGAGATGAGTTTTCAGGGCTTCCCAAAGCACCCACAGTAGGAGATAGTCCGACAGGTTGAGGTAGCGAGTTCCAGAGGATGGGAGAGGCTCTGGAGAAATCTAGGAGATGAGCATGGGAGGAGGAGACAAGGTAGCTTGAGAGCAGGAGATCTTGGAAGGAGCAGAGAGGATGGTTTGGGTGATATTTGGAGATAAGATTGGTGATTGCTTTGATAAATAATACTACAGACATCCATTGTTCCCCTTTAGGAGATGTCTCATATGAAAAGTATGGAAATGGTCTGCTCTTGCAGCCCAGGCTGGTATCACTTGTAATCTGAGTCTGTATTTTGGGTATCCGGCAAGATTTCATTTAAGCGTTTTGTTCGAGAAGAAGCTATTTTTACTGCTTTCGCCCTCTCGGAGGAAGTCACGGGTAATGAAGCGTAGCGGTGGGCTACAACTCAGCTGGAAAATGTCACATTGTATCACACAACCTGCTAAAAGCGTAAACCAAAAGAGGCAGCAAGCAGAGCAATAGTCCTGATTTACCAAATTATAATCCAACTTTACATTGTATAACCAAACGGGATGCAAATATCGAGATCGAGGCGTTGTGGCTTTAAGGTGTTCAGAAAGGCCGACACATGACTGCAACAAAGTCATTCTTTACACTTGATGGTCTCCTCATCCATTGCCCAGCAGATGAAGGGTTGGTGTTGCCCAATGGCAACCATAGAGATTAGTCTTTCTCAACCTCAGTGGGATTAGTGTGAAGAATGTTCCTTATATTGGAGGTCAGTGGGAAGAATGTCCCTTATATTGGTGATCAGTGAGAAGAATGTTCCTTACATTGGTGATCAGTGGGAAGAATGCTCCTTACATTGGTGATCAGTGGGAAGAATGTTCCTTACATTGGTGATCAGTGGGAAGAATGTCCCTACATTGGTGATCAGTGGGAAGAATGTTCCTTACATTGGTGATCAGTGGGAAGAATGTCCCTTACATTGGTGATCAGTGAGAAGAATGTCCCTTACATTGGTGATCAGTGGGAAGAATGTTCCTTACATTGGTGATCAGTGGGAAGAATGTCCCTTACATTGGTGATCAGTGGGAAGAATGTCCCTTACATTGGTGATCAGTGGGAAGAATGTCCCTTACATTGGTGATCAGTGAGAATGTTCCTTACATTGGTGATCAGTGGGAAGAATGTCCCTACATTGGTGATCAGTGAGAAGAATGTCCCTACATTGGTGATCAGTGGGAAGAACGTTCCTTACATTGGTGGTCAGTGGGAAGAATGTTCCTTACATTGGTGATCAGTGGGAAGAATGCTCCTTACATTGGTGATCAGTGAGAAGAATGTTCCTTACATTGGTGATCAGTGGGAAGAATGTTCCTTACATTGGTGATCAGTGAGAAGAATGTCCCTTACATTGGTGATCAGTGAGAAGAATGTCCTTTACATTGGTGATCAGTGAGAAGAATGTCCTTTACATTGGTGATCAGTGAGAAGAATGTTCCTTACATTGGTGATCAGTGGGAAGAATGTTCCTTACATTGGTGATCAGTGAGAAGAATGTTCCTTACATTGGTGATCAGTGAGAAGAATGTCCCTTACATTGGTGATCAGTGAGAAGAATGTCCTTTACATTGGTGATCAGTGAGAAGAATGTTCCTTACATTGGTGATCAGTGAGAAGAATGTTCCTTACATTGGTGATCAGTGGGAAGAATGTTCCTTACATTGGTGATCAGTGAGAAGAATGTTCCTTACATTGGTGATCAGTGAGAAGAATGCTCCTTACATTGGTGATCAGTGAGAAGAATGTTCCTTACATTGGTGGTCAGTGGGAAGAATGTTCCTTACATTGGTGATCAGTGAGAAGAATGTTCCTTACATTGGTGATCAGTGAGAAGAATGTTCCTTACATTGGTGATCAGTGGGAAGAATGTTCCTTACATTGGTGATCAGTGAGAAGAATGTTCCTTACATTGGTGATCAGTGAGAAGAATGTTCCTTACATTGGTGATCAGTGAGAAGAATGTTCCTTACATTGGGGGTCAGTGAGAAGAATGTTCCTTACATTGGTGATCAGTGGGAAGAATGTTCCTTACATTGGTGATCAGTGGGAAGAATGTTCCTTACATTGGTGATCAGTGGGAAGAATGTTCCTTACATTGGTGATCAGTGAGAAGAATGCTCCTTACATTGGTGATCAGTGGGAAGAATGTTCCTTACATTGGTGATCAGTGGGAAGAATGTTCCTTACATTGGTGATCAGTGGGAAGAATGTTCCTTACATTGGTGATCAGTGGGAAGAATGTTCCTTACATTGGTGATCAGTGGGAAGAATGCTCCTTACATTGGTGATCAGTGGGAAGAATGTTCCTTACATTGGTGATCAGTGGGAAGAATGTTCCTTACATTGGTGATCAGTGGGAAGAATGTTCCTTACATTGGTGATCAGTGAGAAGAATGCTCCTTACATTGGTGATCAGTGGGAAGAATGTTCCTTACATTGGTGATCAGTGGGAAGAATGTTCCTTACATTGGTGATCAGTGGGAAGAATGTTCCTTACATTGGTGATCAGTGGGAAGAATGTTCCTTACATTGGTGATCAGTGGGAAGAATGTTCCTTACATTGGTGGTCAGTGAGAAGAATGTTCCTTACATTGGTGATCAGTGAGAAGAATGTTCCTTACATTGGTGATCAGTGAGAAGAATGCTCCTTACATTGGTGATCAGTGAGAAGAATGTCCTTTACATTGGTGATCAGTGAGAAGAATGTCCCTTACATTGGTGATCAGTGAGAAGAATGTCCTTTACATTGGTGATCAGTGAGAAGAATGTTCCTTACATTGGTGATCAGTGAGAAGAATGTTCCTTACATTGGTGATCAGTGAGAAGAATGTTCCTTACATTGGTGATCAGTGAGAAGAATGCTCCTTACATTGGTGATCAGTGAGAAGAATGTCCTTTACATTGGTGATCAGTGAGAAGAATGTTCCTTACATTGGTGATCAGTGGGAAGAATGTTCCTTACATTGGTGATCAGTGAGAAGAATGTCCTTTACATTGGTGATCAGTGAGAAGAATGTCCTTTACATTGGTGATCAGTGAGAAGAATGTTCCTTACATTGGTGATCAGTGGGAAGAATGTTCCTTACATTGGTGATCAGTGAGAAGAATGTTCCTTACATTGGTGATCAGTGAGAAGAATGTCCTTTACATTGGTGATCAGTGAGAAGAATGTTCCTTACATTGGTGATCAGTGAGAAGAATGCTCCTTACATTGGTGATCAGTGAGAAGAATGTCCTTTACATTGGTGATCAGTGAGAAGAATGTCCTTTACATTGGTGATCAGTGAGAAGAATGTTCCTTACATTGGTGATCAGTGGGAAGAATGTTCCTTACATTGGTGATCAGTGAGAAGAATGTTCCTTACATTGGTGATCAGTGAGAAGAATGTCCCTTACATTGGTGATCAGTGAGAAGAATGTCCTTTACATTGGTGATCAGTGAGAAGAATGTTCCTTACATTGGTGATCAGTGAGAAGAATGTTCCTTACATTGGTGATCAGTGAGAAGAATGTTCCTTACATTGGTGATCAGTGAGAAGAATGTTCCTTACATTGGTGATCAGTGAGAAGAATGTTCCTTACATTGGTGATCAGTGAGAAGAATGTTCCTTACATTGGTGATCAGTGAGAAGAATGTTCCTTACATTGGTGATCAGTGAGAAGAATGTTCCTTACATTGGTGATCAGTGAGAAGAATGTTCCTTACATTGGTGATCAGTGAGAAGAATGTTCCTTACATTGGTGATCAGTGAGAAGAATGTTCCTTACATTGGTGATCAGTGAGAAGAATGCTCCTTACATTGGTGATCAGTGAGAAGAATGTTCCTTACATTGGTGGTCAGTGGGAAGAATGTTCCTTACATTGGTGATCAGTGAGAAGAATGTTCCTTACATTGGTGATCAGTGAGAAGAATGTTCCTTACATTGGTGATCAGTGGGAAGAATGTTCCTTACATTGGTGATCAGTGAGAAGAATGTTCCTTACATTGGTGATCAGTGAGAAGAATGTTCCTTACATTGGTGATCAGTGAGAAGAATGTTCCTTACATTGGGGGTCAGTGAGAAGAATGTTCCTTACATTGGTGATCAGTGGGAAGAATGTTCCTTACATTGGTGATCAGTGGGAAGAATGTTCCTTACATTGGTGATCAGTGGGAAGAATGTTCCTTACATTGGTGATCAGTGAGAAGAATGCTCCTTACATTGGTGATCAGTGGGAAGAATGTTCCTTACATTGGTGATCAGTGGGAAGAATGTTCCTTACATTGGTGATCAGTGGGAAGAATGTTCCTTACATTGGTGATCAGTGGGAAGAATGTTCCTTACATTGGTGATCAGTGGGAAGAATGTTCCTTACATTGGTGATCAGTGAGAAGAATGTCCCTTACATTGGTGATCAGTGAGAAGAATGTTCCTTACATTGGTGATCAGTGGGAAGAATGTTCCTTACATTGGTGATCAGTGAGAAGAATGTCCCTTACATTGGTGATCAGTGAGAAGAATGTTCCTTACATTGGTGATCAGTGGGAAGAATGCTCCTTACATTGGTGATCAGTGGGAAGAATGTTCCTTACATTGGTGATCAGTGGGAAGAATGTTCCTTACATTGGTGATCAGTGGGAAGAATGTTCCTTACATTGGTGGTCAGTGGGAAGAATGTTCCTTACATTGGTGATCAGTGGGAAGAATGTTCCTTACATTGGTGATCAGTGGGAAGAATGCTCCTTACATTGGTGATCAGTGAGAAGAATGTTCCTTACATTGGTGATCAGTGGGAAGAATGTTCCTTACATTGGTGATCAGTGAGAAGAATGTTCCTTACATTGGTGATCAGTGGGAAGAATGTTCCTTACATTGGTGATCAGTGAGAAGAATGTTCCTTACATTGGTGATCAGTGAGAAGAATGTCCCTTACATTGGTGATCAGTGGGAAGAATGCTCCTTACATTGGTGATCAGTGAGAAGAATGTTCCTTACATTGGTGATCAGTGAGAAGAATGTCCCTACATTGGTGATCAGTGGGAAGAATGTTCCTTACATTGGTGATCAGTGAGAAGAATGCTCCTTACATTGGTGATCAGTGGGAAGAATGCTCCTTACATTGGTGGTAGTGGGGACAGTGGGATTACTGCATACATCAGGGTGGTTTGAGCAGCTTCTCATCTTTTGCACCCTTCTGGACATTTAGATGCTCACTCCTGAGTTCTGAGCACCGGTGGGGAGATCTTGAAGCCTCCAGCTTGGAGCGGCGCTACAATTTTCCCGTGACCACCGTTGAAGGTTGGTGCTACATTAGTCTAATGCAACATACACGCGAGCGGACTTTTCAACCGGACGGGTCCGACGGACCGAGTCCGGTCGAAAAATCCGCTCGTCTGTATGCTAGTCCGATGGACGAAAACCCACGCTCGGGCAGCTATTGGCTACTGGCTATCAACTTCCTTATTTTAGTCCGGTCGCACGTCATCACGTACGAATCCGTTGGACTTTGGTGTGATCGTGTGTAGGCAAGTCCGTTCGTTCAAAAGTCTGTCGGAAGTCCATCAAAAGTCCGTCGGAAAGTCCGCCCGTGTGTACGCGGCCTAAGAATTTATCTCCTCAGGAGTAGCAGAAGGCCACCTGGGTTGTAGCCACCTGCCCAACCCCTCCGAGTTACATCCCTGCAGCCATCACCCAGAATAACCCGTCGTTGAACAAACGTCACGCGGTTCGCTCAAAAAAATCCGCCGGGCAGGAAACCGTTAAAAAAACAAAAAACAAACAAACAAATTTAAGCTTAAGTTGCGTTTTTTAGCTTTTCCAATTGGTTTACTCGGAAGGGATTAGATATTAATGCAATGAAGGTTTGAGCGCGGGGGGGGGGAGGCGAATGTTTTATGAATCGAGTTTTTAAATTATGAATGCGCTCCTTACTGTCTTTGTTGCATTTGCCTTGATGTTTTGTTTACAGAAGCATCTCAGAGCTCAGCGAAGTATCAGCACTTAACAAAATCATAAAAAGGGGATTTTTTTATTTTTTATTTTTTTCCTTTGAAAGCCGTAAAAAAAAAAAAAAAAAATTGCTGCAACCAACGAAAGCTTCTTTTTTTTTTTTTTTCCCTCTCGAACATTTTACGTTTTAATATAGCTAAAGTAAAAGGAGTAAGTAATTTTGGAGTCTCTCCCCAGACCACGGCCGTCTTTTCATGTGTAATTATTCTGGAAGTGCATTAGATAATACCGCCGTCCCCGCAGCTGTATACACATCTATAAATCATTAATGAGCCGCTTAACTGAAACAAAACTAGGAAAGATTTGCATTAGCCGGCAGAACCTTCGGCTTAATTGACTGCTGGTTATTTACAATTAATTTTTCTGTTTTGAAATAATGATGGCGGGGCCTGGGCAGTTTGCAGGACGCATATTACTCCCGGAGAACGCCGAGGAATGCCGATTCATCACAAAGAGGCTGGGAATGGGCCGTAATGAGCCCGGGGGGGGGGGGGGGGGGGGTCGATGGCTCTAAGTAAACAGCAAATGTATACCTGCTTATTTATGAAAGTGGACTTCTCATTGAGCCGACCTCTCAGTGAATACATTTCCAACACATCCCAATGAACAGCAACACGTTATCTTGTTTATTCTCATTTAGAAGTCATCTTTGAGCTCCAGTCAGTGACTTTGCCTAGGCTGAGATGATGTCATCAGTCTGCTGCAGGCAGGAGGAAGCATTTCCTTAGTCATTTCCTTAGTCACCCCCCGCCCCCCCCCAAGGATTAGACTGCAACTTTGTAACAAGTCACAGGGTAAGGGCTCGTTCACACTAAGGGTTGGGGGGGGGGGTAAATCTACTACTACTCCTGCCCTCCCCCCCATCCTCTCCCCTTTTAGCTGCAGTGGTTGAAGGTACACACACGCTGCAGCCATGATGTTTTGCTTTGCAGCCGCATCAGGAATTATACCCTCTGTCAGTGGCAGTGCGTCCTTAAGGGCGTACGGGCGCCGCCCCCTCTCTCCAGCCATCCCCTCTATGCCCAATGGATAGATTCATGCATTGCATGAATCTATCCATGGCCGCCGTTGCTACCCCCTATTCAGGCATCCGGCCCCTTTTCAGGCGCCTGAATTACAGTGGCATGGTATTTTTTTGAAGCTCCTGGTTAGAGCCAAAGGATCTAATAGGCGTCAAAAAAAGGTAAACAGCGAGCGCCATGCTTGGAGCTCGCAGGTCACTCAGCTGTGTTAGGAAAGCGAGTCTAAAACTAAACCACCTCTCCGCCAATCAGGTGCTCGCGTCTGTTACCCTTCACCTGATTGGCTGAAATGACAGTCGCCGCAATTGGACGCCTATCAGGAGGAGAGGACGGGAGATGAGGACGGCAGGAGATGCATTAAAGGACCCTCGCTCGTCGCCATCACCCCCTGCCCCACCAAGACAGGGTAAGAGCCGGGCAGACGGTGAGCGGGTGGGGGTCACACTGGCAGGATTCAACGGCACACTGGCAGCTTTTGATGGGCACAGTGGCAGTGTTTGGCACAGTGGCAGCGTTTGATGGGCACAGTGGCAGCATTTGGCACAGTGGCTGCGTTTGATGAGCACAGTGGAAGCATTTGATGGGCACAGTGGCAGTGTTTGGCACAGTGGCAGCGTTTGATGGGCACAGTGGCAGCATTTGGCACAGTGGCTACATTTGATGGGCATAGTGGAAGCATTTGATGGCACAGTGGCAGCGTTTGATGGCCACAGTGGCAGCATTTGGCACAGTGGCAGCGTCTGATGGGCACAGTGGCAGCATTTGGCACAGTGGCTGCATTTGATGGGCACAGAGGAAACATTTGATGGCACAGTGGCAGTGTTTGATGGGCACATTGGCTGCAATTGATGTTTTTTTTCAAATTTTTTTTGTGCCCACCACCACCAAAAAAAAATAATTTTTGAGCACTGCCCCCTGTCACTTTCAGCAGGTGTAGCGCTAGAAAAGAGCGACCTGTTCAAGTGTACGGGGCCACCTTGCAAGCTCCCCACAACTGCGCGCAATGCACATGGTTGCAGCATACTAGGGAGGGTTCAAGGGGTAAATATAGGCAGGGAGGAGGTGGTACAATAGCGCCACCTCACTACCTCTCAAATGCTCTCCAAAGAGCAATCTACACTATATTGCCAAAAGTATTGGGACACCTGCCTTTACCCACAGATGAACTTTAAGACTGGGCCTATTTTTCAGCCTTGTTTACAAGTTAAAATCTTTTTCTTTCACTTCCATGAGGAATGGAGGTACCAAGAATCGCGCTAATTTAAGAGAACAAACAATAAGTGAATAAGAATTAGGGAATAAATAAGACAACATTGCAAAAAAAAGGGTAATGAATAAACCTGACTGCATGTGCAAAACAGATTATATATGATATATAGTGAAGTCTCTGTGAATAGTGGCACCAAGTATTATCCACCCGTGCAAAAAACAAAAGTCCACATAAGACGATCTTGATCCACTGTGTGATAAAAAATGTGATCCACCACTGGTATAGAAGGGGTTACTCCTTACCAAAAATCCATGATCCCCCACCACAGAGGATCATAAAAAGGCATAACAGCTGTGACTCTAAAGTTGGCATCGATACTGGTCTGCTGGGTCCTCGGATCATCGCATGGTGTAGACCGACTCGTGAGATGTGTACCATGTAACAAAGATATGGAAACTCCAATAGTGTAAAACCTTTTAAATTTATTAAGTCGCATAAAAAAATACACTTACAAGAGACGCTTCATAAGATAAGCCTTAGGTCCGGTATGTCATCCAGGGGCACTGGATGACGTAATCTTATTACGAAACGCGTAGGATGGAGCAGGACGACGCGCTGACGTCACCTCCAGTCATTGCTCGCATTTCCAGTAGGACGGGTCTGTCCGAGTCTGTACGGCCGACATACCAGACTTAAGGCTTATCTTATGAAGCATCTCTTGTAAGTGTGTTTTTTTTATCACACAGTGGATCAAGATCGTCTTATGTGGACTTTTGTTTTTTGCACGGGTGGATAATACTTGGTGCCACTGTTCACAGAGACTTCACTATATATCATATATAATCTGTTTTGCACATGCAATCAGGTTTATTCATTACCTGTTTTTTTGCAATGTTGTCTTATTTATTCACTAATTCTTATTCACTTATTGTTTGTTCTCTTAAATTAGCGCGGTTCTTGTGTTTCTATATTTGAGTATTATATGGGTGTCATATATTAGAGTTGCTGCTTTTTACATTTACATCATATTTGTTTGGGTTCATTTTTTATTTTTCATATTTAAAGTGATTTATCTATAATTTAGCGCAGTTTTTTTTCTTTTGTTTTTCCATGGAGGTAGCAATGCCAAAAACATTTTTTGCAAATTGTCTTTGGCCAGGAAGTGTGATTTCTTTATTTTTTTCTTGGGGTGGGAGTAACGATATCACTGTTATCCCCACTGTTTAGCTTACATGGTGGGGATTCCTTGTGACCCTGGCAGTGCCTAGGAAGGCAGTTGCAATCACACACTGGTTCTTTAAAGTGGCATTAAGCCCAAAAGCAAAAATATATTAAATATATATATATATATATATATATATATATATATATATATATATATATATATATATATATATATATATATATATGTGCATGCCTTCCGCATGTACAAAGGCACACAGCTCAGCCCCCCGGGTTGCCCAACCTACATCGGCACAAGCAGAAAAATTGTCTGGGACCTGGCATTCCTCCTGCACAAAAAGGGTTATCATATCTACCTTGAGAGCTACTACACAAGTCTGCCCCTTTTCCGTCACCTGCATCGTGAGAAAACCGTGGCCTGCGGTACCACCCAAAAAAAACAGGAAGGGCTTCCCACAAAGGTTAGTGTCCACAAGGCTACAAAGAGGGGAAAATCGGCAAGTCTGAGCAACAAGAAAGTGTTGGGCGTGAAGTGGAGGGATAGATGAGAAGTGTTCGTCCTGTCCACCATCCACAATGACACCTCATGGTCACATCCAAAATACTAAGGGTATCCACGATTATAATCGGTTCATTGGGGTGGGGGCACATTTAAACGGTCAGATGTTTCAGCCCTATTTATCAACAAGAAAGTCCCTCTACTGGTATAAAAAGTTGCAATTTACCTTTTTCCGATTTGGCATCTATAGTGCGTATGTCATCTATCAAAAGTCAACAGAAAGACCCACCATCTTCCGCAAATTTATAGAAGAAATCGTCAATGCCCTGACCTACCAGCAAGGATCCTCCCCGGAAGAATTTGCTCTGATTATGTGAGCAGACTTCATGAGCAACATTTTCCAGAGAATGTTCCACCTGCAGAAACAGGAAGAAGACGCCCAAAAAATGTTGGGTATGCAGCACAGGGGGAGTTAGAAGAGACACCATTGTTCATTGCCCCCAATGTCCCTCCCAACCGGGCCTATGCATCAAGAGACTACTTCCAATGTTATCACACGTCACTAAAATATTAGTTACCCTTATTTTTAACAGCCTGCCATTTCCCCGTTTCTAATATCTGTGCTGATTATTTGCCTGTTGCCTTGATGGACCATGCCACTGCCATCCACCGTAACTGACCCTGGTCTGTTTATCGACCATGCCTCTGCCTGCCGTTTGAATTGCTTCTAAACCACATTTCTGCCTTCCAGCTGAACTGACCTCGGCCTGTTAATCGACCATGTTTTTTGCCTGCCGCTTGGACTGATCTTTTGCACAGCTGCTGTAGTAGCGGGATTCAAGAATACACAGAGGTCTCACGTATGTGAGGAGCTTCAGAGTAGAGAAAAACAGCGTTTGGTTTTCTCTGGGTTTTGTAATTCCCGAATCATGGTCTGGAGGCCGGAGGCTTTGAAGGGATTGGATGAGAAGAAGTCTCTACCACTGCTCCCAGGCTTTACCTGACCGAGGCCCTGCCTGCTGCCTGGACCAATACTTTGGCTGTGCTGACCATATCTCTGCCTGCTGCCTGTACTGACCCAGGACTTTTTATGGACCATGTTCTGCCTGCTGCTTGTACGATTCCTTGGCTCTTGCTGACCTCATCTCTGCCTGCTGCCTGGACCAATGCTTTGGTTGTGCTGACCATATCTCTGCCTGCTGCCTGTACTGACCCAGGACTTTTTATGGACCATGTTCTGCCTGCTGCTTGTACGATTCCTTGGCTCTTGCTGACCTCATCTCTGCCTGCTGCCTGGGCCAATGCTTTGGCTGTGCTGACAATATCTCAGCCTGCTGCCTGTACTGACCCAGGACTTTTTATGGACCATGTTCTGCCTGCTGCTTGTACGATTCCTTGGCTCTTGCTGACCTCATCTCTGCCTGCTGCCTGGGCCAATGCTTTGGCTGTGCTGACAATATCTCTGCCTGCACTGACTATGGACAGGATCCCTGCCTGCTGTATGGGTGATTCCTTTCGCTGTTGCTGACCACGTCCCTGCCTTCTGCTTGAACCAATGCTCTTCTCTGGACAACTGCACTACTAAAACCACAGGTAATTTTTTTGTTTACCCTTTGCTCAGCAGAATGTATTTTGGGGTGTAATTCTTGATATGTACATGCCATTTGTTAGAAATATAAAGGGCCTTAAAAAGTGTGTCATAAAATTAGATGTATAATTTATGTCCCTAGAATGCCTGAAGATGCTCCTTGGAAGTTGAGCCTCTCTGTGGCTAGGCTGTGGAAAAGTCTCACACATGTGGTATCGTCATACTCAGGAGGTGTATCAAAATGTGTTTTGGGGTGTAATTGCAAGTATGCCTATGCCGCGTGTGATAAATAACTTAATATGACCAAAAAAATAAAGCTGTTTCTATATTTTCCCAAGAATTGTGGGAAAAGATTACAACTTCAGAAAAACTTGCCATTCCCCTTACTAAATACATTGGAATGTCTACTTTCCTAAAATGGGTCATGGGGGGGGGGGTATTTGTACTGTTCTGGCATTGTAGGGTCTCAATCCACATCAGGATTGATCATTTTTCAAATATATACAGTTGTGCTCATAAGTTTACATAAACTGGCAGAATTTATGATTTCTTGGCCATTTTTCAGAGAATATGAATGATAACACAAAAACATTTCTTTCACTCATGGTTGGTGTTTGGCTGAAGCCATTTATTATCAATCAACTGTGTTTACTCTTTTTAAATCATAATGACAACAGAAATTACCCAAATTATCCTGATCAAAAGTTTACATACCCCAGTTCTTAATACTGTGTTTTGCCTCCTTTAACATCAATGACAGCTTGAAGTCCTTTGTGGTATTTGTGGATGAGGCTCTTTATCTTCTCAGGTGGTAAAGCTGCCCATTCCTCTTGACAAAAAGCCTCCAGTTCCTGTAAATTGCTGGGCTGTCTTGCTCACCTCTAAAATAGAGGAGGTAAAGATTGACATATCCCTCATTCGGCAAGATATCCACAAGCTAAGGGAGAGGGTGACTGAGGCGGATCGCAGGATTGGACACGTGGAAGATGAAATCCCGCCGTTGCAGATCACCACTGAGTGGCTACAGTATCAACTCATTGCAGTCCTTAGCAAGCAGGACGACATGGAGAACATGCTCCGCAGATACAACCTCTGGTTTGTGGGTCTGCCTGAAAGGGCTGAAGGCTCAGACCCCCCCACATTCCTCGAGAACCTGCTCATAAAAAGCTTCAGCAGAGAGGCCACACATTTGTGATGGAGCATGCTCATCTCCTGGCTGCTCACCCCCCGCCGACCGGAGCCCCCCTGCGCACCTTTATAGCCAAGCTCCTGAATTACGGTGACCAGGATACCATTCTAGGCCTCACCCGTGAGAGAGGCAATATCTCTTTTGGCAACATACATGTCGCAGTATTTCCATACCTCTCTGCTAAAGTACAAAAGAAAAGGGCACAATTCACTGAGGCAAAGTGGCAACTACGCATCCAGCACCTGACCTATGCTATGCTGTTCCCAGCTCGACTTCGCGTTATCCGGGATGGTAAGGCCCATTTCTTTGAAGATCCTTCTGTGGTCCTGTCCTGGCTGGAGCACCGCGACGAGGCTGGTCCTGCGCCCACCTAACTCTTCTGTGGATGTCTCTCTTGTTCCCCCTTGTGAACGGGTACCCCTTGCCTTGATCCTGCAGACTGTGGAGCGGTCACCCTCTCTTCAAATGTGAGTTAGACTCTTTGTTCCACATATGTGTCTACCTTGACATACCCAGGCTATTCTGGAGTTGCCTATACCTCCTGATCCCACTCCCTCCAACCGGATCAATCCTCTGATGCCCTATTTTTATTCTTTTTTTCTCTTTATTGCCCCTCACTCAAGTGACCTCAGCAGCTCTCAGGCAACTGTCTGCACTCCCCTGAACTGCTGGTCATTTTTTCTATACCGCACCGTTGTGCACTTTTCAGTTACTGATCTTCCCACCGAGACCAGTGAGGTTGCACGTGGACATATGATGCTTTTTTCCTTTATTTTTCCCCTTTTTCTGCTCTGGCGCACAGCGCTGACCCTTCAAGATGTGTTTCCCTGGCCAGCTGCTGCCCCCAGGGCTGTGGCGGGCTGCTACCTGTTCATTTTTCCAATGCGTAGGCAAAGTTTATATGTTATGTGTACTGATATACCTATGTTTGACTTACCTCATATTACAAGTTATACATTTCCATTGGCTGCTATATATTTAAGGTCATATGCCCTTCTCTCTGGCTACCTGTGTGACCAGTGCTTGCACGCCGCTCTGCCTCGCAGTCTGCTCACACAGACCTGCCATATATGCCTATAATATGTTTTCATTCAAATGCATTCTGTCCTGTATAGTGTCTGTAATGTTAACATATGTTACGGGAGAGTGCTCCCTGTTGGTCCGACTGCGAACATTCATACCCCCAGCAATACCATGTCCTCCCTCAAATTAGTCACATGGAATGTGTGCGGGCTGAGAACCAAACCTAAACGTGTGGCTGTCCAACTGGGTCAGCTGGTTATATTAAGCTCCCTACACTTCTAGCTCTCGTGGTGTTGCTATACTGATTGCTAAGACAGTACAATTTCAGCTCCACCTTCTGCAGTCGGACCCGCAGGGCAATACTTGTTTCTCCACGCCACCATCGGTAGCCTGGAGGTCCTCCTTATGGCATTCTATAGTCCACCACCGTTCCAATTTGCTGTCTTACAGGAAGGTGTGGCCTTCATGGCCCGGCACCCCACGGTGTCTACTATCCGGATGGGGGACTTCAACATGAAGGTTGAACCCGCCCTTGATAGACTCCATCCCTCTTCCCAACTGACGCCTCAGCCCCCACTCACCAAATTTGGGAGGTTCCTTTCAGAGTTTGCCATGACAGATACTTGGAGACACAAATACCCGACCACAGTCGCTTATTCCTGCTTTACGCCCTCGCGGTCTGCTATGTCCCGTATTGACATGATTATGATCTCCACCACCCTGGTGCCTGACCTCCTTGATGCAGGGTTCGGCGTCAGGGTCCCCTCTGACCATTCACCCTACTGGATGACCCTGCAATTGCCCTCAGCCCCTCCGACCTGCATGTGGAGGCTGAACCCGTTTTGGTTCATCATCATGTCGGACATGGAGGATATTCAGCAAGAATGGGCCCATTTCTTCTGCTCGAATATAGGGTCGACCTTGGTGGAGGCGGTGAGGGAGGCCTTCATGCTACAAGCCCACATGATTCTCCCTGCACGCATCAACAGACACAAGGCCTCCTCCAAATTTTTTCTACAACAATCCGAGGAATGACTGAGTTCTCTTGAACAAGTGTTTCTCGCCGACCCGTCCGCGACTAACTCTGCCCAGCTGCATTTACAATCTAGGCCAGGGGTCTTCAAACTACGGCCCTCCAGTTGTTCAGGAACTACAATTCCCATCATGCCTAGTCATGTCTGTGAATGTCAGAGTTTTGCAATGCCTCATGGGACGTGTAGTTCTGCAACAGCTGGAGGGCTGTAGTTTGAGGATCCCTGATTAGGCTCACCAACTACACTTCGAGAAAGCCAAATAGGGTATCTTTTTTAGTAAACAAAGAATCTTTGAACATGGCGAACACGCAGGCAAACTATTAGCATACATGGCCCACTTGGGCCATAGACCCCCAGTGGTGGTCCAGCTACAATCGGTATCTGGAATCACGCTCACAGACCCGATCCAGGTGGCGGATGAGTTTAAGCGGTTTTACTCTGACCTCTATACAACGTCCCTATTCCTTTAAGATATTCCTTTCCCCACCGCCACTCAATCCCAAGCTGAACTACTGGATGCACCCGTTACTATAGAATGCATATCAGAGGCACTGGCAAGTCTCCCGCCCTCTAAAGCCCCTGGTTTCCAACGGCCTCCCCCTAGAATTCTATACTCAATTCCAAGAGATCCTCATCCCTAAGCTGCAGGAATTATACTCCACATCTTTCACTCTGCCACACTCCTGAGTACATGGGTGAAGCCCTTATAGTCCTAATTCCAAAACCTGGGAAGGACCCGCTCTTCCCAGAATATTACCTTCCAATATCCCTCCTACAATTAGATGCTAAAATCCTTGCTAAAATTCTTGCATTGAGGCTTAACAAGGTAATACTCAGTCTTATACATGCAGATCAGACGGGATTTATGCCCAACAAAAATACAGCATTCAACCTCCGGAGACTCTTCATGAATCTCCAGGCTACACATGACAATATTGGATCCCGGGTAGTGGTCAGCCTGGACGCCACCAAGGCATTTGGTTCTGTGGAATGGATTCATTAAGTGCCTTCAACTCCTCAACCAAGCAGCACTCCCTCTGTTTAGAGCGAGTAAGATCAAATACCTGAGTGTGCAATGCACCAGAACCGTTATGGACTATGCAGGCCTGAACCTAGAACCCCTTTACGATCTCCTTAAAACTAAAACCCAAGTCTGGTCCAGACTACCTCTTGGAGTTATGGGTCGCATCAATTTGGTAAAAATTATTCTCCTTCCCAAGTTGCTCTATTTTGGCATGCCCCCCTATATATTTTCGCCTGTGTCTTCAAATCTATGGAGTCCATACTCAACACATTTGTATGGTGCTCCTCCCATCATAAACTGTCTTTGCGCACTCTAAAATGCCCTGTCCACCTGGGTGGTACTGCTTTACCCGACCTTACATTTTATTACATTGCCTCACAACTGTCCCACTTTTTCTATTTTAATCAACAGAAAAGCGTTAGGTATTCCACCCTGGTATGCTCCTCTGTTGCCAACGTGGTGACCCATCCCTTTCAGATCCTGTTTTATAGTATCCGTGGGGCTTCACATATTGGCAACAGATGCCATATGCTGTACCATCACTGCAAGATATGGCAGCTTGCAATGGCCATTGCCAAGGCACCTGCCCTCCACACTCGCATACCTTTGTGGGACAACCCCCAACTACCCGAATTGCTGAATATTCCTGATTATAACCTATGGGTTGCCAGAGGTGTCATATTTCTGTTGAATGTCATTGCCAACGGCACAGTCGGATCGTTTCAAGCCCTCAAAGTCCCCTTTGACCTACCCAATCACATGCTCTTCCGCTACCTCCAGGTCCGGCACGGCTTCCAATCCCAGTTTGGTGACTTCATCCCTAGACGGAGTGGGTGTCCTTGGTTGGCGTGGTCCTCAGCCAGAATCCCAAGAGATTGATCTCCTTCCTATACAACCACTTTCTGTTGCCCTCGGCCACCGCCAATGAATACCAGTTAAAAGCCAAATGGGAGACGGACCTGGGGGGTATGGATGATGAGGAGTGGCAAGAGGCACTGGGATCCTGTAAAAAGGTATCCCCCAAACTGTCAAATCGCCGTACACACTTTATATCCTTCACAGGTCCTACCTTACCCCAATTCACCTTTACAAATATAGACCAGTCCACAGCTCGGCCAGGCCCAAGATGTGGGGACCCCAGGGGTACATTCTATCATCTACTCTGGTCCTGCCCCCCTCTCCAAGAGTACTGGTTGCAGGTGATTAAATTCCTCCATGACTGCATGGGCTCCCCCTTGACGATATGCCCCCGGCAGTGTCTACTGGGCCTTTTCCCCATCTCAGAAGAGGAAAAGTACCTGACGATATTCCTACAGGAAACTTTGTTCACGGCTAGAATGCAGATAGCCCGGTCGTGGATCAAAATTTTGCCGTCCACTATCCAATAGATCAGGACAGTGAATGCCACACTCCCTTATAAAAAAAAGTGCTATACTCACATAGGGGCTGCCCGGCCAAGTTTAATAAAATCTGGGACAGGTGGCTGGAAGACTCCTCTACTTGTACAGATGAGGAATAACTACCTCACAATAAGCAGACCTTGGCATATCCCATGCCATTGCCCCCCACTTCCTTCCCACTTCAAGAGAATGTAAGTCTCTCTGCGCTGTGCCCTGTCATATCTCCCATCACACCCACACAACCGGTAACGAAATCTACATCTAGATGCATTTGATCCTGCCAGATCGATTTCTGACCTTATTTAAACACTGATATTTCACTTATATTTCACACTTATGAAGGTTCTGTCAAATGCTTTATCCTTTTATTTGGTGCTTGAATGTACACCTTGTTTTTTTTCTGTTCAATAAACTTTATTCTGATTAAAAAAAGGGGGTAATTTGGGGAGTATTTGTACTGTCCTTTGCATTTTAGGGCCTCAAGAAATGAGATGAGATGAGGAATTATTTTCAATGATACGTGTCGTACCATACCTTGCAGACTCTAACTTTCACACAGACTAAAAAATATACACAAATTTGGGTTTTTTTGTACCAAAAATATGTAGCAGTATAATAATAATAATAATAATAATAATAATACAAAAAATCGGTATTTGGCCTAAATTTATGAAGAAAAATTAGTTATTTGCAAAATTGCGTATATCGCAAACAATAAAAAAAAAAACAGTGGTGATTAACTGCTTCAATACCGGGCACTTTCACCCCCTTCCTGCCCAGGCTGATTTTCAGCTTTCAGCGCTGTCGCACTTTGAATGACAATTGCGCGGTCATGCAACACTTTACCCAAACATTTTTTTAAATTTTTTTTTAGATAGAGCTTTTGATGGTATTTAATAACCACTATTTTTTGCTAAACAAGCGATAAAAGAAAAAAACTTGAAAAAAAAAAAGTTTTTCTTAGTTTCTGTTATAAACTTTTGTAAATAAGTTATTTTTCTTCTTCACTGATGCGCGCTGATGAGGCTGCACTGACGGGCACTAAAAAAGAGGCACTAATATACAGCACTGATGGGCACTGATTAGGCAGCAATGATAGGCACTGATAGGTGGCACTGATTGGCAGCACTGGTGGGCACTGTTGGGGCTAGACATGTGCAATTCGTTTTTTTAACAAATTTAAACAACTTCGTTACTTCGGAAATATCTAAATTAACGAAAACCCATTTAATGAATTTTTCGAAATATTCGTAAATTTGAATATTCTAAAATCTGTCAATTTGAAATCCGGAAATTCGAAATCTGGAAATTCTAAAATCTGAAATAACTAATAATACCTATAATATAATATAATATAATAACTAATAACCTATAATTTCATAGTTAGAAATTTGAAAAAACGAAAATTCTAAATAGCAACTAACTAATAACTATTAAATTATAGGTATTGTAATTTCCTTTCAAATTTGGCTGTTAGTGAACGTAACTAATACAAATTTATCCGAAGTTACGAATTACCCGAAATAACGAATGCCGCATCTAAATGCATGGAACGTGACGAATTAATAATAATAAATAACAATAATAATAATACATTTTTTTTATTAATATGTATTATTAATTTGTTCCATTCCATTTGTTTAGATGCGTCATTTGTTATTTCGGGTAATTCGTAAATTCCGATAAATTTGTATTTGCTATGTTCACTAACAAAGGAAATTCCAATACATTTAATTCAATAGTTATTAGTTAGATGCTATTATTTAGAATTTTCGGGTTTTCGTTTTTTCGAGTTTCTTTCTTATTTTCGGATTTTCGAATTTACGAATCTTCGAATTTACATCATAAAGAATGACTCCAAAAAAAAAAAAAAAAAAGAATGAAACGATAATGAACACATTTTTTGGCAGTGCACATGTCTCGTTGGGGCTGCACTGATCATCAGGACACCGATTGTCAGTGCAGATGTCCCCGCTGAGGAATGCCGCTTACTGGCTCTCCTCTCGGCTGAGGAGAGGAGTGGCGATAACTGGCATTTCCTATTTACACTGTGATTGGACACAGCTTATCACATGGTGCGTCATAGGCTTTTTACTGTGATCGGTGATGTGCTGTGTCCGAGGGATGCGGCGCACCACTGATCGCTGCGCACCAAGAATGGGGGGCTGTCATATGACGTCCTCCCAGGATGACAGTGCTCCTGCCCATCCGTCATTTCACAATACGGCAGGCTGGAAGCAGCTAAATACCACAAAACTAAAACTCTATTTGCTTGGGAAAAACCGATACAAGTTAATTTGGGTACAGTGTTGCACGACTGAGTAAATGTCATTCAAAGTGCGACAGCGCTGAAAGCTGAAAATTGGTCTGGGCAGGAAAGGGGTAAAAGTGCCTGGTATGGAAGTGGTTAAAAAAGAAAAAACAGACCTGAACGGAAGCGGATGTAAACAAATGATCATCTGTTTGCCCATAGGACAGGCAGAACCCCCTGTGAAAGGACCTTTAGGTCTGCGGTCTCTGACAGACCTCTCAGGCATTATTTTTGAACATTCTGTGCAGCCCCTTAATTTGATAACCACTGCTGTAAGCGATTTCTAATATACCTCTCCTCTTTTTTTTTTTTTTTTACAGTGAACAACCCAAGCCACACCTGAGATCGCTAGCCAGCTATTTTGCCCTGCATGTTTTGGGCCTTGCTTAACTACTCCAACACAACCCTTACTTTTTCTGGCCAGCTTGGCCCCTTAAAGGAAGTTAACCACTTGCCAACTGCGCTATAGCCAAATGACGGCCACAGCGCGGTCTTCCAGTTCTGGGAGGGCATCTAGTAATGTCCTCCTGGAACCTAACCCGCTGCGGCGCGCACTCTGTGCGCTCGGTGATCGATGTGTCCATTTGGACACAGCTGATCACAGATCAGAGTAAAGAACCAATCACACCGGCTCTTTACCACATGATCAGCTGTGTCCAATCACAGGTGATCACGATGTAAACACACTTGCCAATTATCAGCATTCCTTTCCTCTCACTGTCTCAGCGCTACGAGAGATCCGGGAACAGGCTAGTGTGGAAAGGGGGCATTTGCACTGATTACCAGTATCCTGATGATCAGTGTAGCCCCAACAGTGTCGTCAATCAGTGCCCATTAGTACTGCAAATTAGTGCCTTCTCATCAGTGCCGTCTATCTTTGCCCTTCAGTGCTGCTCCAACACTGCCGTCAATCAGTGCCTATTAGTGCTGCCAATTGGTGTCTTCTCATCTGTGCCGCCTATCTTTACCCTTTAGTGCTTCCCCAACACTGCCGTCAATCAGTGCCCATTAGTGCTGCCAATTAGTGTCTTCTCATCAGTGCCGCCTATCTTTGCCCTTCTGTGCTGCCTATTAGTGCCCTTCAGTGCAGCCCCATCATTGCCGTCAATCAGTGCCCATTAGTGCTGCAAAATGGTGTCTTATCATCAGTGCCGCCTATCTTTACCCTTCAGTGCTGCCTATTAGTGCCCTTCAGTGAAGCCCCAACATTGCCGTCAATCAGTGCCCATTAATGCTGCCAACTAGTGCCTTCTCCTCAGTGCCGCCTATCTTTGCCCTTTCGTGCTGCCCCAACACTGCCGTCAATCAGTGCCCATTAGTGCTGCCAATTAGTGCCTTCTCATCAGTGTCGCCTACCTTTGCCCTTCAGTGAAGCCCCAACATTGCCGTCATCAGCTCATTAGTGTCGCCTATTTTTTCCCTTCTGTGCTGCCTATTAGTAGCCTTCAGTGGAGCCCCATCACTGCCGTCATCAGCTCATTAGTGTCGCCTATTTTTTCCCTTCTGTGCTGCCTATTAGTGCCCTTCAGTGGAGCCCCAACACTGCCGTCAATCAGTGCCCATTAGTGCTGCCAATTAGTGTCTTCTCATCAGTGCCACCTATCTTTGCCCTTCAGTGCTGCCTATTAGTGCCCTTCAGTGCAGCCCCAACAGTGCCATCAATCAGTGCCCATTAGTGCTGCCAATTAGTGTCTTCTCATCAGTGCCACCTATATTTGCCCTTCAGTTCTGCCTATTAGTGCCCTTCAGTGCAGCCCCAACAGTGCCATCAATCAGTGCCCATTAATGCTGCCAATTAGTGTCTTCTCATCAGTGCCACCTATATTTGCCCTTCAGTGCTGCCTATTTGTGCCCTTCAGTGCAGCCCCAACAGTGCCATCAATCAGTGCCCATTAGTGCTGCCAATTAGTGTCTTCTCATCAGTGCCACCTATATCTGCCCTTCAGTTCTTTCTATTAGTGCCCTTCAATGCAGCCCCAACACTGTCCCAACACTGCCATCAATCAGTGCCCATTGGCGCTGCCAATTAGTGTCTTCTCATCAGTGCCGCCTATCTTTGCCCTTCAGTGCTGCCTATTAGTGCCATTCAGTGCAGCCTCATCAGTGCTGTAAATCAATGCCTTCAGTGCAGCCTATCAGTGCCCATGAGTGTTGCCAATCAGTGCCCATTAGTGCTCACCAGTGGCACCTCATCAGCGCACATCATCGAAGGAGAAAAATTACCTGTTTTCAAAATTTTATAACAGAAACTAAGAAAAACTTTTTTTTGTTTTAAAAATGTTGGGCCTTTTTCATTTGTTTAGCAAAAAATAAAAACCCCAGTGGTGATAAAATACAACCAAAAGAAAGCTTAATTCGTGCGGGAAAAAAAAATGATAAAAATGTCATATGGGTACAGTGTTGTATGACCGCACAATTGTCATTTAAAGCGTGACAGCGCTGAAAACGAAAAACTGGCCCGGGAAGGAAGGGGGAAAAAGTGCCCATTAGGTAAGTGGTTAAAACAAAATAACAGACTTAACGTCAGGATCGACAAGTAAAAATAAAGAAAAAAAAAAGCCTAAAGAAAGAAAGATAATGCAGCCACCACATAATCATCTAATGATTGGTAGGATGCAATATATCACATTTTTGGTTTTGGGTTTACTACCGTTTTAACTATTCCCTACATTTAAAAAAAAAAAAAAGAAACTTTTTTTTTTTTTTTTTGCCAATTACATACGTTTTAAAGTGGGCATGTGATGGTTTTATTTTAATCGATGTTTTTCTTTACAAGCTTATAAACTGATCTATTTAAAAAGGATTTGTGGAGATTGATAGGCGGTGTAATATCACATCACAGAATAAAAAACACATTTCAAAAGTCAAACATTTTTTTTCTTTTTAATACTGCATCTTAGCAAGAACAATTTAACAAACTTTATACTTTAACTTAATATAGTACAACAGAGGAACCGTTTACTCAGAACTCTTCATCAACCTAACTTCTCTACCGTACGTTCGCTCCCGATAAAAGGCCCAAAACGCAAGCACGGCATTTAAGGAGGCGTTACCAATCCTCGGCGTTGTGGCTCTGTGACGGTCGTCCGATGAAAGTTTTTTTCACTTTTTTTTTTTTTTACAGCATTGTAGTTTCTCACTTTTTAAAAAATGTACACAAGTTTGTTTGGAAAATGTCGTAAATAGCGGGTAGGTCCGCTTCGGTAAACAAAGCTGATTTTTTTTTTTTTTTTTTGTAATGATACCATTTAGAGGTGGTTTGTGATAAAAAGTACTCCCTCCAGCCACTAGGGGCGCTGTCTGTATCTTTATTCAGTTGGATACAATTGCACTGTAGACTGTAAAATTGTTTCTGTCGGAGAAGCAAAATATCCAGGTGGGAGAAGGGGGCAATTATAGATGTGCTTAAAATGATGTTTGAGGACCAAGGTGTTATTTGGGGGGGGGGGGGGGAGTGGCCTGATTGCGCTCTGTATTCTCAAAATGGCGGGGCAGTTGGTGATGCAGCAACTGCCGAAACGGTCCATAAAATTCCTTCTCATGCCACGTGTCAATTTACGATGATCCATTATGTCATACTGAAGGCAGCAGAAGCCTCGGTCTTCTTTTTATTTAACAGTGTTAGTTGCAGGCGATGACCTCCCAACCCCTGTCCTCAGTACATGATGGGAGGTTTAATGTATGATCTGTTTTCTGAAACAAAAAAAAGAAAAAGGATACAAATAAGTTTTGGTAAATGTAACAAATATTCATATTCATATTTTTAACAAATTTCATTTTTGTAAATTAAATGTAACAAATTTCATATTTTTGTAAATTAACCACTTGAAGACCAAGCCTTTGTCTGACATTTGTTGCTTACAAATTAAAAATCTGTATTTTTTTGCTAGAAAATTACTTAGAACCCCCAAACATTATAGATATCTATAGATAGATAGATAGATAGATATCTATAGATAGATAGATAGATACGGGTGAACGGTGTCAAAATCTGGCCGGGAGGAGGATCAGTGTTACAACAGTGAATACTGATTCACTGTTGTAACACACCTGGGTGGTCTCGGAGTGCATTCTATGTGACCTGAACCCACCCTATATTGAAGCCTCTGGCTCTAATAGGTTCCTTAAAAAAAAAAGCCCCTCCGCATTGGAATCCATGTGGCGGTGTCCTGAAAGGGGCCGGACGCATTGGATAGGGAAGGCGGCGATAGACGGGAGGGGGGGGGGCGGCGCCTGTGCACCCTTAATGGAAGGGCCTTCCCTGGAAGCAGTTAATATTTAAAAATCATTAAGCTAAATCTCTGAATGCTCCAACCTTAAATGAAAGAACTTATTTAATCTCTGAAGAAAGCTACCATTTTGGAAACTGTGTTACATTCCTGTCAGTGCAGGGAAGTTGCCTACCCCTGCTGTACATCATCCTGAACACACCATCCACACCGTGAAGCATGGTGGTGGTGGCAGCATCATGTGGTGGAGATGATTTTCTTCAGCAGGGACAGGGAAGTTGGTCAGAGTTGATGGGAAGATGGATGGAGCCAAATACAGGACAATCTTAGAAGAAAACCTGTTAGAGTCTGCAAAAGACTTGAGACTGGGGCGGAGGTTCACATTCCAGCAGGACAACGACCCGAAACATACAACCAGAGCTACAATGGAATGGTTTAGATCAAAGCATATTCATGTGTTAGAATGGCCCAGTCACAGTCCAGACCTAAATCACATTGAGAATCTGAGGCAAGACTTGAAAATTGCTGTTCACAGACGCTCTCCATCCAATCTGACAGAGCTTGAGATATTTTGCAAAGAAGAATGGGCAAATATGTCCCTCTCTAGATGTGCAAAGCTGGTAGAGACATCCCCAAAAAGACTTGCAGAGAAAGGGGGTTCTACAAAGTATTGACTCCGGGGGGGCTCCATACAAATGTACCCCCCACACTTTTCACATATTTATTTGTAAAAAAAAATTGAAAACCATTTATCATTTTCCTTCCACTTCACAATGATGTGCCACTTTGTGTTGGTCTATCACATAAAATCCCAATAAAATACATTTACGTTTTTGGTTGTAACATGACAAAATGTGGAAAATGTCAAGGGGGTATGAATACTTTTTCAAGGCACTGTATATACTGTAGTTACCGTTCAGTTAAACTAGTCCAGCGCTTTCCCCCACTAACTTCAGATGCAGTCAATATGAAGGTGATTTTTGGTGTTTTCTTATGGAAATTTGACATTTTTAGGTGGCTCCTGAGGATTATTGAAGCTCCTTTCAACGTTCCTGGTCTTCTGCCAAAAAAAAGCTAACCTTGGTGGAAACCCCTATCCCTTTGTAGATAAACAATGTCAAATGATTGCTACATCAAGGTTGACTACATGGATTTATTGAAAAACAAATCTGTATCAGTGGCCTGGCTCTGTTTACAAACCAAACCATATTACGCAGCTGGTTTTAGCACTGCTGTCAGGGCTGGGCTCAGCCCTTCCTTCTCTGAGCTGGCCGCTCAGCTGTCGGCCAATTGCCAGCTCCCATCTCTCTCCACAATTACTCAGCTGTTGATGATATCCTGCTCGTCAGTCCTGCCTACTTAAGCCTTCCAGTCCAGAGGAGCTCTGCCTTCGCCTTGGTCAACATCACAGAGACTATCTCCTGCGATCCTGTTCAAGACTTGCTTTGCTGACATCCCTTCTGGCTCCAGATTCTGCTTGCTGTTCCACTACATTGATCCCTGACTTCTGGCTTGGCTGACTATCCGTTCCGGTTACTGAACTTTGGCTATGTTTTGACTACGTTTGTTCTTTTTACTTTGATTATTAAACAAGTGTGATTTAACTGTACTTCTGTCTCGGCCTGATTTCATGTTTTCTGACAACTGTACACTCTTGGTTTCAAAGGGGAACTCTTTTGGCTAATTTGGCTTAGCAGCAGGGGCGGTCGCTCCATTAGGGGCGCAGCCCCCCTAATCCATGCGCCCGTCCCCTAATCTACATGCAGGACGCCGGACGCATGGGTTTCAATGTTTTTTTTTTTTTGATGAAGCACATGATTAGAGCCTGAGGCTCTAATTGGCTTCAAAAAAGGGTGGGCTCGGGAGGGGGTGCAGAGTACTGCGCCCCAAACCCACCCATTTGTATGACATTAGCGATTTAATATTCGCTAATGTCTAACTGCTTCTCCTCCTGGCCACTCAGGATGCGGGTCCTGAGATCTGATTGGCCAGGGAGTCTTAGCAGAAGCAACGCCTTTTCGGCTGAGAGGAGAAGCAATGACCGACCCCCAGCTCTTCCCTTGGAAAGCTTGAGCGAGGGGCAGCAGGCGGAGGGGCAGCAACAGCCTCTTTAAGCTTCCAGGAGCCCTACACCAGATCCAGCACCACCTCGTCATCGACCTAAGGTAAGGCCATGGATCACCGCCTTACCGTTCATCTCCCGCGCGCGGGGGGGGGGGGTAGTGTGAGTGAGGGGGCCAGGTTTGTTTGACGCCCGCTCCCCAAAATATTGAGCACCAGCTGCCACTTAGCAGTGCCACATGGTGAAATTAGAGCGGGGGTCTCAAACCGGCGGCCCTCCAGCTGTTGCGAAACTACAAGTCCCATCATGCCTCTGCCTGTGGGAGTCATGCTTGTAGCTGTCAGCCTTGCAATGCCTCATGGGACTTGTAGTTTCGCAACAGCTGGAGGGCCGCCAGTTTGAGACCCTTGAATTAGAGGATCATTTCTGCAAAGTCAAAATCTGTATCAGTGATATGGCTTTGTTTATAAACCAAGCCATGTCACGTAGCTAGTTGGCACTGCACACACTTGGCTTAAAATAGGAACTTTTTAGGCTAATTTTGGCTGAGCAGTGCCACATGAGAAAACCAGGACAGTTTATATTACATTTCTGTAAAATCTGTATTAGTGACATGGCTTCGTTTATAAACAAAGCCACGTTACGCAGCTAGTTGACATTGCACGCTTCAAAAGGGTTTTTTGTTTTTTTTTAGGCTAATTTGGCTTAGCAGTGCCATGTGACGAACACGGAGAATCATTTATATAACATTTCTGCAAAAGGGGAAAATTTTGCCGCAAAAATCCAGCTTGGTGAAATCGTCTTCTCGCCAACGGCGTGGGATAAATGTTTTTTTTTTTTTAAAGACGCACCGTGAGTCATTTTCACAGCCGGACTCGTCCCCGGCCCCCCCGGAGGGACGTGCGTCTGCTTTCTGCCCGCAAGACATTCCAAACAATTGTCTGTAACGTGTAATCCAGCAGGGCTGTGCAGTCCTTGGGGGGGGGGGGGGGGCACAGAGCGCAGACAATCAATTATATCTTCCCTATAACCCTGAAATACGGGACGCTCCGACAGCTGCACTTCAGTCCAGGAAAAAAACAAAAGATGAAATGATTAATTAGCTCTAATGTGAGGCATTAAATTGTGATCACTGTTGCAAACCACAATATAAAGGCCCGGGGGGGGGGGGGGGGAGGGGGGAGGGGGCGCTATTCCCTTTACTAGGCGGGAAGAGAATAAAAAAAGGAGGAGAATTTAATTCTAGAGACCAGAACAGGGTGGTATTAGACATTGGCATCTGGTGAATTCGGAGATTAATTGAAGAAACTTTAAAAATGTTACAGTGAACTCAATCACTAAAATCTCATTTTCAATGAATGTGCTTGTTCAGGAACTTCCTGTTATAGTCTATACCTATATACACTAAATTACCAAAAGTATTGGGACACCTGCCTTTACACGCACATGAACTTTAACCACTTCAGCCCCGGAAGGATTTACCCCCTTCCTGACCAGAGCACTTTTTACAATTCGGCACTGCGTCGCTTTAACTGCTAATTGCGCGGTCATGCAATGCTGTACCCAAACGAAATTTGCGTCCTTTTCTTCCTACAAATAGAGCTTTCTTTTGATGGTATTTGATCACCTCTGCCGTTTTTATTTTTTGCGCTATACACGGAAAAAGACCGAAAATTTTGAAAAAAAATGATATTTTCTACTTTTTGTTCTAAAAAAAATCCAATAAACTCAATTTTAGTCATACATTTAGGCCAAAATGTATTCGGCCACATGTCTTTGGTAAAAAAAATGTCAATAAGTGTATATTTATTGGTTTGCGCAAAAGTTATAGCGCCTACAAACTAGGGTACATTTTCTGGAATTTACACAGCCTTTAATTTATGACTGCCTATGTCGTTTCTTGAGGTGCTAAAATGGCAGGGCAGTACAAAACCCCCACAAATGACCCCATTTTGGAAAGTAGACACCCCAAGGAAATTGCTGAGAGGCATGTTGAGCCCATTGAATATTCATTTTTTTTGTCCCAAGTGATTGAATAATGACTAAAAAAAAAAAAAAAAAAATTACAAAAAGTTGTCACTAAATGATATATTGCTCACACAGGCCATGGGCATATGTGGAATTGCACCCCAAAATACATTTAGCTGCTTCTCCTGAGTATGGGGATACCACATGTGTGGGACTTTTTGGGAGCCTAGCCGCGTACGGGGCCCCGAAAACCAATCACTGCCTTCAGGATTTCTACGGGCGTACATTTTTGATTTTACTCCTCACTACCTATCACAGTTTTGAAGGCCATAAAATGCCCAGATGGCATAAAACCCCCCCAAATGACCCCATTTTGGAAAGTAGACACCCCAAGCTATTTGCTGAGAGGCATGGTGAGTATTTTGCAGCTCTCATTTGTTTTTGAAAATAAAGAAAGACGAGAAAAAAAATTTTTTTTTTTCTTTTTTCCATTTTCAAAACTTTGTGACAAAAAGTGAGGTCTGCAAAATACTCACTATACCTCTCAGCAAATAGCTTGGGGTGTTTACTTTCCAAAATGGGGTCATTTGGGGGGGGGGGGGGGTTTGCCACCTGGGCATTCCATGGCCTCCGAAACTGTGATAGGCAGTGAAGAGTGAAATCAAAAATTTACGGCCTTAGAAAGCCTGAAGGCGGTGCTTGGTTTTCGGGGTCCCGTACGCGGCTAGGCTCCCAAAAAGTCTCACACATGTGGTATCCCCATACTCAGGAGAAGCAACAGAATGTATTTTGGGGTGTAATTTCACATATTCCCATGGCATGTTTGAGCAATATATCATTTAGTGACAACTTTGCGCAAAAAAAAATAAAAAAAATAAAAAATTGTCTCTTTCCCGCAACTTGTGTCACAATATAAAATATTCCATGGACTCGACATGCCTCTCAGCAAATAGCTTGGGGTGTCTACTTTCCAAAATGGGGTCATTTGGAGGGGTTTTGAACTGTCCTGGCATTTTATGCACAACATTTAGAAGCTTATGTCACACATCACCCACTCTTCTAACCACTTGAAGACAAAGCCCTTTCTGACACTTTTTGATTACATAAAAAAATAAATTTTTTTTGCAAGAAAATTACTTTGAACCCCCAAACATTATATATTTTTTTAAAGCAAATGCCCTACAGATTAAAATGGTGGGTGTTTCATTTTTTTTTTTTCACACAGTATTTGCGCAGCGATTTTTCAAACGCATTTTTTGGGGAAAAAACACACTTTTTTAAATTTTAATGCACTAAAACACACTATATTGCCCAAATGTTTGATGAAATAAAAAAGATGATCTTAGGCTGAGTACATGGATACCAAACATGACATGCTTTAAAATTGCGCACAAACGTGCAGTGGCGACAAACTAAATACATTTTTAAAAGCCTTTAAAAGCCTTTACAGGTTACCACTTTAGATTTACAGAGGAGGTCTACTGCTAAAATTACTGCCCTCGATCTGACGTTCGCGGTGATACCTCACATGCATGGTGCAATTGCTGTTTACATTTGACGCCAGACCGACGCTTGCGTTCGCCTTAGCGCGAGAGCAGGGGGGACAGGGGTGCTTTTTTTTTTTTTTTTTCTTTATTATTCTTATTTTTTTTTATCTTATTTTTAAACTGTTCCTTTCATTTTTTTTTTTAATCATTTTTATTGTTATCTCAGGGAATGTAAATATCCCCTATCATAGCAATAGGTAGTGACAGGTACTCTTTTTTGAAAAAATTGGGGTCTATTAGACCCTAGATTTCTCCTCTGCCCTCAAAGCATCAGACCACACCAAGATCGGTGTGATAAAATGCTTCCCCAATTTCCCAATGGCGCTGTTTACATCCGGCGAAATCTAAGTCATAAAATGCTCGTAGCTTCCGGTTTCTTAGGCCATAGAGATGTTTGGAGCCACTCTGGTCTCTGATCAGCTCTATGGTCAGCTGGCTGAATCACCGGCTGCATTTTCAGGTTCCCTGTTGAGACAGGAGAGCCAGAGAAAAACACGGAAGACGTTGGGGGGGGGAGGCATTCCCTCCCACGGCTTGTAAAAGCAGTCTAGAGGCTAATTAGCCGCTAGGATTGCTTTTACATGAAAGCTGACCGCTGGCTGAAAAGAATGATACCAAGATGATACCTAAACCTGCAGGCATCATTCTGGTATAACCACTCAAAGTCGTGAATGGCGTACCTGAAGACAAAAAAATGGTTAACAATAAAGCACAGTAAACGGTAAAGTATAAAAAATTGCATACCTGAAAAGCAAACATGATAAAACATAATAACAATAAAACATTGCAGAATAGAATACAGTAAAAAAGAGCAGAACAATAGAGAGAATAGAGAGAGAGAGAACAATAAAACGACAACTATTTTTTTTTATTTTATATTTTTGTTTGTGTTTTTTTTTTTTACACTTTTTTTTGTAACTGTAACTTTTATAACTGTAACCGGTTCCAGGTTCGGGTCTCTCAAAATGCGATGGCATCTTGGGAGACCCTGTGAAAGTGTGCCTAGTCTGTGCAATGCTGTACCCTACGCTAATACTCAACTAGTGTATGGTAGCGTTCAAAACATTCACCAATGCACAGACCAGGATTGTCAGGACAGGAGGGACAATAATAGCGGGTGTCACGCCTATATCCGCGCTTGCTGCAGACACGACATCTTTTTTGGGGGGGATCGTTGGGTAGGGGTACTCGGGAGGACATAAAGAAAATGCCTCTCATGCAGCCGACTGCATTTGGTTGGGGATGTGAATGGGGGAAGTACGGGCGCTGCAGAAGCGGTGGGTTCCCAATTAGGATTGGCGAATGCAGCAGGAAGGGCATTATGGGCACGACGGGCCTGTGTTTGTCTTTTTGGTGGCAGCGGGACACTACTTGTGCTTGCCACCTCACCAGCTTGAACTGCACTTATGGGACTCGCCACGTCACCAAGTGTTACTGCAGTGCTGGTTTGACTATGACCGGGGTGTACTAGGCCGCTGGCGCTTGCCAGTTCACCAAAACGCTACCAAAAAAACTGTTAGCGATCGCAGGGATCAGGCCTGACTCTGCGAACGCTGCAGTTATGCGTTTAGTGTTTTGTAAGTGACAGTGATCGATCGATACTGCACTTGGGTGGGCTGGGCCGGGCGGAGGGGCAAAACGCAGGTGCTAGCAGGTATCTGGGCTGATCCCGCTAACACTGCGTTTTTGGGAACCCTAAACTGCTGGGGACGCTAGTATAGATCTGATCGGATCAGATATTGATCCGTACAGATACTATACCACTAAGGGAGGCGTATGCTGCGTGCGTGGGTGTTAGCGGTACTGGCGCTAATCTGACGCTGCCTGGGGCGACACATATTACCGCCGGGCGATCAGGGGGCTAAACCTTTATTCGGTAATAAACGGCGGGTGCCCTGACACTATAAAAAATAAACGAACTAACCAGCGTCACCCGTAACAGTTATATGGTGATCAGTGGTGAAAGGGTTAACTAGGGGGCCATCAAGGGGTTAAAACATTTATCAGATAGTATATGGGGGTCCCTGACGCTACAAAACGCTGACAGCGAACCTAAATATTTACGTCCCTAACTAGCGTCACCAGTGACACTAATACAGCGATCAGAAAAATGATCGCTTAGTGACACTGGTGACAGGGGATGATCAAGGGGTTAAAACTTTATTAGGGGGGGTTAGTGGGGTACCCTAGACCTAAAGGGGGGTAATACTAACTGTCCCAACACTGTAACTGTCACAAACTGACACTATGCAGTAATCAGGAAAAAAAAAAAAAAAAACCTGCTTGGTGTCAGTTTGTGACAGGGGGGGGGTGATTGGGGGGGGATCGGGGGGTGATCGGGGGGGGGGATCGGGGTGTTTTGTATGCCTGGCATGTTCTACTGTGTTGTGTTGTGTTTGTGCACTTACATTCCAGTCTTCTCTCCTCGGCCCGGAACGGAAAATACTGAGCCGAGGAGAGATGACATCATTTCCTCTGCCTCTGTGTACAATACAGAGGCAGGGAAATGATCCCATTGGCTGGGAGTGATCGCGAGGGGGGGGCCACGAATGGATGGCCTCCCCCTCACCACCGATTGTCGGGGAAGATTTGCCGACCGCCGCAGGCACCGGGGGGGGGGTCCGATCGGACCCCCCACCCGCGGGCAGGCAGGGACGTACAGGTAAGCCCTTTTGCCTGCCCGTGCCGCCCTGTCGACGTACATCTGTGTGCGGCGGTCGGCAAGTGGTTAATGGCATCCCAGTCTTAGTCCGTAGGGTTCAATATTGAGTTGGCCCACCCTTTGCCAGCTATAACAGCTTCAACTCTTCTGGGAAGGCCGTCCACAAGGTTTAGGAGTGTGTCTATGGGAATGTTTGACCATTCTTCCAGAAGAGCATTTGTGAGGTCAGGCACTGATGTTGGATGAGAAGGTCTGGCTCACAGTCTCCGCTCTAATTCATCCCAAAGGTGTTCTATCCGGTTGCAGGCCAGTCAAGTTCCTCCACCCCAAACTCACTCATCTATGGCTTTATAGACCTTGCTTTGTGCACTGCTCCAAACCATTTGGTGGAGGGGGGATTATGGTGTGGGGTTGTTTTTCAGGGGTTGGGCTTGGCCCCTTAGTTCCAGTGAAGGGAACCCTTAAAGCGTCAGCATACCAAGACATTTCAGACAATTTCATGCTCCCACATCATAATCCCCCCTCCACCAAATGATTTGGACCAGTGCACAAAGCAAGGTCCCTAAAGACATGGATGAGCGAGTTTGGGGTGACGGAACTTGACTGGCCTGCACAGAGTCCTGACCTCAACCTGATACAACACCTTTGGGATGAATTAGAGCGGAGACTGCGAGCAGTTTTGGGACGGCCCCTTCCTGTTCCTACATGACTGCGCACCAGTGCACAAAGCAAGGTCCATAAACACATGGATGAGCGAGCTTGGGGCGGAGGAACTTGATCGGCCTGCACAGAGTCCTGGCCTCAACCCGATCACCTTTGGGATGAATTAGAGCAGAGCCTGTGAGCCGGGCCTTCTCGCTTCTGGAAGAATGGTCAAACATCCCATAGACACTCCTAAACCTGTGGACGGCCTTCCCAGAAGAGTGAAGCTGTTATAGGTGTAAAGGGTGGGCCAACTCAATATTGAACCCTACGGACTAAGACTGGGATGCCATTAAAGTTCATGTGCGTGTAAAGGCAGGCGTCCCAATACTTTTGGTAATATAGTGTTTCTTATAGGATAACAAGGTTCTGTCCCTGCCTCTCAATGTGCTCCTGGGTTGTCCCTGTCTCACATGTGCCCCCTAGTGGTGAAAACAAGTATTTCATGAAAAAAATGAGAGCGCAGAATGTCATCCAGTTGGGCATCATTCACACTCACTCTTGAGCACACAGACAGACTGCCTTCGGCATCTGACCCACCTGACTGTACGCTCCGGGATGCGCATGGAGATCTGTGCAGCTGGCTGCCTGCAGGGAACACCTCTGCGTCCTTGTGCAGGTAAAGACAGCCCCTGCGATCGGTACACCTGTGAGAATGGGGCCCCAGGGTTTATATCTACTTCAAGGGCAAGACTATAAGTTGTAAGCTAGTTTGAGCCATTACACAGCTCAGCCCTGCCAAGGATAGCGCCCCCTAGAGTGCAGATCAGGAGGCACATCATGGTGGGCAATAGGAATGGCTAAGGTTTGGGCAAATCAGCAGCAGCCGTTGAATTCCCGCAGCTGCACGCAAGGCTTCATTCACATGTGAGGCGGATAGGGGGGGGGTGTGTGTGTGCAGTAAAACCAGGTAGTTGAGCTGCGCTTTTACCGCCCCTTGACCACCTGCCTGAACAGTAAGGCCTCATTCACACCTGAGCATAGCGGGAAGATGCGTAGCGCACCTGGGGCACCCTATTCACTTGAGTGGGCTGTCATACGTGCAACAAATGCCCCAAATTAACTCCAGAGCCTTATCAGTTGTGGAGCACCGGGCGTTTTTACAGTGCCCGTCCTGGCATGTTTGTAGAGTGCCTCGACGCACGCCAAAATGCACGTCTGCTACAAGTGCTTATGTGCCCTTAATAACAGCGCCACCAGAAGTGTGTCCCGAGATTGCATCACATTTCTGAAGCGCACAGCTAAAATGCACATTTTTGGGTGTTTCGTCGCAACTTTTAGGAAATGCAATGTAAGCGTGGATCGCTGTGCAGAGGAGCGCCAGTCCTGCCACACGTGAATGAACCCTAACAATGGGGGTGGGGGTGCTGCTGACATCATGGACCTAACTTGGCCACAGCAATCTAAGAGGACCTTCTTCCCTGACCAGCAATCTAAGGGGACCTTCTTCCCTGACCAGCAATCTAAGGGGACCTTCTTCCTGACCAGCAATCTAAGGGATCTTCTTCCCTGACCAGCAATGTAAGGGGACCTTCTTCCCTGACCAGCAATCTAAGGGGACTTCTTCCCCTGACCAGCATGTAAGGGGACTTCTTCCCTGACCAGCAATCTAAGGGGACCTTCTTCCCTGACCCAGCAATCTAAGGGGGTCTTCTTCCCTGACCAGCAATGTAAGGGGACCTTCTTCCCTGACCAGCAATCTAAGGGGACCTTCTTCCCTGACCAGCAATCTAAGGGGGTCTTCTTCCCTGACCAGCAATGTAAGGGGACCTTCTTCCCTGACCAGCAATCTAAGGGGACCTTCTTCCCTGACCAGCAATCTAAGGGGGTCTTCTTCCCTGACCAGCAATCTAAGGGGGTCTTCTTCCCTGACCAGCAATCTAAGGGGATCTTCTTACCTGACCAGAAATCTAAGGAGGTCTTCTTCCCTGACCAGCAATCTAAGGGGATCTTCTTCCCTGACCAGCAATCTAAGGGATCTTCTTCCCTGACCAGCAATCTAAGGGGACCTTCTTCCCCTGACCAGCAATCTAAGGGGACCTTCTTCCCTGACCAGCAATCTAAGGGGACCTTCTTCCCCGTCCAGCAATCTAAGGGGGTCTTCTTCCCTGACCAGCAATCTAAGGGACCTTCTTCCCTGACCAGCAATCTAAGGGGATCTTCTTCCCTGACCAGCAATCTAAGGGGACCTTCTTCCCTGACCAGCAATCTAAGGGGACCTTCTTCCCTGACCAGCAATCTAAGGGGATCTTCTTCCCTGACCAGCAATCTAAGGGACCTTCTTCCCTGACCAGCAATGTAAGGGGACCTTCTTCCCTGACCAGCAATCTAAGGGGACCTTCTTCCCTGACCAGCAATGTAAGGGGACCTTCTTCCCTGACCAGCAATCTAAGGGGACCTTCTTCCCTGACCAGCAATCTAAGGGGGTCTTCTTCCCTGACCAGCAATGTAAGGGACCTTCTTCCCTGACCAGCAATCTAAGGGGACCTTCTTCCCTGACCAGCAATCTAAGGGGGTCTTCTTCCCTGACCAGCAATGTAAGGGGACCTTCTTCCCTGACCAGCAATCTAAGGGGACCTTCTTCCCTGACCAGCAAATCAAGGGGGTCTTCTTCCCTGACCAGCAATCTAAGGGGGTCTTCTTCCCTGACCAGCAATCTAAGGGGATCTTCTTACCTGACCAGAAATCTAAGGAGGTCTTCTTCCCTGACCAGCAATCTAAGGGGATCTTCTTCCCTGACCAGCAATCTAAGGGGATCTTCTTCCCTGACCAGCAATCTAAGGGGACCTTCTTCCCTGACCAGCAATCTAAGGGGACCTTCTTCCCTGACCAGCAATCTAAGGGGACCTTCTTCCCCGTCCAGCAATCTAAGGGGGTCTTCTTCCCTGACCAGCAATCTAAGGGGACCTTCTTCCCTGACCAGCAATCTAAGGGGGTCTTCTTCCCTGACCAGCAATCTAAGGGGATCTTCTTCCCTGACCAGCAATCTAAGGGGACCTTCTTCCCTGACCAGCAATCTAAGGGGATCTTCTTCCCTGATCAGCAATCTAAGGGGACCTTCTTCCCTGACCAGCAATCTAAGGGGATCTTCTTCCCTGATCAGCAATCTAAGGGGACCTTCTTCCCTGACCAGCAATCTAAGGGGACCTTCTTCCCTGACCAGAAATCTAAGGAGGTCTTCTTCCCTGACCAGCAATCTAAGGGGACCTTCTTCCCTGACCAGAAATCTAAGGAGGTCTTCTTCCCTGACCAGCAATCTAAGGGGATCTTCTTCCCTGACCAGCAATCTAAGGGGACCTTCTTCCCTGACCAGCAATCTAAGGGGACCTTCTTCCCTGACCAGCAATCTAAGGGGACCTTCTTCCCTGACCAGCAATCTAAGGGGACCTTCTTCCCCGTCCAGCAATCTAAGGGGGTCTTCTTCCCTGACCAGCAATCTAAGGGGACCTTCTTCCCTGACCAGAAATCTAAGGAGGTCTTCTTCCCTGACCAGCAATCTAAGGGGACCTTCTTCCCTGACCAGCAATCTAAGGGGACCTTCTTCCCTGACCAGCAATCTAAGTGGACCTTCTTCCCTGACCAGCAATCTAAGGGGATCTTCTTCCCTGACCAGCAATCTAAGGGGACCTTCTTCCCTGACCAGCAATCTAAGGGGACCTTCTTCCCTGACCAGAAATCTAAGGAGGTCTTCTTCCCTGACCAGCAATCTAAGGGGACCTTCTTCCCTGACCAGAAATCTAAGGAGGTCTTCTTCCCTGACCAGCAATCTAAGGGGATCTTCTTCCCTGACCAGCAATCTAAGGGGACCTTCTTCCCTGACCAGCAATCTAAGGGGACCTTCTTCCCTGACCAGCAATCTAAGGGGACCTTCTTCCCTGACCAGCAATCTAAGGGGACCTTCTTCCCCGTCCAGCAATCTAAGGGGGTCTTCTTCCCTGACCAGCAATCTAAGGGGACCTTCTTCCCTGACCAGAAATCTAAGGAGGTCTTCTTCCCTGACCAGCAATCTAAGGGGACCTTCTTCCCTGACCAGCAATCTAAGGGGACCTTCTTCCCTGACCAGCAATCTAAGTGGACCTTCTTCCCTGACCAGCAATCTAAGGGGATCTTCTTCCCTGACCAGCAATCTAAGGGGACCTTCTTCCCTGACCAGCAATCTAAGGGGACCTTCTTCCCTGACCAGAAATCTAAGGAGGTCTTCTTCCCTGACCAGCAATCTAAGGGGACCTTCTTCCCTGACCAGAAATCTAAGGAGGTCTTCTTCCCTGACCAGCAATCTAAGGGGATCTTCTTCCCTGACCAGCAATCTAAGGGGACCTTCTTCCCTGACCAGCAATCTAAGGGGACCTTCTTCCCTGACCAGCAATCTAAGGGGACCTTCTTCCCTGACCAGCAATCTAAGGGGACCTTCTTCCCCGTCCAGCAATCTAAGGGGGTCTTCTTCCCTGACCAGCAATCTAAGGGGACCTTCTTCCCTGACCAGAAATCTAAGGAGGTCTTCTTCCCTGACCAGCAATCTAAGGGGACCTTCTTCCCTGACCAGCAATCTAAGGGGACCTTCTTCCCTGACCAGCAATCTAAGTGGACCTTCTTCCCTGACCAGCAATCTAAGGGGATCTTCTTCCCTGACCAGCAATCTAAGGGGATCTTCTCCCCTGACCATCAGTCTATGAAGACCTTCTTCCCTGACCACAAGTCTAATGCGGCGTACACACGAGCAGACTTTACGGCAGACTTTGTCCTGCGGACTTTTCGACAGACTTTACGACAGACTTTCCGAATGAACGGACTTGCCTACACACGATCAACCAAAGTCCGACGGATTCGTACGTGATGATGTACGACTGGACTAAAACAAGGAAGTTCATAGCCAGTAGCCAATAGCTGCCATAGCGTCGGTTTTTGTCCGTCGGACTAGCATACAGACGAGCGGACTTTTCGACCGGACTCGAGTCCGTCGAAAAGATTTGAAACATGTTTCATTTCTAGGTCCGTCAAACTTTTGGGGAAAAAAAGTCCGCTGGAGCCCACACACGATCGAATTGTCCGACGGACTCCGGTCCGCCGAACCAAGTATGCCGTAAAGTCTGGTCGTGTGTACGCGGCATAAGATAAACTTTTACCCTGACCACCAGTCTAATGCCCCGTACACACGGTCGGATTTTCCGATGGAAAATGTCCGATCGGAGCGTGTTGTCGGAAATTCCGACCATATGTGGGCTCCATCGGACATTTTCCATCGGATTTTCCGACACACAAAGTTGGAGAGCAGGATATAAAATTTTCAGACAACAAAATCCGTTGTCGGAAATTCCGATCGTGTGTACACAAATCCGACGGACAAAGTGCCACGCATGCTCAGAATAAATAAAGAGATGAAAGCTATTGGCTACTGCCCCGTTTATAGTCCCGACGTACGTGTTTTACGTCACCGCGTTCAGAATGATCGGATTTTCCGACAACTTTGTGTGACCGTGTGTATGCAAGACAAGTTTGAGCCAACATCCGTCGGAAAAAATCCTAGGATTTTGTTGTCGGAATGTCCAAACAAAGTCCGACCGTGTGTACGCCCTATTAGAGGACCTTCTTCCCTGACCATCAGTCTACAGTGATGGCGAACCTTGGCACCCCAGATGTTTTGGAACTACATTTTACCATGATACTCACCTACACTACAGAGTGCATGAGTATCATGGGAAATGCACTTCCAAAACATCTGGGGTGCCAAGGTTCGCCATCACTTAGCTCAACCTTATTGGGCACCAATCATATTTAAAGCACTGGTGATGCTGCACTCTGTACCACAACGCAAGTTAGATGTGTTGGCACAATGTCGTTCAATTCATCTGGCATGGCACGCCAACGGACGTGTAGCCATGCACTACTGTGGTGTGCTGCCAGAAACTATGCATGCACCATTTCCGGCGGGGCAACGCACAGTCCTCTAACACGAACGCGGTTGTGAATGTGCCCCCCCCTTGTACGCCGTTCTTTGCGACTCCTCATTGGGCGGCTGTCCTATTCTCTGCACTTAGGACCCATGAGAAGTCTTATGTGTCAATGTCCCTTTAAGAAGGTCTGATAGGACCTCCAGGTCCACTCTAGCTATTGATACGCCTTTCATTATTGGTACTCTATAGGCCATTGATGGTGAACCTTGGCACCCCAGATGTTTTGGCACTACATTTCCCATGATGCTCAACGTCACTGCAGAGTGCATGAGCATCATGGGAAATGCAGTTCCAAAACATTTGGGGTGCCAAGGTTCGCCATCACTTAGCTCAACCTTATTGGGCACCAATCATATTTAAAGCATTAGGACCCATTCGTACTGTGGTGATGTTGCAAAACATCTGGGGTGCCTAGGGTTGCCACCACTGCTATAGGCGGCTCATTCACAGGTGTGTGTGTGTTGCGGTTTTTGCGCGTTGCAATTTCATGCACTTTTTTTTTTTTGCAGTGCCACCATTGCACTCGATTGGAACATGCTATCAAAACAAGCGTTCTAATGGAGTTCGTTGATAGCGGGGCTAAAACTGCATGTAAAAAAAAAACGTGTAAAAAATGCGCCATACATAAAAACTGCATGGCATATACTCAACCGGCCTTAAGGCTAGGGTCACACCTAGGGTTGCGTGAACGTGCGTTTTTTTTTTTTTTGCGCATTTTTACTCTGCATGCATAGGGCAACCCATCCATTTGGACGTGCGCCAAAGAAGCTCCTGAACCGTTTTGGGCATCGACCGTAGCGCAATTGTCGCGAAAATGCGCATCCGCTTGCCATTAACCGTAAATGACACAAGGGCGACATGCGTTTTTTTTAACGGCGTGATGGTGCTGCCTCCACATTCGCAAATATACGTAACCAAGGCCTCTACTTTTTAGTTTATGCTCCTATCGCTAAACTGAATTTTTTTCAGTAATGAGCGCCCCCCCCCCCCCCCTCCATCTCCCTAGCTAGTTACAAACTGATTGAGCGGCTGCCATTTCCCGCCGTCTTGCGGGCGCGGTTAACCCTAGTCATACGCGGTATAAGCACTCATCATCTCACGTAACAACGTATGTAATATGGACATCAATTCCGCCCCTTCGGCTTCTAATATGCGAACGCCGCCGCCGCTGCAGCAACGATCCGATTATTGACCCGCTAAGTGACGCACCATCCTTGGAACGGTTTCAAGCGCTGGCACATTTCAATTTCGAAATGCGTTTCAGCCATAATACGAGTGATTTATCATTTCGCCGGAGCTGTCAGCGGGAACTCGCAGATAAAGAGAAAACATCTGGAAGCGTAAACAAGACGTCGCAGCGGCTGAATGTTAATCCGCAGCCGGCGCACTCACTTCATTAGGGGCAGGAAGCAGCTAATTAACAACTGAATAAAAAAAAAAAAAAAGTTGAGATCTCGCACAGCCGCTCCGAACGCAGATCAGCAGATACTTTTTATGCAGAAGGGAAAATAAAAGAAGAAAGTCTCGGCGAGTGTCATGGCCCCCCCCACCCCCCCACCCCCCACCCCCCTCGGGAGGAATGCTCGGAGCCTGAGAACCTCCACCGAGAGGCAGGAGGAATAAAATAGACAACAAAAATATTTATCTAAAGTCGGAAATATCTGGTCATGTGACTTGGAGAGCGAACAGATGGAATGAAGCCACCCCCATTCCCAGCGAGGTGTCTGGTGCCCCTCTCCGAACTGGGCTACAAATAGAAGACTTGATATTTTTTTTTATTACCATCAGTTACAGAATATCTAATGCCAATTTATTTTTTTTGGCTAGATTTGTTTTTTGTTTTTTTTTGTCATGTTTATGGCTTCCTCCCCGGATGGGGGGGTCATATGACCTCCTTGGATTAAAGGGGTTATACCTCCTGCTGCCACTGGGCGGCACCCTGTTCACTGCAGAGTTAGAGAGGAACTGAGGTTACTCCGCCCCCTCTCTGTGACATCAGCAACCGGAAGCGATGAGGATGTTGTCACTTCCAGTTTCGGTTTCAAGCTGTTACCGGCATGAACCAGCATCTGGTCAACCAGTCTCGGTTTAATCAGATGCTTTGGAGGCCAGATTAGGGTTGCCACCTGATCAGAATTCACCCGGACAGTCCGGGTTTTGAATCATGTGTCCGGGTATCAGTCATTTGCAGAATATCTAATGCCAATTTTTTTTTTTTGGCTAGATTAGTTTTTTTTTGTCATGTTTATGGTCCGTTGGGGTGTTTTACCTTAACCGCTTACTCCCTGGATGGAGGTCATATGACCTCCTTGGATTAAAGGGGTACATCGGGTTTTTTCGACATGTTTATGGCCCTTTGGGGTGTTGATGGAAGTTATATGACAGTGATGGCGAACCTTGGCACCCCAGATGTTTTGGAACTACATTTCCCATGATGCTCATGTACTCGGCAGTGTAGTTGAGCATCATGGGAAATGTAGTTCCACACCATCTGGGGTGCCGAGGTTCGCCATCACAGTTATATGACCTGTGGAATGAGCCATGCAATACCCGCTCCTATCACTTATCCCCTCTCCAAATTTTTCCTCCTAGCACAAATCCTCCAATCACCCCTACTAGCACAAATAACCCCCCCCCCCCTCCCAACTTCTAGCAAAATACCTCAAATCCCCACTACGCCCAGGGCAGCCGCTAAGGTTTCAAAGCTGACGTTTGGTAACACAAACCTTCAGCTCCCTTTACCTATTTTCTATGGGTTAAAGGACTGGAGACTGGCTAGGCCACTCCAGGGCCTTAATGTGCTTCTTCTTGAGCCACTCCTTTGTTGCCTTGGCTGTGTGTTTTGGGTCATTGTCATGCTGGAATACCCATCCACCACCCATCTTCAATGCCCTGGCTGAGGGAAGAAGGTTCTCACCGAAGATTTGAAGGTACCTGGCCCCGTCCATCGTCCCTTTGATGCGGTGAAGTTGTCCTGTCCCCTTGGCAGAAAAATACCCCCAAAGCCTAATGTTTCCACCTCCATGTATGAGGGTGGGGGATGGTGTTCTTGGGGTCACAGGCAGCATTCCTCCTCCTCCAAACAAGGCGAGTTGAGTTGATCCCAAAGAGCTCGATTTTGGTCTCCTCTGATCACAACACTTTCACCCAGTTTTCCTATGAATCATTCAGATGTTCATTAGAAAACTTCAGATGGACCTGTACATTGGCTTTTTAAACAGGGGGACCTTGTGGGCACTGCAGGATTTCCGTCCTTCACGGTGTAGTGTGTTACCAATTGTTTTCTTGGTGACTATGGTCCCAGCTGAGATCATTGACAAGATTCTCCTGTGTAGTTCTGGGCTGATTCCTCACCGTTCTCATGATCATTGAAGCTCCACGAGGTGAGATCCTCCATGGAGCCCCAGACTGAGGGAGATCGACAGTTATTTTGTGTTTCTTCCATTTGTGAATAATCTCACCAACTGTTGTCACCCTCTCACCAAGCTGATTGGCGATGGTCTTGTATCCCATTCCAGCCTTGTGTAGCTCTACAATCTTGTCCCTGATATCCTTGGACAGATCTTTGGTCTTGGCCATGGTGGAAAGATTGGAATCTGATTGATTGCTTCTGTGGACAGGTGTCTTTTTATGCAGGTAACAAGCTGAGATTAGGAGCACTCCCTTTAAGAGAAAGTGCTCCTAATCTCAGCTCGTTACCTGTATAGAAGACACCTGGGAGCCAGAAATCTTGCTGATTGATAGGGAATCAAATACTTATTTCACTCAATAAAATGCAAATCAATTTAGAACTTTTTTGAAATGCGTTTTTCTGGATATTTTTGTTGTTATTCTGTCTCTCACTTTTATAATAAACCGACCATTAAAATTATAGATTGATTGTTTCTTTGTCAGTGGGCAAACGTACAAAATCAGCAAGGGGGGTCAAATACTTTTTCCCCCTCACTGTACTTGGCCAATAGGTAAAGGAAGATTTTTATTGGTCAAAAACAGGCTTAAAACACAACACCAATACATTTTGTGGCTCTTTGGTGGCGACCTCACCTTTCTGGAGCTTCACCTGTCTGACTCCTAGCGGCTTCACAGGCGGCTTCCCACTGCGCATGCGTGATTTGTGCTGTGTGAATGGTACGATGGCCTCATGGGACCTGTGATGTGTCCCTAGAGGGAGGGGGCCTGCTAGGTACCTGCTCCCCCCTCTCTAAATAATGAATAATTAAAGCAGAAAAACTAAAAAAGAGAGCAAATGTGGGACAAAAGTAACAATGGAACGTCCATACATAGCTAATAATGGTGTATGAATAACGGTAGTTGTAAGCTCTACGCCGTTTTGGGACCTTATAGCCACTCATCAGGAGCATAACCGTATTATTCACCTATAAATAGGGGAAATTAGCAATATTTAGAGTAGTTTAAAGGACGAGTGGGCAAACGTAAAACATAACTACCGTTATTCATACACCATTATTAGCTATGTATGGACGTTCCATTGTTATTGCATTTTATCTTTGCCACTTTTTTCCAGTGACACTGCGTGCCACATATCTATTGTTATGTATTTTTTATTCATATCCTCATGTGTTTACATAGAAGTCCTTGTTGGAATGTATTTTATGATTGAATACAAATTATTTATTGAGCTATGTGCCTATAAATGTAAACTTATGAATTTATGTATTACTCTATATTAAAAAATTGAAACTTTATTCTAGTTTGACTTTTGCTCCCGTGTGCTTCACTCAAAGTCCCACATTTGCTCTCTTTTTTAGTTTTTATTACTGAACCGGGATGGAGGAGGGGTATGAACGGCCCCACTATCCTCATTTAAAGCCCCAATACTGCTGATTTCTCTCCTTTTAATCAAATAATTAGGGATGGAGGCACACAGTCGCACTTTCAAGCATTATATCATTTAATTTTCAGATTTTTTATTTAATTCAATTTTGATGTCTATCCAGAATTTCCCTATTTCACACCTTGATTGTCCCCATATGGAGTCAATCACTAGTAAGTCATCTCAGGTGGTTTGCCCCTTTATAATTCAATGTTTGCAGTTGTGTCCATGCACTGTTGGTTTTGGCTGCTGTCTGTCTTGGCCTGCCCTTTCTGCCACACTCCGGAGCTGCGACGCGTACTGGGGATCCCCCCTCCGCCTTGTTGTGACGTGGGGCGGGGCCTCCTCCACTGCGCGTCGACGTCATGCCTTCCGCGCCGGCTGTTCAGCGTCTTTATGACGCCCCATAGCGGCAGCGTGTTTTCCATCTCCAGCGCTTGGTGGGGTCGGTTTGGCGCTCGCGGTCGGCCAGCTCGGTTGCCTGGCTGCCGGATCTGCGGCGCCTCCCGGTCCCCTTTGGTTTGCTGGTTGCATGACGTTGGGGGTGTGCTCTGCGGCGGCACTCCCCGCTTTGGCTTCTCCAAGTGAGGTGTCTCCCAATTCAGGCTTTATCCGTACACCATCAAGCAGCCACACACTTTTGGCAATCATGCCCCTACTTCCCCCTTCACAGGTATGGTCTTTTTTCACCCCCTTTTCTTTCACTTACTTTCCCTCTTTTGTTCTACCACCCACCTTCCTTGGTCTCTTTCTGGACTATCTTGGTCGTTTCTCTCATATTTTATTCTTTCCTTTTCAAAACTTCTTTTTACTTTTTCATTTTTCTCTTTCTCCTTCTTTCACTCTATTCACTTCAACCCATTCTCATTGCTTTATACTCTTTTTTTTTTTCCCATTTTTTTTCACACTATTCTCACCTATTCACTTTGTTTTTTGTTTTTCAGGTCTTTTTCCTCACAGCTATGGTCTTTCTTCACCCCCTTTTTTCTTTCACTCAGTTTTTCTCTTTTGTTCTACCATCCCCCCTCCCTGGTCTTTTTCTGTACTATCTTGGTCATTTCTCTCATATTCTATTCTCTCTTTCTCGAAACTTTTCTTTTTCTTTTTTCATTTTTCTCCTTCTCTCTCTTTTTTCACTCGTTTTACTCCAACCCATTTTCACTGCTTCATATTCTCCTTTTACTTTTGTCACACTATTCTTACCCATTCACTTCGTGTTTTTGCTTTTCAGGTCTTTCTTTTCCTCCTTCCACTGAGGTCACCCCGTCACACTCTGACCCAATCTGGGGGTTTCTCGTTGCCGGGTCTGCTGCCTGCATACGCTCCCTCAGCTTCGGACCCTTGCATTGCGGGTGGGCTCTGCATTCAGGGCTGCGCCGCCTTTGCACGGACGCAATTGTAAGTTCATGGTCTTTGTGGAAGAATGTGGAATTTTATGTTTTACATTTACCCACCCATCCTTTAAACTACTCTAAATATTGCCAATTTCCCCTATTTATAGGTGAATAATACGGTTATGCTCCTGATGAGTGGCTATAAGGTCCCGAAACGGCGTAGAGCTTACAACTACCGTTATTTATACACCATTATTAGCTATGTATGAACGTTCTATTGTTATTGTATTTTATCTTTGCCACTTTTTTTCCAGTGACACTGCGTGCCACATATCTATTGTTATGTATTTTTTATTCATATCCTCATATGTTTACATAGAATGTATTTTATGATTGAATACAAATTATTTATTGAGCTATGTGCCTATAAATGTAAACTTATGAATTTATGTATTACTCTATATTAAAAAATTGAAACTTTATTCTAGTTTGACTTTTGCTCCCGTGTGCTTCACTCAAAGTCCCACATTTGCTCTCTTTTTTTAGTTTTTATTACTGAACCGGGATGGAGGAGGGGTATGAACGGCCCCACTATCCTCATTTAAAGTCCCAATACTGCTGATTTCTCTCCTTTTAATCAATTAAAGCAGAACTTTTTTTTTTTTAAATAAATAAATTAAAGGCAAAACTTTTTTTTTGGATAGTGGAGAGGGATTAGAATCCCTGTCAGGTTTTTGTTGCTGTCTGTGTCCCCATGAAGGAGATTCAGCCTCTCCATTTGTCCTGTTTACCATTATCTCTGAGAGTGAAAGGAAATACCAAATTTTTGGTTGTCACCAGAACAGGAATAAAGAGGAAATCTTCCACCGGGGGGACACTAGTTATGGTAACAACCACTTCCTCTTTGGCTTTGAGACCGGACGTGAAGAGAAATCTCCCCAATAGGACACAGATGGAAAAAACTGACAGGGGTTATAACCCTCCCTTCACCCTATCCAAAATGAAAAAAAAAAAAGTTGGTTTTCAGCTGAAAAGTTTGTGACACCATTCTTCTGTGAGAAGCTGAAAACGTGGTTCCACTTTAAATAACGGCCCCAACGATCATGTGGATCATGTTTTATTTAGTGCTCCAGTAAACAGATTTGGGTTCGGCTTCCTCAGCTCTGACATTTCTGGATTATTTATGAAGTAAAGATGTAAAAAAAAAAAAGGAAATAATTCATTATTTACTATTTTTCCCATTTAGAAGCGTCCCCTCAAACATGGCGGATGGCGGTCCGCTCTCTTACATCATTTTCTCTGAAGTTTTTGTGCTGAGGGGGGGAAAGCTGCAGCCTTGCATAGAGTATATGAAAGAAACCCAAGTGGGCTAACGCTATAAAATCAAGAAATTGAAAGTATATATGAAATATAGTGAATGTGACAACCTGCCAGCACTAAAAAGTCTAATACAAGAACTCCAAGTAAATATGCAAAAAAAATAAAAAACAACATGAAAAATTATTTTCAAATTAGCAAGTGAAAAAAAAATTAAGGCAAAAAATTAAAAAATTAATGAGTCCCAGTGCAAAAGTCAGTCCATAAATACAGAATGAAACAAGCAAACATCCATCCATGTGAGATATCGGTGACAAATTGTAAGAAATCGTGAAGGATCCTCCAAAAAAATGTGCATCCAACTCCACACCCAAGTGGAATAGGGGTTTGGGAACCTAGTCCCCCCAACCAAGGTTCGCCAGAGGCAAGATTATATATGACCAAGTCACCCTTGTTTTAATTTTATTGTCATGTAATTTGTAATAATACATTTTTCGTAATTTTTTTTTTACGACTGTCTAAATGTTCTATTTGTACTTTTCCTACACTGTACCGAGATGGTCCACTTGCTCCCTTGCCTCTGGGGAACCTTGGTTGGGGGGGGGGACTAGGTTCCCAAACCCCTATTCCACTAAATTTTGGACGATGGTACAATTCATTGTCTTCGTTTATGGTTACTATACTTAGAGGCCATTAATTTTCTTCTAATTCCACACCCAAGTGAGTAAGTAGCCTGCTTACCAGCTACCCGTGACTGCTAAAAAAAAACGTCCGATAGACGTCCGATAGTGACGAAACGTGTAGGGTGGAGCCTACGACGTTGACGTCATCACACTTTTTCCTTACGATTTTGATGGGCAAAAGGAATAGGAAGCGAACGGAAGTCTGAGGAGACGCCGCGGACCTCACTGATGAGACACATTGTTGTACTGCCTCAGATAAGTGGGTTGCACTTACAAGATATATGACGTATCTGAGGCAGTACAACAATGTGTCTCATCAGTGAGGTCCAAGGCGTTTCCTCAGGCTTCTCCAGCGAATCCCCGGACCTGGCACGTGTCTCCAGCGCCGCCCCCCCAGCACCCACGCATCTCCAGCATCCCAACTGCACCCGCGTGTCTCCAGCGCCCCGCCCGCACCCGCGTATCTCCAGCAAATCCCTGGCACCCGCGCATCTCCAGCAACCCCTCCCCCTGGCACCCGCATGTCTCTAGCAAATCCCCGGCACCCGCGCGTCTCCAGCGACCCCTTCCCCTGGCACCCGCGTGTCTCCAGCGACCCCTTCCCCCGGTACCCGCGGGTCTCCAGCGACCCCTTCCCCCGGTACCCGCGGGTCTCCAGCGACCCCTCCCCCCGGCACCCACGCGTCTCCAGCGACCCCTCCCCCCGACACCCGCGCGTCTCCAGCGACCCCTCCCCCCGGCACCCGCGCGTCTCCAGCGACCCCTCCCCCCGGCACCCGCGCGTCTCCAGCGACCCCTGGCACCTGCGCGTCTCCAGCGAACCCCTGGCACCCGCGCGTCTCCAGCGAACCCCTGGCACCCGCACGTCTCCAGCGAACCCCTGGCACCCGCGCGTCTCCAGCGAACCCCTGGCACCCCGGCACCCGCATCTACAGTGACACCCCCCACCCCGGCACCCGCGCATCTCCAGTGACACCCCCCAACCTGGCACCCGCGCATCTCCAGTGGACGCCTGCGCGTCTCCAGTGATACCCAGGCGCCCGTGCGTCTCCAGTGATATCCCGGTGCCCGTACGTCTTCAGTAATACCCTGGCACCCGCGCGTCTCCAGTGACCCCTAGCCCTCCCATATATCCGGTAACCCCAAGCACTCCCATATACCCGGTAACCCCCAGCACTCCCATATATCCGGTAACCCCTGGCACTCCCATATACCCGGTAACCCCTTGGCACTCCCATATACCCGGTAACCCCTGGCACTCCCATATACCCGGTAACCCCCGGCACTCCCATATACCCGGTAACCCCAGGCACTTTCGTGTCTCCAAATCAAAAGAGCAGGAGACAATGTTTCTCCAACATTGATACATTACTGTGAAATGTTTTTTAAAAAAAATGTATATATATATTTATATACACACACACACTATATATATATTTCAATTTCTAATTAAAAAAATGTACCTCAGATCTGTTTAAATATGTTGAAAAAGTCAATTTGAGGTGCATGTATGTTTTCATATGACTAAATATAAATATAAATATATATATATATATATATATATATATATATATATATATATATATATATGTATGTATATATATATATATATATATATATATATATATATATATATATATATGTATGTATGTATATCTATATATATATGTATATGTACAGTGCCTTGCAAAAGTATTCGGCCCCCTTGAACTTTTCAACCTTTTGCCACATTTCAGGCTTCAAACATAAAGATATAAAATTTTAATTTTTTGTGAAGAATCACCAACAAGTGGGACACAATTGTGAAGTGGAACGAAATCTATTGGATATTTTAAACTTTTTTAGCAAATAAAAAACTGAAAAGTGGTGCGTGCAAAATTATTCGGCCCCTTTACTTTCAGTGCAGAAAACTCACTCCAAAAGTTCAGCGAGGATCTCTGAATGATCCAATGTTGTCCTAAATGACTGATGGTGATAAATAGAATCCACCTGTGTGTAATCAAGTCTCTGTATAAATGCACCTGCTCTGTGATAGTCTCAGGGTTCTGTTGAAAGCGCAGAGAGCATCATGAAGACCAAGGAACACACCAGGCAGGTCCGTAATACTGTTGTGGAGAAGTTTAAAGCCGGATTTGGATACAAAAAGATTTCCCAAGCTTTAAACATCCCAAGGAGCACTGTGCAAGCGATCATTTTGAAATGGAAGGAGTATCAGACCACTGCAAATCTACCAAGACCTGGCTGTCCCTCTAAACGTTCAGCTCAGACAAGGAGAAGACTGATCAGAGATGCAGCCAAGAGGCCCATGATCACTCTGGATGAACTGCAGAGAACTACAGCTGAGGTGGGAGAGTCTGTCCATAGGACAACAATCAGTCGTACACTGCACAAATCTGCCCTTTATGGAAGAGTGGCAAGAAGAAAGCCATTTCTCAAAGATATCCATAAAAAGTCTTGTCTAAAGTTTGCCACAAGCCACCTGGGAGACACACCAAACATGTGGAAGAAGGTGCTCTGGTCCGATGAAACCAAAATCCAACTTTTTGGCCACAATGCAAAACGATATGTTTGGCGTAAAAGCAACACAGCTCATCACACTCAACACACCATCCCCACCGTGAAACATGGTGGTGGCAGCATCATGGTTTGGGCCTGCTTTTCTTCAGCAGGGACAGGGAAGATGGTTAAAATTGAGGGGAAGATGGATGCAGCCAAATACAGGACCATTCTGGATGAAAACCTGTTGGAGTCTGCAAAAGACCTGAAACTGGGATGGAGATTTATCTTCCAACAAGACAATGATCCCAAACATACAGCAAAATCTACAAAGGAATGGTTCACAAATAAACGTATCCAGGTGTTAGAATGGCCAAGTCAAAGTCCAGACCTGAATCCAATCGAGAATCTGTGGAAAGAGCTGAAAACTGCTGTTCACAAATGCTCTCCATCCAACCTCACTGAGCTCGAGCTGTTTTGCAAGGAAGAATGGGCAAGAATTTCAGTCTCTCGATGTGCAAAACTGATAGAGACATACCCCAAGCGACTTGCTGCTGTAATCGCAGCAAAAGGTGGTTCTACAAAGTATTAACGCAAGGGGGCCGAATAATTTTGCACGCCCCACTTTTCATTTTTTTATTAATTAAAAAAGTTTCAACAATCCAATAGATTTCGTTCCACTTCACAATTGTGTCCCACTTGTTGGTGATTCTTCACAAAAATTTGAATTTTATATCTTTATGTTTGAAGCCTGAAATGTGGCAAAAGGTTGAAAAGTTCAAGGGGGCCGAATACTTTCGCAAGGCACTGTATATGTGTGTATATATATATATATATATATATATATATATATATATATATATATATATATATGTATGTATATATATATATATATATATATATATATATATATATATATATATATATATAATTTAACATAAAATAATATAAATGTAAATAAAATTAAACCCCACACCTTTTCTTTAAAAAAACAAAAAAGCTAATTAAACAATATCCATTTCATATCCCTCACTATTATTTATTATAGATATGGCTATATGAAAAAATAGAACTATAGAATAAAATTGACCTAAAAATTGACCTAAAACTGATCACTCTCTCTAGTCCTCACAGACAGGCCGGACTGTGGCCATTGGGAGTAGAAATTGTGCTGGCGTCAGTGAGCATACACTATTTATTTTTTTGTTTCAGCGGCGGCAACAGTGCCCCGCTGTCTGCGCCAGCGGCACCTACAGTGCCCCGCCGTTGGCGCCACCGGCACGAACAGTGCCCCTTGCTTGCCTTTATCTGGCCCTTGAGGCAATATTCCTCCCAGTAGCGCTGACAACACTGTTGCTGCTGCTGGAGCAGGCGATGGGGCACTGTTGCTTTTGCTGGCGCCGACGGCGGGGCACTGTTGCTGCCTGTGGTGCTGACGGCGCTAGCAGAAGCAACAGTGGCCCATCGCTTGCTCCAGCAGCAGGAACAGTGTTGTCAGCGCTACTGGGAGGAATATTGCCCCAAGGGCCAGATAAAGGCAAGCAAGGGGCCACATCTGGCCCCCAGGCCGCAATTTGGAGACCCCTGCTCTAGACTGTTCAGTTCTCGGCTCCTGCTATCTGAATAGAAGTCCCGGATTATAGCAAAAGATGACTTTTAACTGATTTTAAATTTAGGACTGCACGCAAAATGGTCGCAGATCAAACCGGCCTCGGTCGGGATTGATAAAAGGACTCAATACTGCTGAATACGATTTTTTTCTATTACAAGGATGGAGTCATTCTTGAAAGTATTTTTTTTTTTAAACCAAAAGGGGGAATTATCCTTTCCCATCAGAGACAAGTCAGTGGCAGGCAGTGCGGCGCGATGCGCAATCATCCTCGCAGTAATGGCCCCTCTTTGGATTTTCTCCACGCCGTATTTTCTGTGGGGTAAGCAGGAGCCGCACGGCTCCCCCCCTGAGTTATGTGTCCCAACGTCTACAAGACTGGCGGCTCAGGAGACCAGTTAGCGGCGGGGAACAGCCGAGCGCAAACGATATCTACGGCTTTTTTTTTTCCAGCGACTCGGCGTCCCGTTTCGCGGAGGATTTGTAGGAGCCGGCAGGCAGTAAATGTATTCATTTATTGGGTTTTCAGTCTAATCAAATATTCATTTGCCGGAGTTTCATTCCATTACGGCGAGTATTACACAAAGGTGAGCAAAACTGTAGATTTAGTTTAAAGTCTAATCCGGGCCTCTGGAGGGAATATCGACTATATAAAAAGCGGTATAAATGATTCTCGGTAACAGTAAAATATGCTTATGGCCCTCCTGCGCACATTTGCCTGCTTTATAACTGGCAGTGAAATGCCTGACTGGCTTAATAAGCAAAAAAAAAAAAAAAAAGGCGTTCGAGGAAAGGACTCCGCGCAGAGCACAGACCGCGCAACCGTCTCCGACAGCTGAAAGTCCTTCAGTAATAGTCGTCCTCCCCTAGGAGCCGCGCTTTACAGCACAAAATTCCCGCTAAATCATCGCTAAAGGAAATGGAGGAGGAGGCGGCCGACGCGGAATAACCCGGCGTCTGCTATTTCCAGGCGATGTTTTAAAGACGGTGTGGGGGATGGGGGGGGCGAGGCAGATGGGAGTGACCCACCTTCAAATCAACAGATAAGGTACCATTGTGTGCAGTGCCTGAGGATTCAGGACAGGGGGCGCCAGATTGTTCAGTAGGAGGGGCACATTGTATATGTTACCAACATCCTCAGGATGAAAAATCATCAGTCTCCCTCAGGGGTGTCCCCTCTTACATAAGAGCCCCCACCAGAGTCCCCCTTCACATGAGAGTTCCCATCAGTCTATACTTTCATGTAAGGGGGGATGGCTGGGGACCCTCATGTAACTGGGGACGGATGGGGTCTGTCATGTAAGGGGGAAGGGATGGGGACCCTCATGTATGGGGGGATACATGAGGGTATCCCCCGGGTGGGGGTAGGACTCTGATAGGAACTCTCATGTAAGTGGGGAGGGATGAGTCCCCATCAATCCCCCCATACATGGGGGTCCCCATCCCTCCCCCCTTACATGACAGACCCCATCCGTCCCCAGTTACATGAGGGTCCCCAGCCGTCCCCCCTTACTCAAACCATCCCCCCTTACACATTGGACCCCATCCATCCCCCATTACACGATGAACCCCATCCGTCCCCTGTTACATGCGGGTACAAATCCGTCCCCCCTTACATGACTCTCCCCATCCATTCCTCCTTACACGATGGACCCCATCGATCCCCCCCTTACACGATGGACCCCATCCGTTCCCCCTACCACGATGGACCCCATCCGTCCCCCCTTACACGATGGACCTCATCCGTCCCCCCTTACTTGACGGACCCCATCCGTTCCCTCTTAGACGACGGACCACATCTGTCCCCCCTTATACGATGGACCCCATCCGTCCCCCCTTACACGACGGACCCCATCCGTCCCCCCTTACACGACGGACCCCATCCGTCCCCCCTTACACGACGGACCCCATCCGTCCCCCCTTACACGACGGACCCCATCTGTCCCCCTTACACGACAGACCCCATCCCCCCTTACATAATGGACCCTATCCGTTCCCCCTTACACGACAAGCCCCATCTCTGCCCCCTTACTCGACCGTCCCCATCCATTTCCCCTTACATGACCATCCCCCTTTACATGACGTTCCCCATTCGTTACCCCCTTACACGACCATTCTGCCTTACACGATGGACCCCATCCTTCCCCCCCTTACATGACTGTCCCCTTCCGTCCCCCTTAAACGACAGGTCCCATCTGTTCCCCCTTACACGACGGACCCCAAAGGTCCCCCCTTACATGATAGACCCCATCCGTCCCCCCTTACAGGAAGGACCCCATCCGTCCCCTCTTCCACGATGGACCCCATCCGTCCCCCCTTACACGACGGACCCCATCCGTCCCCCCTTACACGACGGACCCCATCTGTCCCCCCTTACACGACGGACCCCATCTGTCCCCCCTTACACGACGGACCCAATTTATCCCCCCTTACACGATGGACCCCATCCATTCCCCCTTACATGACAGACCCCATCTGTACCCCTTTACACGACGGACCCCATCCATCCCCCCTTACACGATGGACCTCATCCTTCCCCCCTTACACAATGGACCCCATCTGTACCCCCTTACACAACACACCCCATCCGTTCCCCCTTACAAGATGAACCCCATCCGTCCCCCCTTACACGACGGACCCCATCCGTCCCCCCTTACTAGACCGCCCCCTTCCATCGCCCCTTACACGACCATCCCCCTTACATGACGTTCCCCATTCGTTCCCCCCTTACATGACCATTCTGCCTTACATGATGGACCCCATCCTTCCCCCCCTTACATGACAGACCCCATCCGTCCCCCTTACATAAGGGTCCAAATCCGTCCCCCCTTATATGACTGTCCCCATCTGTCCCCCTTAAACGACAGGTCCCATCTGCTCCCCCTTACACGATGGACCCCATCCGTCCCCCCTTACATGACGGACCCTAGCTGTACCCCTTTACGCGACGGACCCCATCCGTCCTCCCTTACGCAACGGACCCCATCCGTCCCCCCTTAAACGACGGACCCCATCCGGTCCCTCTTACACAACGGACCCCCATCTATACCTCTTTACACGACGGACCCCATCTGTCCCCCCTTACACGATGGACCACATTTGTCCCCCCTTACACGATGGACCCCATCCGTCCCCCCTTACACGACGGACCCCATCCGTTCCCCCTTACACGACGGACCCCATCTGTTCCCCCTTACACAATGGACCCCATCCGTTCCCCCTTACATGCCGGCCCCATCCATTCCCCCTTACACGCCAGCCCCATCCGTTCCCCCTTACACGCCGGCCCCATTTGTCCCCCCTTACACGACAGGCCAAATCCGTCCCCCCTTACACGAGGGTCCAAATCCGCCCCCTTTACATGACAGACCCTTTCCGTTCCCCCTTACATGACAGACCCCATCCGTATCCCCTTACATGAGGGTCCAAATCCGTCCCCCCCTTACATGACGGACCCCATCCATCCCCTCTTACACGATGGACCCCATCCTTCCCCTCTTACACAACGGACCCTATCCATCCCCCCTTACACGACGAACCCCATCCGTCCCCTCTTACAAGACGGATCCCATCTCTCCCCCCTCACATGAGGGTCCAAATCCGTCCCCCTTTACACGAGGGTCCAAATCCGTCCCCCCTTACATGACGGACTCCATCCGTCCTCTCTTACACGACAGACCCCATCCGTCCCCCCTTACACGACAGACCCCATCCGTTCCCCCTTACACGACGGACCCTATCCGTCCCCTCTTACACGACGGACCCCATCCGTCCCCTCTTACACGACGGACCCCATCCGTCCCCTCTTACACGACGGACCCCATCCGTCCCCTCTTACACGATGGACCCCATCCGTACCCCTCATACACATCTTTATACGTGGCCAAGAATTTAATATTGAAAAGTCATAGTTCAGTGATAATCGGAGGAATAGCCGTTCACCAACCTGTAGGAGGTGGGGGGGAGGGGAGCTCATGGATGGAGGTGGGGGATGGGGGAAGTCTCATGGATGGAGGTGGGGGGTGGTGAAGGATCATGGCTGCAGGTGGGGGGAGGGGTGGTGAAGGCTCATTGATGGAGGTGGGGGGTAGGGAAGGCTCATTGCTTGGGGTGGGGGGAGGGAAGGCTCATTGATGAAGGTGGGGGTGAGGGAAAGCTCATTGATGGAGGTGGGGGGGAGTTTCACTGAGGACGGTAGGGGGGGCTTATTGATGGGAGCAATGGACAAATGTAAGGATTTGAGGGACTCTGACAAGGGCCAAATGGTAATGTCTAGATGACTGGGTCGGAGCATCTCCAAAACTGCAGCTCTCGTGGGATGTTCCCAGTCTATAGTGGTCAGGACCGAGAAAAAGTGGTCCAAGAAAGGAGAACCGGCCAACCGGCGATAGGGTCATGGGTGTCCAAGGCTCATTAAAGGAGGTGGGGAGGGAAGGCTCGTTGATGGAGGTGAGGAGGGAAGGCTCATTGATGGAGGTGGGGAGGGAGGAAGGCTCTTTGATGGAGGTGGGGAGGGAAGGCTCATTGATGGAGGTGGGGAGGGAAGGCTCATTGATGGAGGTCATTCATTTATTGGAGGTGGTGGGGGCTCATTCACGGAAGGTGGGGGAGGGGGAAGGCTCATTAATGGGAGGTGGAGGGAGAGGAAGGCTCATTGATGGGAGGTGGGACAAGGTCTCATTGATGGGAAGTGGGGGCTCATTGATGTAGGTGGGGAGGGAGAAGGCTCATTCATTGGAGGTGGTGGTGGGGGGGCTCATTCATGGGAGGTGGGGGAAGGCTCATTGATGGGAGGTTGGGAAAGCCTCGTTGATGGGAAGTTGGGAAAGCCTCGTTGATGGGAGGTGGGGGAAGGCTCGTTGATGGGAGGTTGGGAAAGCCTCGTTGATGGGAGGTTGGGAAAGCCTCGTTGATGGGAGGTTGGGAAAGCCTCGTTGATGGGAGGTTGGGAAAGCCTCGTTGATGGGAGGTGGGGGAAGGCTCGTTGATGGGAGGTTGGGAAAGCCTCGTTGATGGGAGGTTGGGAAAGCCTCGTTGATGGGAGGTTGGGAAAGCCTCGTTGATGGGAGGTTGGGAAAGCCTCGTTGATGGGAGGTTGGGAAAGCCTCGTTGATGGGAGGTGGGGAAAGCCTCGTTGATGGGAGGTGGGGGAAGGCTCGTTGATGGGAGGTGGGGGCTCATTGATGGAGGTGGTGAGGGGAGGTGGGGAAGGCTCATTTATGGGAGATGGGGGAGGGAGGCTCATTGATGGGAGGGGGGGAGAAAGGCTCATTGACTGGAGGGGGGAAGGCTTGCCTGTGTAGTCTGATCCAATAGAAGAGCTGTTGGACCTCACATTGGTGAAAAAGATAATGCTGGTTCTGATAGAAAGTTGTCAGAACACGCAGAATATCGCAGTTTGCTGTGTATGGGGCTGCGTACCTGCAGACTGGTCAGGGTGCCCATGCTGACCCGTGTACAGTCAAAAGCCTCTACAATGGGCATGTGAGCATCAGAACTGGACCACCGAGCAATGAGAGAAGGTGGCCTGGTCTGATGAATTGAAGAAAGGTTTGAAGAACACAACAGTGAGTTTAAGGTATTGACTTGGCCTGCAAATTCTCCAGATCTCAATTCAAATCAAACCTGATCCATGGAAGCCCCCACCCACCTCCCAACCTAAAGGATCTGCTACCGACGGCTCGGTGGCAGATACCACAGCATACCTACAGAGGTCTATAGTAGTCTATGTCTCAATTGGTCAGGGTTGTTTTGACAGCAAAAAAGGGGACCTACTCAATATTAGGTGGGTGGTCATAATGTTATGGCTGATCTGTGTTTTTTTTTTCTTCTAGATACAAGGAACACGTATAAGTTCCCCAACAGCAGGCAGCCAAAGCCTCAGATACAAACAGGTTAACAATGCCGACTAAACATAATGCATGACAACAGGCCGGAGTGCAAAGACAGGAATTTAATGCCATTGCAGAGCGGAGTGGCAGAGGGTGCTCAATAATTCACCAGACCGGCTGTCTCCGAGATGCTGACTGGCAAAACAGGGCTCTTTAAGCTTACAAGTCTCGGGAGCGGTGTACGGCTAAACCTACAAGTGAATCCATTATGTGAAGAAGATGTAAATGCCGGTTTAAACATGTTTTAAAGCACTAACTCAATCAAAGCCGGGAGATGGGGTGTCATCACAAGGCGGTAGAAGATGAGAAGTTTAATCTACTTATCTCTGCATCAGCATTCCGCCTTCCAGAAGAAAGTCAGTGACAGCGGCATGGCGGGATGGAGAGTCGCCAGACCCAGAACGCTACAGGTAGGTATACATAACACTTACCTCATGGAACAATGCTGGTACATCTGGACATAAATTCTTCCTGGTACCACCCAGGGGCGGACTGACCATTAAGCCACTCGGGCACTGCCCAAGGGCCCTGGGACACTAGGGGGCCCCATCAGGGTTGCCAGCCTCAGTAAAACCGGGGACAGTATGGACCAGGGACAGCCAATAGACAGTATGGACCAGGGACAGCCAATAGACAGTATGGACCAGGGACAGCCAATAGACAGTATGGACCAGGGACAGCCAATAGACAGTATGGACCAGGGACAGCCAATAGAAACATGTCTGTGTATACTGTGTGTGTGTATACTATGTGGCCCCATAATCTCCTATTGCCCGGGGGCCCCATGAGTTGTCAGTTCTTCCCTGGTACCACCTATATACATAGCTCCAGGTACACACGTACTACAACTATAGACATAGTTCCATGTTGACTATGCGTGGTTCATCCATACTCATGGCTCCATGGAAACACAACTGGTACACCTCAAAACATTAGAATACAATCAAAAAGTGAATTTATTTCAGTAATTCAATTCAAAAAGTGAAGCTTATATAGATTCATTACCCACAGAGTGATATACACTATATTACCAAAAGTATCGGGACGCCTGCCTTTACACACCCACATGAACTTTAATGGTATCCCAGTCTTAGTCCGTAGGGTTCAATATTGAGTTGGCTCCGCCCTTTGCAGCTATAACAGCTTCAACTCTTCTGGGAAGGCCGCCCACAAGTTTTAGGAGTGTGTCTATGGGAATGTTTGACCATTCTTCCAGAAGCAAATTTGTGAGGTCAGGCACTGATGTGGACGAGAAGGCCTGGCTCACAGTCTCCACTTTAATTTACCCCAAAGGTGTTCTGTCGGGTTGAGGTCAGGACTCTGTGTAAGCCAGTCAAGTTCCTCCACCCCAAACTCGCTCATCCGTGTCTTTTTGGACCTTGCTTTGTGCTCTGGTGGGCAGTCATGTTGGAACAGGAAGGAGCCGTCCCCAAACTGTTCCCACAAAGTTGGGAACATGAAATTGTCCAAAATGTCTTGGTATGCTGACGCCTTAAGAGTTCCCTTCACTGGAACTAAGGGGCCAAACCCAACCCCTGAAAAACAACCCCACACCAGAATCCCCCCTCCACCAAATGATTTGGACCAGAGCACAAAGCAAGGTCCATAAAGACATGGATGAGCGAGTTTGGTGTGAAAGAACTTGACTGGCCTGCACAGAGTCCTCACCTCAACCTGAAAAAACACCTTTGGGATGAATTGGAGGGGAAACTGCGAGCCAGGTCTTCTCGTCCAACATCAGTGTCTGACCTCACAAATGCTCTTCTGGAAGAATGGTCAAACATTCCCATAGACACACTCCTAAACCTTGTGGACGGCCTTCCCAGAAGAGTTGAAGCTGTTATAGCTCCAATGGGCGGGCCAACTCAATATTGAACCCTACGGACTAAGACTGGGATACCATTAAATTTCATGTGCGTGTAAAGGCAGGCATCCCAATACTTTTGGTAATATAATGTATTTCAAGCATTTTTTTATTTTTTATTTTGATGATTATGGCTTACATCTAGTGAAAACCCAAAATTCAGTATCTCAGAAAATTAGAATATTGTGAAAAAGTTGAATATTGTATACTCATGTTGTCACACTCTAATCAGCTAATAACTCAAAACACCTGTAAAGGTTTTCTGAGCCTTGAAATGGTCTCTCACTTTAGTTCAGTAGGTTACACAATCATGGGGAAGACTGTTGACTTGATAGTTGTCCAGAAGACAGTCATTGACACCCTCCACAAGGAGGGGAAGTCACAAAAGGTCATTGCTAAAGAAGCTGGCTGTTCACAGAGTGCTGTATCCAAGCATATTAATGGTAAGTTGAGTGGAAGGAAAAAGTGTGGTAGAAAAAGGTGCACAAGCAACAGGGATAAGGAGAGGATTGTGAAGCAAAGGCCATTCAAATATTTGAGGGAGATGCACAAGGAGTGGACTACAGCTGGTGTCAGTGCTTCAAGAGCCACCACACACAGACGTATCCAGTACAAGGGCTACAACTGTCGCATTCCTTGTGTCAAGCCACTCCTAAACCAGAGACGTCAGAAGCGTCTTACCTGGGCAAGGAGAAAAAGGACTGGACTGTTGCTCAGTGGTCCAAAGTCCTCTTTTCGGATGAAAGTAAATTTTGCATTTCATTTGGAAATCAAGTTCCCAGAGTCTGGAGGAGGAGTGGAGAGGCACAGAATCCAAGTTGCATGAGGTCCAGTGTGAAGTTTCCACAGTCAGTGATGATTTGGGGAGCCGTGTCATCTGCTGGTGTTGGTCCACTGTGTTTTATCAAGTCCAAAGTCAGCGCAGCCCTCTAACAGGAGATTCCAGAGCTCTTCATGGTTCCCTCTGCTGACCAGCTTTATGGAGATGCCGATTTCATTTTCCAGCAGGACTTGGCAGCTGTCCACACTGCCAAAAGTACCAATACCTGGTCACATGATCATGGTATCACTGTGCTTGATTGGCCAGCAAACTCGCCTGACCTAAACCCCATAGAGAATCTGTGGGGTATTGTCAAGAGGAAGATGAGAGACACCAAACCCAACAATGCAGACGAGCTGAAGGCCGCTATCAAAGCAACCTGGGCTTCCATAACACCTCAGCAGTGCCACAGGCTGATCCTCTCCATGTCACGCCACATTGTTTCAGTAATTCATGCAAAAGGAGCCCCGACCAAGTACTGAGTGCATACCAGGGGCGGCCCGTCCATTAGGGGCGCCCGGGCGCTGCCCCTTCTCTCCTCGCCACCCCCTATATTCTGTGGATAGACTCATGAATCTATCCACGTCCGGCCCCTTTCGGGTCACCGGGCATATGAATTAGAGCGGCCAGGTTTTTTTTTTAAGAACCCAATAGGCTCTAATAGGCTTCAAAATAGGGTGGACTTGGGACGCCTACCAAGGTGTGTTGCAACAGCGAATGAATAACGCTGATCCTCCTCCCGGCCAAACGGGAAGCAGGTATGAAACCTGTTTCCCGATTGGGCAAAACGTCAGGCAATTCTATTGGAGCCCGCCACGCTCTCACCGCCCGCATCCAAGGTAAGGACAGCGGGTGGTGGTGGTGGTGGGGGGGGGGGGGGCTGTGTTAGTGCCGCTAGCCGCCCCACCACCCCACCAGCCGCCACTGGAGCATACTATACTGTACATGGACATACTTTTCACTAAGCCAAAATTTCTGTATTAAAAATCCTTTTTTTTATTGGTCTTATGTAATATTCTAATTTACTGAGATACCGAATTTTGGGTTTTCACTAGCTGTAAGCCATAATCATCAACATTAAAAGAAAGAAATGCTAGAAATATATCACTCTGTATGTAATGAATGTATATCATATATAGGCGTTTCACTTTTTGAATTGAATTACTGAATCAAAATGAACTTTTTGATGATATTCAAATTTTTTGAGATGTACCTGCAGTTCCATGGAAATGCCTGGTACACCTATACACATAGCTCCAGGTTCATGCCTGGTATACCTACACATAGCTCAATGTACACACCTGGTATACCTACACATAGCTCCAGGTACATGCCTGCTACACCTATACACATAGCTCCAGGTACATGCCTGGTATACCTACACATAGCTCTATGTACCCACCTGGTCCACACCCATAATCATAGCTCCATGTACACCTATACACATAGCTCTATGTACACACCTGGTATACCTACACATAGCTCCAGGTACATGCCTGGTACACCTACACATAGCTCCAGGTACACGCCTGGTATACCTACACATAGCTCCAGGTACATGCCTGCTACACCTATACACATAGCTCCAGGTACAATACAAGCCTGGTATACCTACACATAGCTCCAGGTACATGCCTGCTACACCTATATACATAGCTTTATGTACACACCTGATACACCTACACATAGCTCCAGGTACATGCCTGGTACACCTATACACATAGCTCCAGGTACAGTACAAGCCTGGTATACCTACAGATAGCTCCAGGTACATGCCTGGTACACCTACACATAGCTCCAGGTACAGTACAAGCCTGGTATACCTACACATAGCTCCAGGTACATGCCTGGTACACCTACACATAGCTCCAGGTACAGTACAAGCCTGGTATACCTACACATAGCTTCAGGTACATGCCTGGTACACCTATACACATAGCTCCAGGTACAGTACAAGCCTGGTATACCTACACATAGCTCCAGGTACATGCCTGGTACACCTATACACATAGCTCCAGGTACATGCCTGGTATACCTACACATAGCTCTATGTACACACCTGGTCCACACCCATAATCATAGCTCCAGGTACACACCTACTACTCCTTCACACATAGTTTCATGTTGATGCCTGGTACACCAATACACATAGCTCCAGGTACACCTACTACACCTATTCACAAAGCTCAATGTACACACCTAGTACACACGCATGGCTCCATGTACACAAAGCTCCCGGTATATGCTTGGTACACCTATACACATTTATTGACCTAGCTCCAGGTACATACCTAGTACACCTACACAAAGCTCTGCATACACTATGCACCTAGTACATCTAGTCAGGTTATACAAGTACAGAATACAGCTTTTTATTATTTATCACTGGTTTGGGGGTACAACTGTAAGAAGTTGCCCTGTGCTGGCTGCACACTGAAGAGCCAGACAACCACTTTTGCCCAGAGAGCAGTGTTCCCTGTCCGACACCCCCCCCCCCCCCCCCTGTACAGCCCTCCAATCAACAACCTTCATGTTCCCTGAGCAGCACTGTTGTTTGGAGCACTGTGCAGGGGGCGTGTCAGGATGCCGGAGCCCTGAAGCATGGCTCTCAGATTCAGAACAGCGGTCGGACTCTTCAGCGTGCTGCAGACACAGGGCAGATTCAGACACATCAGTTACAAACACTTAATAAAAACATGTTCTAAAAAGTTAAATTTTTCACTTATGATAAAAACCGACTGAAAAACAAGCATGAAAAAAATGGGCTTATAATCTAAGACCGGCCCAATTTTTTGTTACATTTTAATTTCTGCCCGTGACCCCATAGTTGAGATTTTCCCTCACTTCCTGTCACTGTGCCACTCATCCAAAAATAGGGAGACTGGTTGTCAGGGAGGCACAGGCAGCAAAAATATCATTGTTAGAAGGAATGCAAATGTTCACTAACAATGGGAAACCTGAGCCTGGGACGGAGCACACAACCACCTCGATGGAATTCACTTCACATCAAAGTCTCCCTGTTACATCAGAGGTCCCCTATAATTTCAGAGCCCCCCCTCTTCACATCACAGCCCCCCCCTTTACATCAGAGGTCCCCCAAATCACATCAGAGGCTCCCCTATACATCTAAGAGTGCCCCCCTTTACAGCAGAGTCTCCCCTTAACATCAAACCCCCCCTCTTTTACAGCAGAGGCTCCCTTAAACAGCAGAGCCCCCCTCTTTACAGCAGAGGCTCCCCTATACATCAGAGACCCCCCCCCCCTTACAGCAGAGGCTCCCCTTTACATCAAACCCCACCTCTTTACAGCAGGGGCTCCCCTATACATCAAACCCCCCTCTTTTACAGCAGAGGCTCCCTTAAACAGCAGAGCCCCCCTCTTTACAGCAGAGGCTCCCCTTTACATCAACCCCCCCTCTTTACAGCAGAGGCTCCCCTATACATCAACCCTCCCTCTTTTACAGCAGATGCTCCCTTAAACAGCAGAGCCCCCCCCCCTTTACAGCCGAGGCTCCCCTATACATCAGAGCCCCCCCCCCCCTTTACAGCAGAGGCTTCCCTATACATCAACCCTTCCTCTTTTACAGCAGATGCTCCCTTAAACAGCAGAGCCCCCCTCTTTACAGCAGAGGCTCCCCTATACATCAGAGCTCCCTTTACAGCATAGGCTTCCCTATACATCAGAGCCCCCCCCTTTACAGCCGAGGCTCCCCTATACATCAGAGCCCCCCCCCTTTACAGCAGAGGCTCCCCTTTACATCAACCCCCCCCCTCTTTACAGCAGGGGCTCCCCTATACATCAGAGCTCCCTTTACAGCATAGGCTTCCCTATACATCAGAGCCCCCCCTTTTACAGCCGAGGCTCCCCTATACATCAGAGCCCCCCCCCTTTACAGCAGAGGCTCCCCTATACATCACAGCCCCCCCCTTTACAGCAGAGGCTCCCCTTTACATCAAACCCCCCCTCTTTACAACAGAGGCTCCCCTATACATCAACCCCCCCCTCTTTTACAGCAGATGCTCCCTTAAACAGCAGAGCCCCCCTCTGTACAGCAGAGGCTCCCCTATTCATCAGAGCTCCCTTTACAGCATAGGTTTCCCTAAACATCAGAGCCCCCTTTACAGCCGAGGCTCCCCTATACATCAGAGCCCCCTTTACAGCAGAGGCTCCCTTAAATAGCAGAGCCCCCCCCCCCTTTTACAGCAGAGGTTCCCCTATACATCAGAGCCCCCCTATACATCAGGGGTCCTCTCATATCACATCAGAGCTTTCCTTTCACATCAGTAGTCCACTATAACTTCAGATCCCCCCCCCCCCCCCTTACAGCAGGTAAAAGGTACCCCTACATGTCAGAGTCCCCATATACATCAGAGACTCCCCCATCACCCCGGGGTACTCACAGAGCAGCTCAGCGTACATTTACGGCACAGCTCTAGGATGATGTAACGCTCATGTGCATTCACAAGAGTTACATTTTCGTGGAATGGCCAATCAGGTGGCCAAGAAGTCCGAACCCCGAAGGAAGACTGGGACCAGATGGAAGCGCCTATAACACCAACACCTCAGCGATAGAGGGGATCGCTTGGCAGATAAGTCTGCCATAAAGTGCAATATGTGGTGCACACCAGTACATTATGACATCGAGTTCCCGGGGGCCATTTTTTTTTTTTCAGACCGGGTTTAACCCACTTTGATCCTTTTGCTGGCAATAAAACCTCATGTTGACGGCCTCAATACCGTTTCGCCGTTCCCGGGACGTTGATCCCGCCTAACGCCTCCAAGCGGTGAACCTTGTGAAGGGCGCACGTTTATGCAAACAACCTCCCCGCCATCATATCACACCCGAAAAACTTAACTAAGGTATAAACATGCAGAGGAAGAGTCGGGGGGTGGGGTGGGGGGGCTTCTCTCGCCGCGATCGTAAAACGCCGTTATCTTTCTGTTCAGCAGTTCACGTTACCGCTGTTCTGACTAATTAATTAAAGGAGCTGTTTCCGTAATGTGCAAAGAGGGACTCGGCGAAAACTGGAAAAAAGGCTTTTAGATCTCTGGGAGATGCGGAGTCAATCCGGGCGCCGGCAATCAAATGTAATGAAATCGCGTGTCAGTGCTAAGCTTGCAAAAACTGTGAAGTTTGACTAGGGAGTAAAAGGATTATAATTAGATTTTCAATAGGATAATAACTGAATGGCAGAGAGCAGTAAAGAGAAAATATTATGTTGTTGGTTAATGGCTGCTGCAGATCGCCTTCGTTTAGAGGTTTTTTTTTTTTTTTTTCCGTTCTCTTGTAAGCCGTGCTAATTTAATTTACTTTTACCAGCGAAAAAAAAAATAGTATCAGCGCTCCTTCAATCGCACTTGAATGTCATTTGCAAAAATCATTGATTCCAAGGTGCTTTTAGCGATGTCCAATGTTTATTTTATGCAAAGCAGCTGACGTTTGGGGTGCAAGGGCCAACAACTGGCGGATCGGAGGGGGGGAGAGGTTTGGGGGCCCCATTGGCACGAATGCATTCGATTGTAACGTGTGAATGCCCGATACAGCGCGGGTTAATGTGCACTGCGTTAGGGCAACCTGTTCATTATGAATGGGCTGCCAATGCACCTCGATGCATGAAAAGAGACATGCATGGTCATGCAGCGCGCCGCATTGCGTGGTTTATGCGGTTTGGTGCCCTGCGGTGTGCGTTCGCCTCCACTGTGAAAATAGGTTTGCGTTGCCATTCATAATGAATGCCGCCGACGTTTCTGGAGTCTGGCCTCATACTTGGTGCTGAGAGTTACGAGCAATGGCAGAGGCGGTGAGCACGCAGCTGTCAACACTGTCACTAACCAGAGAAGCTTACACTCTAATGTTCCCTCTAAGCCACACACTTATTGTTAGACATTTATGTAACTCTGACATATACCGTAGTGCTGTACAGAGAACACTGAGCCGGTCACATCAGTCTCTGTACCAGAGGAGCTTACACTCTAATCCCGCCCCCTCAAGGCATACTATATTACACATTTTTATAGCTCTGACATATACTGCAGTGCTGTACAGAGAACACTGAGCCAGTCACATCAGTCTCTGTACAAGAGGAGCTTACACTCTAATGCCCCCCCCCCCCCCCCCATTTAAAGACATACACTATTACACTTTTTTATAGCTCTGACATATACCGCAGTGCTGTACAGAGAACACTGAGCCGGTCACATCAGTCTCTGTACCAGAGGAGCTTACACTCTAATGCCCCCCCCCCCATTTTAAGGCATACACTATTACACATTTATATAGCTCTGACATATACCGCAGTGCTGTACAGAGAACACTGAGCCAGTCACATCAGGCTCTGTACCAGAGAAGCTTACACTCTAATGTCCCCCCACAGTCACACACTATTATTATTATACATTTATACTGTACACAATATTGAGTTGGCCCACCCTCCGCAGCTATAACAGCTTCAACTCTTCTGGGAAGGCCGTCCACAAGGTTTAGGAGATGTGTCTATGGGGATGTTTGACCATTCTTCCAGAAGAGCATTTGTGAGGTCAGGCACTGATGTTGGACGAGAAGGCCTGGCTCACAGTCTCCGCATTAATTTATCCCAGTGTTCTATTGGGTTGAGGTCAGGACTCTGTGCCTCTGTGCAGGCCAGTCAAGTTCCCCCACCCCAAACTCGCACATCCATGTCTTTATGGACCTTGCTTTGTGCACTGGGGGGGGGGGGGGGGGCAGTCATGTTGGAACAGGAAGGGGCCGTCCCCAAACTGTTCCCTCAAAGTTGGGAGCATGAAATTGTCCAAAATGTCTTGGTATGCTGACGCCTTAAGAGTTCCCTTCACTGCAACTAAGGGGCCAAGCCCAACCCCTGAAAAACAACCCTCCACACCATAATCCCCCCTCCACCAAATGATTTGGACCAGTGCACAAAGCAAGGTCCATAAAGTCATGGATGAGCAAGTTTGGGGTGGAGGAACTTAACTGCCCTGCACAGAGTCCTGACCTCAACCCAACAGAATACTGGGATAATTTAGAGTGGAGACTGTGAGCCAGGCCTTCTCGTCCAACATCAGTGCCTGACCTCACAAATGTGCTTCTGAAAGAATGGTCAAACATCCCCATAGACACACTCCTAAACCTTGTGGACGGCCTTCCCAGAAGAGTTGAAGCTGTTATAGCTGCAAAGGGTGGGCCAACTCAATATTGACCCCTACGGACTAAGACTGGGATGCCATTAAAGCTCATGTGCATGTAAAGGCAAGTCCCAATACTTTTGGTAATATAGTGTAGCTTTGACATATACCGTAATGCTGTACAGAGAACACTGAGCCAACAGTCCCTGTACCAGAGGAGCTCACACTCTAATATCCTTATAACCGTTATACAGCATGCAAATACTACAGCCTTTTTTAATAGAAGTCAGTTAGCTTTACATTATTCTAGTTTGGATAGTTGGAGGATAGAGGAGCACCCTGAGGAAACCCAATGGAACTCTAAACCAAGGGTCTCCAAACTTTCTAAACAAAGGGCCAGTTTACTGTCCATCGGGCTTTAAGGGGGCCAGACTGTGGCCAGTAGAAGTAGAAAATGCCCCATCATTGGTATCAGTGGGAGGAATAGTACCCCACGGTTGGGTCAGTGGGAGGGATAGTGCCCCACCATTGGTGTCTGTGGGAGAAATAGTACCCCACCGTTGGGTCAGTGGGAGGGATAGTGCCCCATCATTGGTTTTAATAAGAGGAATAGTGCCCCATTGTTAATATCAATAAGAAGAATAGTGCCCCATTGATTGTGTCAGTAGAGGAAATGGTGCTCCATCACTAATGTCAGTTGGTGGAATAGTGCCTCGAGGGCCAGATAAAGGCAAGCAAAGGGCCACATCCGGCCCCCCGGGCCGCAGTTTGGAGACCACTGCTCTAAACAAATATCATGTATTTGGAGTCCTCAGATATATCGAGCTCTAAGAGCACCCATCACTCATCCAGCATGCTGGCCATGCGCTTTTATCGATCATCTGCGAGGACTCAAGCAAAAGGATACTTCAATGAGTCTGTAATGGACTCCAATGTATGAAAAAAGAGCAAAAAAAAAAGCACAATAGAAGAGACACACATTTAATTACAGAAGTGGGAATCGTCTTCGGAATAGTCACCGTAATGTCCTGCTGTAAAGTTTTACTGATTAATAAACCGGAGAGGGATATAAAAATCTATCGGAATTCTAGCTCGGCAGTGTTGACGCTCTGGGTTATAATTAAAGCGGAGTTCCACCCTAAAGTGGAACTTCCGCTCATCGGATTCCTCCCCCCCTCCGGTGTCACAATTGGCACCTTTCAGGGGGGAGGGGGGTGCAGATACCTGTATAATACAGGTATCTGCACCCACTTCCGGGTACAGCTAGCCGCAGCTAGCCGCAGACTCCCCGCCCACCCCCGTTGTGTTGTGGGAAATACACAGTTCCCACAACACAACGGGGACCAGTGAAGACGCGCAACGCGACTCGCGCATGCGCAGTAGGGAACCGGGCAGTGAAGCGGTAACGCTTCGCTTCCTGATTCCCTCAGTGTGAATGGCGGCGGCAGCACCCGAGGATCGAGGGACGGCTCGGTCTCGGGTGCCGACATCGCTGGACCCCGGGACAGGTAAGTGTCCTTATTTTAAAAGTCAGCAGCTGCAGTATTTGCAGCTGCTGACATCTAATTTTTTTTTTTTTTGGTGAAACACCACTTTAAGACGACGTTCTCTCCCACGTTCTCACATTGGACCTGTGAAGGGATCTGTGTCCTCTCCAGTCACAGACAGCGCTGTACGGGAAAGGTCAGGAGGACGACACGACCAGGGATTGGCCAGACTTGTAAGGGACATAGGTGAAGGTTTGGTGGGTAAGGTATGTCATTCTGCTGATAACATAAAGGTGTGCGATACGGTGGATATCCCGGGAGGGGTTTATAACATGGAACGTGATTTGGCATTGGTGGGAGACGTGGAAACTGCAGCTCAATGCTTCCAAATGTAAAAAAAAATGCACCTATGTAAAAAACAATCCGTTGACAGAGTACAATATAGGGGTACAGTGTTGGCCAGAACTAGAGGATAAAGATTTGGGGGCTGCTTATCTCAGATGATTGCAAAACTGTCAAAAGGTGCGGCCTGGCATTGGGGAGAGTGGATGAAAACTAGGATGTATAACCAGAGAGATCACCAGCAGGAGGAAGGAGGTCCTGATTCCTCTATATAGATCTTCATATCACTAGAGGGATCACCAGCAGGAGGAAGGAGGTCCTGATTCCTCTATATAGATCTTCATATCACTAGAGGGATCACCAGCAGGAGGAAGGAGGTCCTGATTCCTCTATATAGATCTTCATATCACTAGAGGGATCACCAGCTGGAGGAAGGAGGTCCTGATTCCTCTATATAGATCTTTATATCACTAGAGGGGTCATCAGCTTGAGGAAAGAGGTCCTAAACCTCTATATGGATCTTCATATCACTAGACGGATCACCAGCTGGAGGAAGGAGGTCCTGATTCCTCTATATAGATCTTTATATCACTACAGGAATCGCTAACAGGAGGAAGGAGGTCTTGATTCCTCTATATAGATCTTCATATCACTAGAGGGATCACCAACTGGAGGAAGGAGGTCCTGATTCCTCTATATAGATCTTTATATCACTAGAGGGATCATCAGCAGGAGGAAGGAGGTCCTGATTCCTCTATATAGATCTTTATATCACTAGAGAGGTCACCAGTAGGATTCCTCTATATAGATCTTTAGTTGGAACCCATTTAGAAAACTGTGTTCTGGAGACCTCACTTACAAAATGATATTGATAAGATAGAATGAGTCCAGAGATGATTAACTAAACTGAAGAAAGGTCTTAGGAGTAAAACGCAAAAAAAAAAAGATAGGGGGCATGCAGACTCGATGGACCACTTGTTTTTTTTCTGCCATCACTCTTTTATCTATCTTGCTTCTATGTTTTAGAGCTCAGACATCTGCTACACAGCCTTTCCACCACTATAAATCAGTATATATTGTGTTTTATGTCCACATGTAGAAGAGCCGAGGCAATAAAAGACAATATGACAAGTTCAATTCCAGGAGGCTTTATGGTAAGAGAGCATAATCCCAGGCCGCCATGAACAGCAATGCGGCACGTTCGCATCTGATCAGAATCACCGAGCGCTTACCTTGCATGGGAGGGCTGTCGTGCTGAGACCCATTGTGTTCCGGTTCCATCTCTGGAATGCAGGCGTCTGAAAGACACAAAATTAAATGTTTGTAACCGAATATTAACACCAACTTATCTTCAGGTATAGAGGTCTGGTGGGTTGATCACCCGCTAGCTTTCTTTTTTTTTTTAATCGAATGCCTCGTACACTGGAGCCGAACGTCAGAAGACATCGGTCTGTTCAATAAAAACTGGCTGACATTCGGCTGGTGTGCATGTCAGCCAGTCTATCAGAAGCTGGCCATTTGGACGGCTTCTGACGGACGTGAATGCTGGAAAACCAGCAGCCGACCAGCTTCCGATCAGCACTCTCAGCCATTGGATCGATGCGCTCTGGTGGGGGGCTGCCCCCTGTCAAGAACACAACAGCTCAGCGGGGGTAGATTGCTGTACTAAGTTGGATCATTAGTACAGCGGCTCCGACTAAAGCTGTATTTTTTTTCCTGGTTGAGCGAAAAAAAAACCTAACAATTAGTATGTACTAGGCTTAAGAGATTCCCTCCACTTTAGAGTTTTTGGTATCCCCACCACAAGTTCTGGGTGGACTCCTCTTAACAACCTTACATTTGGTACAAAAAAATTCAAATGGGCCATAAATTGGCTCCATGGAACTTTTAAGGTGCTTCTATTCACTCAAGACTCCAAGAAGCAAAATATTACAATATTTATTCATACATTTTGTTAAAATATGAACAGATCCATTTGTGTTTCCTGCAGTAGATTTACAGAATAAGGTTGTACATATACTTCCCTCCTCATCTAGATTGATCATGGTGTCCTAGAAAGATACTTGAAGCTCATTGTTGATTTGAGATTCAGATCGTTCATTCCTATCATGTGAGTGAACTCCTTTATTTCATGAACTGTTCTTGTCCATATCATCATAATGTCATCAACGTACCGTAGCCACAAAATGTCATCAACGTATCTGCACCAAATAAGAATATGGGACAGATGCATTGAGAGAGTTTGGTCTGAAAAGAGTGTGACGTCTCTGTAACGTGAACTGTACGATGCTCAGCAGCTTCGGCATTGGCATGGCTGTCATCCTACTGCACACCAACTGCTGCAGTCTAACGGGAAGGTGTAGATGTGCCCTAAAAGCCCCATCAAGCCATTTTTGGCATTTACATTTGGATATTATATAATGGTGGGGGTGGAGCTTTTTAAATTCCCTTGACAGCACAACACACACATACATACAGTATATATGACTTCCCACCATAACCTATCTAGGCATGGACCCCACCTAGACCTCTAAGGGTATGCTGTGGTATCTGGCGCCAAGCCATCAGTAGAAGTGTAAGTTGTGAGGTGAGGCCTCCATGGATCAGACTTGTTTCTATCAGCGCATCCTACGGATGCTCAATTGGATTGAGATCTGGAGATGTGGAGGTCAATTCAACACCTCAAACTCGTCGTCATGTTCCTCTGACCATTCTTGAATTCATCATACCTTCTTCTATTGCTCTGTGGTCCAGTTCTGATGTTCACGTGCCCATTGAAGGCTCTTTTAGCTGTGGACACCCTAACTGGTCTGAGGCTACGCAGCCCCATACACAACTGCGATGCTCTATGCCATGGGTGCTCAACCTGTGGCCCTCCAGCTGTTGCAGAACTACAAATCCCACCATGCCTCTACCTTTGGGAGTCATGCGTGTAACGGTCAACCTTGCAATGGCTCATAGAACTTGCAGTTCTGCAACAGCTGGAGGGCCACAGGTTGAGCACCCATGCTCTATGTGTTCTGACACCTTGCTCAAAAAGTGAATGCTGGTTCTGATAGAAAGGTGTCAGAACACATAGAGCATGGGTGCTCAACCTGTGGCCCTCCAGCTGTTGCAGAACTACAAATCCCACCATGCCTCTACCTTTGGGAGTCATGCGTGTAACGGTCAACCTTGCAATGGCTCATAGAACTTGCAGTTCTGCAACAGCTGGAGGGCCACAGGTTGAGCACCCATGCTCTATGTGTTCTGACACCTTTCTATCAGAACCAGCATTCACTTTTTGAGCAATTTGAGCTCCAGTAGCTCTTCTGTTGGAGCCTTCACTCCCCACGTCCATCAATGAGTCTTGGCAGCCCACGACCCTGTCACCGGTTGGCTAGTTCTCCTTCCTTGGACCACTTTTAGTCAGTTTTGACCACTACAGACCGGAAACATCCTACAAGAGCTGCAGTTTTTAAGTTGCTCTGACCCATTCACCTGACCATTACATGTTGTGTCTCTGGAACAGGAAGTGTAGGGAATCTCCCCATGGAGACGCAGGTGGAAAAAACTGTATGTCAGTGCTGCCGGTGATGTAATAGTTATGCCAGTTGGCAGCAGTGAAAGGGTTAAACCACATGAATAAAAGCTGATCATTATAAGCTTCCCCAGGAGTGTTATATGGTTTGTTCCAGCCCCTGTAATGGTCACTTTTGCTGGACAGTTTGGCCCCTCATGTGAAGTTGGAGAAAACTGTATGCCAGTGTTTTTGGTGAGAAAATAGTTATGCCGGTTGGCAGCAGCAAACGGGGTTAAACCAGAAGAATAAAAACTAAGCATTGTAAGTTTCCCCAGGAATGTTTTATGGTTTGTTCCAACCCCTGGAATAGTCACTGTTATTGGACAACTTGACCCCTCATGTAAATGTGGAGAAAACTGTATGTCAGTGCTACTGGTGATATAATAGGTATGCCAGTTAGAACCAGTAGAAGGGTTAAACCACAGGAATAAATGCTAACCATTGTAAATACCCCCCGGGGAGTGTTATATGGTTTGTCCCAAGCCCTGTTATAGTTACTTTTGCTGGACAGCTTGGCCCACGTAGAAAAATGGAGAATACTGTATACCAGTGCTGCCACCAACGTAAATGTTACCCCAGTTGGCAGCAATAAAAGAGTTAAACCACATGAATAAAAGCTGACTATTGTAAGTTCCCCCAGGAGAATTATTTGGTTTGTCTCAACCCCTGTAACGGTCGCTTTTGCTGGACAGCTTGGCACGTAAGGTGGAGGAAGCTGTAAAAAGAGTTGTGAAATATAAAAGGAATTCATCTACTAAATACGATCATTGCAGCATTTAACCCCCAAAAATGTATCAGAATTTGATATTTTCCCCATAGCGGTCCTTTAAATGTAACCTTTTTCTTTTTCAATCTGTGATATGCTCCTTGGTCTCGCCTCCGCTGGTTTTGTCCCCAGGGACCCTACTCTCCCCCCCCCCCCCCCCACTTGTCACATTTGATGCCTCCCAATACGGCTGATTTCCATACAGACGGGACCTCGTGTGTGATTCTCGCAGCGAGCCGATTACGGCTGTGATATTGTGTGTAGCGGGCTCTCCGCCTGTAATCTCAACCCACCCGGAGAGCGAGAGAGAGAGGAGGCTTACCGTTTAACATCCGGAGACCCTCTCCCGACGTGGCTTGCTTAAGTGCCTGCTCCACTTGTTCCCGCCGCTTCGACTCGAACTCCAGCGCCTCCTGTAATTTTCTTTTGGCTTTCTTCTCTTTCTTCAAGCGCTTCTGAATTGTAGCTGAAAGACACAAAAATTACCGGTGTTACGGTCATCGGCGCTCTCCCGGGAATATCTTCCCACAAAGGGCTTTATTGCTCTCCTGCTCGGAGTCACGCATTTCTGCTGGAGAGACCTGCGTCTCATTTCACTCCAAGCGGCTCCTCTAATCTTCCCCGGCTAATAGCTCCATGGCAGATAAAAAACTCTAATCCTTCTTAAAATTTACAGGGTTGAGTGTAACAGGTGGGAACCAACTGAGCAAAATACATTTTATTTCCAACAACCTGACGCTCCCATAGCGGTGGATATGCCGAAGTTTCCGACATGTGTGAAAAGGAGCAGATAACAAGGCCTTATTAGGTTCAGTTCACAGAGTATATCTAAAGCCAAAGCTGTTCCTTCATTGTGGAACCCTTGTTGTTTTTTTTTTCGCAACGTATCCCACCGGGGTGATTTCCCTTTACTCCCTGCTGTGTATACACAACAGGAAGGGGAGATCGCCCCAAAGTGATCGGAAATACCCTCCTAGACCAGTGTTTCTCCATTCCAGTTCTCAATGTGCACCAACAGGTCATGTTTTCAGGATTTCCCTCCAGATGAAACTGTGCACAGTAATGCAAAGCCTGAAAACATGGCCAGTTGGTGCGCCTTAAGGACTAGAAATGAGAAACACTGTCTTGGAACTGGTGTCCTCATTGGAAGATTTCTCCTCTATTCTGGTGACAGGTGCAACATTTTGGATTTTCCCATCACTTTGGGTGACAGTGGTCACCAAGACAAATAATGAGGGTGAATCTCCCCGGCGGAGACACAGATTGCAAAAAAAAAAAAAAATTACTGAAACTTTTGACTTTAGATATACTTTAATGATCTTTATTTTAGCCATGTGACACTATGGTTGTAAAACAGGTGGTCATCCGGCCTATTACATGATTTTATAAGTCCCACAGCTAGGCACAGGCTAGGCTGTGCACTGATTGAGGGTTCAGATAAGTAGCAGCTGACCATGGCCTCCACTTTGACCTGATGCAAGGGTAAACCGTTATGGGGAGCCCGATGCAAGGGTAGACTCTTATGGGGAGCCTGATACAAGGGGGAGCTCTTATGGGGAGCCTGACGAAAGGGGGGACTCTTATGGGGAGCCTGACCTCTACGTGGGGGGGGACTCTTTTGGGAGGTCCGATGCCAGGGTGGGGGGACTCTTATGGGGAGCGCGACGCCAGGGTGGGGGGACTCTTATGGGGAGCCCAGCGCCAGGGTGGGGGGGACTCTTATGGGGAGCCCGACGCCAGGGTGGGGGGACTCTTATGGGGAGCCCAGCGCCAGGGTGGGGGGACTCTTATGGGGAACCCGACGCCAGGGTGGGGGGACTCTTATGGGGGGCCTGATGCCAGGGGGACTCTAATTGGGTGGCTCATTCACTTATTAAGGTCATTTTTTTCAGTCTGCAAAAATTTGTGGCCTTTGTACTGAAAGGTCTCTTTTGGGGAGCCCGACGCCAGGGTTAGGGGACTCTTTTGGGGAACCTGATGCCAAGGGGGGACTCTTATGGGGACCCTGACACCAGGGTGGGGGGACTCTTATGGGGAGCCCCACGCCAGGGTGGGGGGACTCTTATGGGGGCCCCGACGCCAGGGTGGGGGGACTCTTATGAGGAGCCCGACGCCAGGGTGGGGGGACTCTTATGAGGAGCCCGATGCCAGGGTGGGGGGACTCTAATTGGGTGGCTCATTCAATTATTAAGTTCATTTTTTTCAGTCTGCAAAAATTTGTGGCCTTTATACTGAAATGTTTGGCACCGCCTTTTCTAGAATATTAGACTATATTTCACTATATACTAGAGGCTTTGCATGTGTTTCTGGCCAATGGGGTGTAAAGCAATGATTGGCATGACTCCACCTACTGTCCTGAAATGGGCAATAGTCCTCTTTTTTTTGGGGATATATGATGAAATGCAAAATTAGACTACCTTCAGATCTAATAAAGCTTTACTGTGGCATAGCACGGAACCAAGCTGACCAATCAGAACCGCTCTGATCCGTCCCGGTGTCCCTGGAGAAAGAGGAGGAAGAACAGCACAGTTTTCAAACCATGGCACCACTGCACCAGGCTGCATGGACAGGCGGACTATAACCCATGAAGGTAAGTGCAGGGGGAGTGGGGAGGGTGTAGGTCATTCACCTTTTCTTAAAAAAGGTGAACACTTTATTGAAGCAACGCATTTCGAAGCAAACATCTCACCCTCTTCAGGAGTAATACAACAACCATAGCTTAGTTTTTATGTTTTCTCAGGAAGTTTCAACTTGGATAGGGATGGGAGGTTATGAGATGCCCACTTGACTTCAACAACTTCAGGGAGCACTTCCTATATACAGTCTCTATATACAGCCCCCTTTTCTTCAGCCACCTGCACACACTTGGTTTCTGCTGGCTCACTCCTTTAGGGGAGCTGACAAGGCCTGATGGTCAGCTCAGCAACAGCCCATTACTAGCAGGAACTCGAATGTCCCTTAAAAAGCAGCACACTGGAGAGACACAGCTTGCACTTTGCCCTTGCTTTCCGTGGTCACTGATCCCAGCACCACATCTTCAGGTAATGCCAACCCACCTGGCTGCATCAGCCCTTTACATCAGTCCACCCAACTGACTCTTTACCAGCCCACCCGGCTGTCTCAGGAGATCTCTAGGGTAAGGCTGAAGACTTAAGCACACTGCTGTCTTCAAGGGAGACCGACTAAATGTGGCAGTCTCCCCCCTTTGAAGTCCCCACAGTGCCACTCACTCTGTCCTCTCTTGCTCCTGTGCCTCCAGGAAGACTTCCTCCTCTGTGTTGTAGCAGGAATTTTCCAACACCCAAGCCCCCCGGCAAAAGGTCAACCCCACCCCAGACTAGGGGGCACCCCTGAGGGCCATCAACAGTCTCCTTAGCACTGCATCTCAATCTTCCACCTGACTGCCCCCTGCTGGCATGGCTCAGGTCTATTTATGTTTAGGTCATCCCTGTGTAAGAGGCATGCGCCAAAGACGCCTCAGGGCACCAACCCGCAACTGCGCAGAAGACTTGATGGAAAAGGGCAGGGAAATGCCCAGGACGCGCAGAGGAAGTGACCTCAATCTGATGGAAAAAGGCGGGAAAATACCCAGGAGGCGCACAGGAAGTGACATCAACCTGATGTAAAAAGGCGGGAAAATCCCCAGGAGGCGACAGGAAGTGACCTCAAACTTCCCTATATAAGTCCAGCCCAGACACTGCCAAATTGCTGGATTATCTTCAGTCCCCCCTTGTTCCTGTGCTAGTGTGTAATCTGTCTGAACCTGTTGTGACCTGGAAACCTGTTTGACTACTCTTGATTGCTACTTGCCTTTGACCTCGGATTTGTACCTTAACCACTCTACTTCTTTTGCCCCTTTTGTACTCAGCTGCCAGATTGGAACCGACCCCGGCATGGATCTCGACCAGTCTTCTTCTAATTAACCCTTTTATGCTTCGTTGCCCAACTGGACTTGACCTCGGCTCGGATCCTGGACTAATGCCCCGTACACACGGTCGGATTTTCCGATGGAAAATGTCCAATCAGAGCGTGTTGTCGGAAATTCCGACCGTGTGTGGGCTCCATCGGACATTTTACATCGGATTTTCCGACACACAAAGTTGAAGAGCAGGAGATAAAATTTTCCGACAACAAAATCCGTTGTCGGAAATTCCGATCGAGTGTACACAAATCCGACGGACAAAGTGCCACGCATGCTCAGAATAAATAAAGAGATGAAAGCTATTGGCCACTGCCCCGTTTATAGTCCCGACGTACGTGTTTTACGTCACCGCGTTTAGAACGATCGGATTTTCCGACAACTTTGTGCGACCGTGTGTAGACAAAACAAGTTTGAGCCAACATCCGTCGGAAAAAATCCTAGGATTTTGTTGTCGGAATGTCCGAACAAAGTCCGACCATGTGTACGCCCTATAAGGCTTGCAAGGCACCCGTGCCACTCGGTGTCCCCACCAAGTCTCTGTCTCCATCTCCAGAGGCTTTAAGGACCTGAGGTGCAAGGAAGGCCTCCCCACTACTTCGGTCTCACATCAGGTACGTGGCCCTCGTGACACCCTGCCAGCCCACTACTGAGGCCTCATAAATATGCATGGCAGCCCCTCCTCACTCCCACCCTCCAGTTCTGGATGTTTCTACAAACCTCCAGACCTTTTCCGAATGCACAGTCAGTGATCACCGACTCTGTTCACTCATAACCGTCACTGAGCATTGTAAACTGTGTTTTACTCTGCTTCAGTTTATGAATGGGGAGGAGCCGCTGTCTCCTGTCCATTCATCTTCAGTGCAGCTGAGGATGCAGAGAAAGGGATTGGGGAATCTATGTTCTCAGTCCCTTCCTCTGTCTCAAAATGGAGGATGTCAGGAGTCTGACCAAAGCCACCCCCCCCCCCCCAACAGGGCTAAAAAAATAAAAAATAAATATTGAAAAGATTAAAAATTTTAAAAATGATAAAAATTTAATAAAAAACACACTGACACCGCCCCCCCCCCCCCCCCAAAAAAAAAGAAAGCATTGTAAAAAAATAAATGAACAAAAAAATTGTAAACAATAATAAAAAAAAAAATGAATTGTAAAAAATAATTTAAAATAAAATAACAAAAAAAACGACTGACACAGTCCATGCATCATCAGTGCTGCATATTAGTGCCACTGTCCAGTGACATAAAAAAAAATATCGGTAATCGGTATCCACGAGTACTTGAAAAAAAGTATAGGTACTCGTACTTGCTCTTAACAAAGTGGTATCAGGACAACCCTACTACACATGTATGACAGGTGGCACTGCCTCTCAATCTCTCCTATTAAAGTCAATGGGACAACAACGGGCAACCACATGCCAAACAGAAATAGCAAAGAAAGAGAGGTATCACCGCTTCTAGGAAGGCAGATTAGTTACGAACATCTCCTCCATGCTGGAAGCAACAGGTGCTGGCAATGCTTGTACAATGAAGTAATTAGAGAAAGCCCTGGACAGCCGCACTCAGAATCAAATATTGCCTTTATTGAATAACAATCATCAAAGATACATGCCACAGCAGAAAAATACAGGAAGGCTGACGCGTTTCACACTGTACTCAGTGCTTAATCATAGCTATGATTAAGCACTGAGTACAGTGTGAAACGCGTCAGCCTTCCTGTATTGTACCTGGCTGCATCAGCCCTTTACATCAGTCCACCCGACTGACTTCACCAGCCCACCCGGCTGACTCTCAGGAGATCTCTAGGGAAAGGCTGAAGACTTAAGCACACTGCTGTCTTCAAGGGAGACCGACTAAATGTGGCGGTCTCCCCCGTTTGAAGTCCCCACAGTCAGTGCTTAATCATAGCTATGATTAAGCACTGAGTACAGTGTGAAACGCGTCTACCTTCCTGTATTTTTCTGCTGTGGCATGTATCTTTGATGATCGTTATTCAATAAAGGCAATATTTTATTCTGAGTGCGGCTGTCCAGGACTTTCTCTAATTACTTCACATGCCAAACAGGGCGGTTGCGCCACAGTGGTTCAATATAAAATCCCCGTTGGGATAAAAAAAAGGCATTTTGAAGACGTTAGGATTGCCTCCTGAACACCTGCAAACCGGCTGTCAAGCGTGGTCTGAAAAGCAGTCCTCCGCAGATGTTTATGGGCAGAAAAGTCCGGTGCCTGTGGAAAAGAAGCCATTGTGTGTTCTCTCCAAGTACCAGGGTAAGTCTTCCACATCTATTTGATTATGATTGTGAATCTGCTGGTATTTTTTAGAGGCGCCCCTGGCTCTTTTCAATCCCCTTGGGGAGTAGCAGCCTTGTAGGATTAATTTAGAGGAATTCAATACCATTGTTGGACTACATGGCTCCTTTATTGATTGTGATCAGAGAGTGTCCAGGCAGAGCCGCGTACTTCAATCCTATTGGCATAGACGAGGTGGGCAATGCAAGGGAAATGGTCATGTGACCAGGAGCTGGACCAATGCGAGATTTCTAATGTTACTTTGTATCTTTGCAGACTAATAAAGTAAGCACAACTTTGTTTTTCCCTCCAGGTCTGAACGGATAACGGCGAGGAGCGAGGCGGGAGGATAGATCGGGAGTGCAGCATCTGTCTCAATAAAATGTAATTTGGCAACAATTTATTTTATTTTTTTAGCTGGGAAGGCGAAGTTGGGGCGATACGCGCAGAATACAAACCAGCTTCCTCCTGTAATAAAAGTAACGTTGTATCGCCCGGCGCCTCGCACCAGGAATTTCTCGGTAAGTCGCGCACTTAGCGGCGGATCTTTGAGGTGTCATGTTTGATTTGGCGTACGCCTCACCTGCCCAAGCTTTCGTTCATCTGCTAATTCTTCTAGGCTTTCGACAAATGTGATTTGGCTAATCCTCCGAGCGCCTCATCGCCCGCGTGAGCGGAGCCCCGCCGCTTCCTCCTGTCAGGTACTCGCGCTGAGGGGTTTTCATCACGTGGAGTGAGACTGGGGGGGGGGGTGACGTTCACATCCTTACATAACCAACTTTGAAATCTGGATCTTATGTCAGCGGAGTGCACCTATATTCCGCTGGCTATTCAAACTATTTTTTATGTAACCACTTGCCTACCGGGTACTTTTACCCCCTTCCTGCCCAGGCCGATTTTCAGCTTTCAGCACTCTCACACTTTGAATGACAATTGCGCGGTCATGCAACACTATACGCATACTAAATTATTATCATTTTTTTCACAAAAATAGAGCTTTCTTTTGGTGGTATTTAATCACCACTGGGTTTTTTATTCTTGGCTATAGAAATGAATAAAGACTGACAATTTTGAAAAAAAAAAAAAAAACTTCCATAGTTTGTTATAAAATTTTGCAAACAGGTAATTTTTCTCCTTCACTGATGAGGCTGCACTGATGTGCCCTGATGAGGCTGCACTGATGGGCACCGATGAGGCTGCATTGATGGGCACCGATGAGGCTGCACTGATGGGCACCGATGAGGCTGCACTGATGGGCACCGATGAGGCTGCACTGATGGGCACTGATGAGGCTGCACTGATGTGCCCTGATGAGGCTGCACTGGTGGGCACCGATGAGGCTGCACTGATGTGCCCTGATGAGGCTGCACTGATGGGCACTGATCGCTGAGGCAGCACTGATGAGGCTGCACAGATGGGCATTGATCGGCTGCACTGATGGGCACTGATGAGGAGGCACTGATGAGGCTGCACTGACAGGCGGCACTGATGGCCACTGGTAGGCAGAACTGACGGGCATTGATGGGCACTGATCAGATGCACTAATGAGGAGGTGCTTGGTGGGCATTGAGGAGGCGGAACTGATGGGCACTGGTAGGCAGCACTAGTGGGCACAGATTGGCAGCACTGGTGGGCACTGTTGGGAATGCACTGATAATCAATGCCCTGATTATCAGTGTACATGTCCCTTCTAGAGAAGCCGATTAGGAAGGGAGTGCCGATAACCGGCTTCTATCTACATCTGTGATCAGCTGTGATTGGACACAGCTGATCACGTGGAAAAGAGACACTCATTGGCTCTTTACCTCAATCTGCGATCAGCTGTGTCCTCTGGACACTGTGATCACAGAGTGCGCTGCCCACACTCCGCAGTAGGCATGATCATGGGAGGCCATTATATGACGCCTCTCAGAACTAGCCAGCCGGGTTGGCTTGAGGGTTGTAATGACATGACAGGCTCTAAACCTCACCTAATTACCTAAGATCGAATGGTATACTAGCTTACTGTTTGATCTTAGGGGGCTATGTAAGGCTTAGCGCCCCCAGGAGACCACCGTGTGTCATTACAACCCCCAATCTCCACCCCCCCCCCCCCCCCCCGTGTGGATGTGCTGGTGGGGAGGGAGGAGGGTTGGCTGGTCATGGCGAGAGGCAATCTAGGTCCCGGTATGCTGCTGGCCAAGGGAGAAGATGATCACTCCAAATCCTACCCTTTCCCCTAAGTCAAGGATAACTTTTATGTTCTGGCCTCCAGAATCCTGGGAACAGTCATATGAGGGGAGATTGGCGGTTGTAATGATGCACTGTGTCCTCCTGGGGGCTTTAAACCTAAACCTCATCTAACCACCTAGGATCAAATGGTAAACCTGCTAACTACTTGATCCCAGGGGGGGGTAAGTAAGGCCTAGTGCCCCCAGGATGCCACAGTGCGTCATTACAACACCAAAATATTCATTGTGTGACTGTGCTGGTGGGGATGGAGGAGGGTTGTCACTCTATTGCCAGTGCTGGCCATGGCAGGAGGCAGCCAAGGTCCCGGCATGCTGCTGCCTAAGGAAGACGATGATCGCTCCCAAATCCTATCCTTCCCCCCAAGTGAAAGGATGACTTGTAATTATTATCCCCGGAAGAATCATATAGGGGAGATTGTAATGCCACACTGTGTCCTCCTGGGGGCTCTAAATCTCACCTAACCACCTAAAATCAAATGGTAAACAAGTTTACCAATTGATTCAAGGGGCTAGGAGAAACTTAGCGCCTCCAGGAGGACACAGTACGTCATTCCAACCCCCAAACTTCCCTGTATGACTGTGCTGGTGAGGAGGGCGAGGTACTGGCCATGACAGGAGGCATCGTAGATCCTGAATTGATCCAAGGGGCTAGGAGAAACTTAGCGCCTCCAGGAGGACACAGTGCGTCATTCCAACCCCCAAACTTCCCTGTATGACTGTGCTGGTGGGGAGGGCGAGGGGTTGGCACTCTTTTGCCAGTACTGGCCATGACAGGAGGCAGCCTAGATCCTGGCACGTTGCTGGCCAAGGGGGAAGGTGGTCGCTCCACCTCCCCCGTCTCATCACTGTCTTGTTACATTGTAGCAGAGAGAATATCAGAGCAGCCCTCTCTCCTCTACAGTCCAGACTTTACACAGAATTCCTGAGCTTTAGAAGGCAGGCAGTGGGGATCCAATGTCCCACATAGCACAGCATAGAGCAGGGAGCTGAGTGTAATCTGAGACCTGAGTGGAGGGAAAAGACACACCTACAGTCTCATATGGAAACATGCATAGCTGAGGTTGTCAATCACCTGCTGTGTGCTGAAGGGAGGGTGGGGGCTATCTCCTAGGATTGTTAGGTGTCCGTAAAGACTGCAGAAGTGACTCATGCAGGAGGAGGAGAGAGCAGACAGAAATCACACTCAGTACTTTGGATTGGGGCAAATATACACTATAGAAGGATATGCTTTGTTCCTTTTTCATCTCAGAGGTTTGGAATCACTTTAAATGCTTTCTAGGCTTTCCATTGCAGTCGGCCATTAAAGAAGATTTGTTGCTGTGCCAGAATGTACGATTGTGGATCTAATAATGGAGAACTCTTTAGCCCGTATCTGAAAGATAACAGAACTTTGTTCATCTTGGTACAAGCCCTGCCAGCGCCGTATTACACTCAGAAGATGCTTATCCGAGAATTAATTTACCGCGGTCATATTTTGCAGGTGGCGGATGATCTATTTGTATTTTATCCATCTCCAGCACCCTTATCCGGATATAAATATGTTTCTTCCGGTGACTAAGTGTGTTTAATTAAGAGTAATGCTCAGCTGATGAAAACCGTGCTCGCTCCTCGAATATTTCATTACTGCTCCCCGGCAAACTAGCCAAACTCACCCGGCCGACTCGGAGATGATATATTCCACGTTATTCAGCTAATCTTCGGGATCTGATGAGCGGAATAGAACTATTTAAATCTTGTTAATTTGCAGAAAAGGGAGAGAAGAGAGCCGGCCTGCCAACCCGCTGTAAATTCAATGACTTTGTTTTATCATCGGAGGATAATGATGGGAAATTCGGATTCATCTTCGCGTGTGAATTATACCGCAATTTTATTTTTTTTCAGTTTCAGAAGTTTGTGAATGGAGATAAGTAATGATACAGATACAAAAATCTGCAGGAATTATATCTTGGACAATATTTCCCAATTCTCCTGACAGGAGTGTGCTAGGAGATGTGTGGGCATGCACCAGGTGGCCCACTGGTGTGTGTTAGATGGCCGACTGGCATGTGCATACTGGGCAGCTCTAAGATGCAGACTGGGATGCCCATGGCAGTGTGTTGGGTTTCCTGTGACTGTGTGATAGGTTGGCTATGGGTGTGTTATGGGTAGCCCATTTGCTAGGTCCCTGGGGGGGAGAAAATTTGCTTGGTGGTCAATAGGTGTGTATTTGGTTGCTCATGGGTGCTTGCTAGGTGGTCGACAGTTATGTGTTGGGTGGCTCCTGGTGTTAACAGGGGGTTGTCTGCATGTGCACTGGGATGCCCAGGCATGGGTGCTGGGTACCCTGCAAGTTTATGCTGAGTTTCCCACAATGTGTGATGGGTCGCCTATGATTGTGTGTTAGGTCCCTGGTGGAATGTGTGCTTGATGGTCCACAGATGTGTACTGGGTAACTCATGGGTGCATGCTGGGAGGCTCCCAGTGTGAACTGGGTTGCCTGCATCTGTACATCCCCGTAGCCCATGTCTGTGTGTTGGGTTTACAATGATTGTGTGTTGGGTGGGCTGTGGGTGAATGCTAGTTCTTTGGAGGAACATGTGCTTGGTGCTTCACAGTTGTGTACTGGGTGGCCCACAGTTATGTGCTAGCCTGAAGGAGTACTGGGTGGTTCCCGGTGTGAACTGGATTGCCTAAAATGTGTACTGGGATGTCCCTGGCTGTGTGCTGGATTTCTAATAATGTGCGATGGGTGAGCTTTGGGTGTGTGCCGGGTAGCCTATGATTGTGTGCAAGGTCCCTGGTAGGATATGTGCTTGGTGGTCCATAGGTGTGTACTAGGTGGCCCTTGGGTGCATGCTGGGTGGCTCCCAGTGTGCACTGGGTTGCCTGCATGTGTTTTGGGATGACCATGTCTGCAATTATTTTTTTCAAATCTTTTATTTAAAGAAACATGAGAGCATGAGACGCAACATCTTCAGCTACATGGAAATGGCCTAATGGCATCAGGTGAGGTGAAACCACATATCATGTCATGGACATATCTGCTACATACAGACATGTAAAATGTGACAAGCATACCCTTCACTCTTATCATGCAAGAACCACCCGATGGCGGTTCTGAAAGGGCATGGTTGTAAACCTCTACTGCCAAGTCACCAACTGTCTATCTCATTGCCTTTTAATGTACAGCAGTGAGTGAGCTCGTGGAATCCGTCTCAACCTTTTCAAATATTATAAAAGAGTGCTAGAAACTATTTCTGTAGAACCTTTCCAGAAGATTAAAGATATTAGAAAGGGAAGAAAATGAACTAGAAAGAAGTCAAGAGAGCCACAGGGGCCCAGGGAAAGGTGAGAGAGAGGGGGAGGGGAGAGAGGGGAGGGAAGAGAGAAGAGATAGCGGTGGGGGGTGGGAGACGGGCGGGGGGGGACGGGGCCCGGAAGGGGGGTGACGAATGCGCTTCTCCTGGGCTGTAGTACAAACAGGAAGAGTCGGTGGATAGCGTCAGAAGGCTGCTGTCTGCTATCCTAGTTGTTTCAGGGATGGACTAGTCCATCGTGTCGCTTTTAAAGAGGGCCCGTCCCTCGTCACAGAAGGCAAATATGTTCCAGAGTGTCCACGTCTTAGTGTAGTGTTCCCGTTGGTGACGGGATGTGAGGATAAGATCCTCCATTTTGTTAATCTCCTCCACTTTTTTGAGTCACAATTCTATGGATGGAGGTTGTGTGGATTGGGTAATCTGCAATTACGTTCTGTGTTTTCCATGACTTTGTGATGGGTTGACTGTGGGGGTGTGCTGGGTATGGTTGTGTGTTAGGTCCTTGGGGGCAAGGTATGTGCTTGGTGGTCCAAAGCTGTGTACTGGCTGGCTCCCGGTGTGAACCGGGTTGCTTGCATGTGTACTGGGATGCCCATGGCTGTGTACTGGGTACCCTGCAAGTGTGTGTGCTGGGTTTACCACAATTTTGTAATGGGTGGGCTATGGGTGTGTCTCGGGTAGCCTATGGTAGTATGCTAAGTCCCTGGGGGGGGGGGGGAGATATGTGCTTGGTGGTCCACAAGAGTGTACTAGGTGGCTCGCTGATGCATGTGCTGGGTGGCCCCTGGGATCAGCAGTAGCACATACAAACACTACAGAAATTGGTGTCATAAGATGAAGGTGAATTTTTTTCCACTATGGCTTTACCAATCCCACCGGTATCATGGTGCTATACTGCCTACTGAGCACATATAGAAAGTCAGTAGTGTGGGTAGAAGGGAAGAGCCTCACTGTTCCTGCATTGCTCTGCCAGTAGTCAGGGTACCATTGTCATGAGTTCCCTGTCAATAGAGGAGACCTAACAGGGGTTCAATACACCATTTTCCCAGCACCTTTAGCCAGAAGTAGACAAAGTCACCAAAGTGCCCTTGCCCCAGATCATTTTCGATTGCCCCATTTCACTACTGCTCATAGCATGGTTAGGGCATTGAAAATATCTCCCATATTTGACCTGCCATTGAAATGAGCACTGTCTGGGTCTACCTGACTGCAAGTAGGGGTTCCAGCTCCACTCTGACCCACATTGGGTATAAACGGGCCCTTGTGCAGCTGCATAAGTGATTTGTCTCCCTCTGCCTTTAGCCAGATTCGACTGGCTAAAGGCAGAATCTGGCACAGAAGGAAGGTAAATCGATATAGAGAGGGGACAGTTTGGGAATTTGAGTGCTTGAAGATCTTTGAGAGCAGAGGAGATGCAGATGACCTGGTAAGCATAGGTGGTCCCAGGCCTGTGTTTTGGTATACAGCAGTCTTCAGCCCACTGAACTCACTGCACTAGAGTCATGCCTGTCCAACACATAGTTATTCCTGTACATGAGACCACACGATGCTGAGGGTTACCTCGGCTATGAAGTTCGGCCGTCAGTTGCCTTTCCAGATTTTCTCGTAACTCCCTTTCCCGGCACAGCTCCAACTTTAGCTCTTTCTTTTCTTGCTGGATCTGCTTCTCCTGCACCCTTGCGTTGTCCACCGCGACTTTTAGAAGGCCCTGAAATAGAAAAGAGACATTTAGCAATGACCTCAGGATTGCTGCATATGGGGATCAACAGTTAGCTGCAGTGTACAAGTCAACAGAAGATCCAAATTGCTCATAATGCTTGGCACTGTCTGCACATATGTGGTTCATAGAGTCTACAGTAGCCTTTCTCAACCAGGGTTCAGTGGAACCCAAAGCTTCTTCTACAGGTTTCTAGGGGTTCCTTGAGTGAGGGGACATTTCTGTCTTTCAGGTAACTAACGACTGACACCAATGATCTATCAAAAGTTTGTACAATTCACCTCCGTAACATCTCTAAAATTCGCCCCTTTTTAACAAATGAAACCACCAAGCTCCTCATTCATTCCCTTGTTATCTCTCGCCTTGACTATTGCAACTCCCTTTTCATTGGCCTGCCTCTCCATAGGCTCCTCCCCTCTATCAGTATTACCCACCGCTCGGTGTCTGCCAACACTCTCCTCCAATCCCTACACTGGCTCCCAATCACCCAGTGAATTAAATTCAAAATACTAATCACAACATACAAAGCCATTCACAACTCTGCCCCGAGCTACGTCACCAATCTTATCTCCAAATATCACGCAAATCGTTCTCTCCGCACTTCTCAAGACCTTCTATTCTCAAGCTCTCTCGTCTCCTCCTCCCATGCTCCTCTCCAGGATTTCTCCAGAGCCTCTCCCATCCTCTGGAACTCGCTACTTCCACCTGTCGGGCTATCCCCTACTCTTGCTACCTTCAGATCCCTGAAAACTCAGCTCTTCAGGAAAGCCTATAACGTCTCTAACTAATCTTTTACCCCTTCCATCAGCTCATTCCCCACAGTTACAACCTTTTGTACCACCTGCTCCACCCTATTAGATTGTAAGCTCTTCTGAGCAGGGCCCTCTTAATCCTCCTGTATCTTATTGTATTATAACTGTACTGTCTCCCTTTTATATTGTAAAGCGCTGCGTAAACTGTTGGCGCTATAAATCCTGTATAATAATAATAAATAATAAGTCGTGGTGAAATGGTGTGGAATCTTGCCACCGACCATCAACGAGAAGGGAGTTCTGATCACCGACCGCCAAGTCGAAGGGCGTTCTGGCCACCGAACGCCAAGCCGAGGGGCGTTCTAGCCACCGACTGCCAAGCCGAGGGGCGTTCTGGCCACCGACCGCCAAGCCGAGGGGCTTTCTGGCCACCGACCGCCAAGCTGAGGGGCGTTCTGGCCACCGACCGCCAAGCCGAGGGGCTTTCTGGCCACCGAACGCCAAGCCGAGGGGCATGCTGGCCACCGACTGCCAAGCCGAGGGGCGTTCTGGCCACTGACCGCCAGGCCGAGGGGCGCTCTGGCCACCAACCGCCAAGCCGAGGGGCCTCCTGGCCACCGACCGCCAAGCCGAGGGGCTTTCTGGCCACCGACTGCCAAGCTGAGGGGCGTTCTGGCCACCGACCGCCAAGCCGAGGGGTGTTCTAGCCACCGACCGCCAATGCGAGGGGCGTCCTGGCCACGACTGCCAACGCAAGGAACGTTCTAGCCACCGACTGCCAATGCAAGAGGCGTTCTGGCCACCAACCGACAACATAAACGGCATTCTTCCCACTGAGCACCAGCGTAAAGAGCATTCTTCCCACCGACCATCGCACCAATATTCAGTGAGCTGAAGATATAATAAGCCATTAGTAGGGGTTTTTTGAGACTGGAAATAAATTTTAAGAGCTCCTCCATGTTAAGAAGAAAAAAGTTGAGAAAGGCTGGTCTGTAGTGATGGGGAACTCAGATAAAGACACAAAGCATTGTAAAAGGGTCTTCTAGTATCACCCCCCCAACACCCTTCCATAATACATGAGCAGTTCACAATCTCGTTCTCCTTCTTCCCTTCAAGTTTAACAACTGAAATATTTCTGCAATCATGATTTCATTTTTCACAAGCCGGTAATAACCTCAGAATTGCTGGTCTGTGAGGTGTATTTATAGGTTTAGAACATCTTACTCTGATAAAATCATGCTAAATGATCTCAAGGCTCCAGCTAACAACAACAGGTCCCTGTTGCGTAGTTCACCTCCTTACAGCCCGATTTTGCAGTGTGTACATTGCGAGGAAGAAGTTCCGGAACTTTTTAATCGCTTAAAAATAAAATGATACGGCTGATAATTAACTTCTACAGCTCCCTACTTGTGGGGGTTTTTCTTCTTTTTTTTTTAGGTTCTTTTAGGTTTTTTTAGGTTCTATGTAGCTCTCTGAGACACTTTCTGCATTCGTTGGGTTTTTAGCAAGCATCAACTAAACATTCACCAAAAATGATCTAATCAAAGGGTAAAACTTTGTAAATGGGACTTTAAATATCCCTCCAATGAACATATATTAATTGGCTCAATGCTCGGACACCACTGCGAGGAGGAAAGGTCTGTGTGGAATTCCATCTGCATGTCAGTGCTACGAATGGGACCTGGTAGACCTGTGAGGATCCACTGGATTAGTAGACTCGTTTGTATATAGTTGGCCCAGCTTCTGGCTATGGATATTTATATTCCATCTGCCCTCTCTTTGACTGCACAACCATGATGCACATCTTTTTATAAAACACAGAGGCATTTTTTTTCTGTATTTTGTGAGTGGTCTATCCCCCCCCCCCTTCATACAGTCGTTGGTCTTCCCACGGGCCGGTGGGATTGAGTCCGCACATTGTTACATCAGTCTCTTTTGATTTTGAGATACATCCCGTTAGAGATGGCATTCATTGATTCTTTTTAAGTGAACAATCATATCTGAATGAGAGATTTATGGTCCTGATGAAGCGGCTCTTCGAAACGCGTCGACCTACATTTTACCACCTGCCTAAAAATTCCCTGCCTCTCAGGCTGAGTTCATACACAGTGCCTTTAAAAAGTATCCATACCTCTTGAAATTTTCCACATTTTGTCATGTTACAACCAAAAACGTAAACATATTTTATTGGGATTTTATGTGATAGACCAACACAAAGTGGCTCATAATTGTGAAGTGGAAGGAAAATGATAAATGGTTTTCAACATTTTTTACAAATAAATATGTGAAAAGTGTGGGGGGTACATTTGTATGGAGCACCCCCGGAGTCAATACTTTGTAGAACATCCTTTCTCTGCAATTACAGCTACAAGTCTTTTTGGGGATGTCTCTACCAGCTTTGCACATCTACAGAGGACATTTCTGCCCATTCTTCTTTTCAAAATATCTCAAGTTCTGTCAGATTGGATGGAGAGCGTCTGTGAACAGCAATTTTCAAGTCTTGCCACAGATTCTCAATGTGATTTAGGTCTGGACTGTGACTGGGCCATTCTAACACATGAATATGCTTTGATCTAAACCATTCCATTGTAGCTCTGGCTGTATGTTTCGGGTCGTTGTCCTGCTAAAAGGTGAACCTCCGCCCCGGTCTCAAGTCTTTTGCAAATTCTAACAGGTTTTCTTCTAAGATCGCCCTGTATTTGTCTCCATCCATCTTCCCATCAACTCTGACCAGCTTCCCTGTCCCTGCTGAAGAAAAGCATCCCCACCACATGATGCTGCCACCATCATGTTTCACAGTGGGGATGGTGTGTTCAGGGTGATGTGCAGTGTTAGTTTTCTGCCACACATAGCGTTTTGCTTTCAGGCCAAAAAGTTGAATTTTGGTCTCATCTGATCAGATCACCTTCTTCCACATGTTTCCTGTGTCCTCCACATGGCTTCTCACAAACTACAAACAGGACTTCTTATGACTTTCTTTCACCAATGTCTTTCTTCTTGTCACTCTTCCATAAAGGGCAGATTTGTGGAGAACACGACTAATAGTTGTCCTGTGGACAGATTCTCCCACCTGAGCTGTGGATCTCTGCAGCTCCTCCAGAGTTACCATGGACCTCTTGGCTCTTCTCTGATGAATGCTCTCCTTGCCCGGCCGGTCAGTTTAGGTGGACGGCCATGTCTTGGTAGGTTTGCAGTTGTGCCATACTCTTTCCATTTTCTGATGATGGATTGAACAGAGCTCCGTGAGATGTTCAAAGCTTGGGATATTTTTTTATAACCTAACCCTGCTTTGTACTTCTCCACAACTTTATCCCTGACCTGTCTGGTGTGTTCCTTGGCCTTTATGATGTTGTTTGTTCACTAAGGTTCTCTAACAAACCTCTGAGGGCTTCACAGAGCAGCTGTATGTATACTCAGATTCAATTACACACAGGTGGACTCTGTAACTCAAAACTGGTAACCTGTAGAAATTTTTAAATGCCGCCTATGGAGGTTCTTAAGGGACAAAGTTTGTCGCCATTCCACGAGCGGTTGCAATTTTGAAGCGTGACATGTTGGGTATCAATTTACTCGGCGTAACATTATCTTTCACAATCTGAAAAAAAAAAAAAAACTGGGCTAACTTTACTGTTTTCTTATTTTTTCCCAAAAAATTGTGCTTGTAAGACCGCTGCGCAAGTACGGTGTGACATAAAGTATTGCAACGACCGCCATTTTATTCTCTAGGGTGTCTGAAAAAGTATATATATATATATATATATATATATATATATATATACATAAAAAAAAAACGGCCTGGTCTTTAAGGGGGGTAAGTCCTTCCGGGGCTGAAGTGGGTAATTGGTTTGCGCAAAAATTAGAGTGTCTACAAACGATGGAAAATTTTTATAATTTTTTTTTTTTTTATTATAGCGTGACTATGATATTGCGCCAGACAAATATTAAGATTTCCCCCTTTCATGACCGGGGCCATTTTTTTGCGATACGGCACTGCGTCGCTTTAACTGACAATTGCGCGGTCGTGCGACGCTGTACACAAACAATATTTTTTTTCCCCCACAAATAGAGCTTTCTTATGGTGGTATTTGATCACCTCTGCTGTATTTATTTTTTGCGCTATAAACAAAAAAAAAGAGCGACAATTTTGGAAAAAACCCCAATTTTTTTACCTTTTGCTATAATAAATATCCCCAAATTAAAAAACAAAAAAAAAAAACAAAAACAAATGTCTTCATTAGTTTAGGCCAATATGTATTCTTATTTTTGGTAAAAAAAAAATAAAAAAAATTGCAAAAAGCATATATTGATTGGTTTGCACAAAAGTTATAGTGTCTACAAAATAGGGGACAGGTTTATGGCATTTTTATTATTATTATTCAGCGATTTTTAGCTGGACTGCGACATTGCGGCGGACAGATCAGACACCAAACTCACATTTTTGACACTTTTTTGGAAACCAGTGACATTATTACAGTGATCAGTGCTAAAAATATGCAATGTCACTGTACTAATGACACTGGCTGGGAAGGGGTTAACATCAGAGGCAATCAAAGGGTTAAATCTGTTACCTAGGAGTGATTACTAATTGTGGGGGAGGTGCTTTGACTGGGGGGAGGGGGGGTAAAGATCCGTGTTTCTGCTCAGCAGCAACGCAGGATCAGCACATTCCCCTCTCATACAACGGCGGTCTGCCTTTCTCCTGAAAGATCGGCGGGTTCCGGTGGACATTGCGTCCGCCGGACCCGCTGTGTCCAATTACAGCGGGTCGCAGGGGGCGCACGCCCCCCCCCCCCACAGAGGCGGGGCCAGGGACAACACGGCTGGGGAGGAAGAGACAGATGATGCTGGACGCCCTCCATCCAGGAAATGAGGCGGGGCTCCATCTGACTTGCTGCAGGTTCTATTGCACATGGTGAGGAGCTCACAGTGTGCGGTGAAATCAGAGGAAGCCGTTCCTGTCCAGGAGAGGAGCCGGTACAACCGTGGAAGAGGGCCAGAGGGAGGATTGCAAGTGGACCTTTTGGATGAAGCGGGTAAATGGTGACAATTTCCTGGCGTGTCACCCTGGGAATTTGTTGTCACCGGTGACGTTCCAGGGAGGAGAACAAGCAGCTGATCTTTACCTGAATGTTGGTGAGAAGAGTTTCTACAGAAGAGAGCCCGTCGGCAAAGAGGAAAGGAGCCGGAAAGCCGGGCGGTAAAGTCTGTCCCGCCAGCTGAACTTTATCCAAGGTTGGCTTGATGATTGGAATGGCGATCTGGATGTCATCTGCGGAAAGAGAAAAAAAAAAAGAGAAAATTATTAAAGGAATGCACAATATATAATGGGAGGGTAATAAACACATCACATTCAATTAATGGCCAATAAAATAAATATACAGCAATGCCAGAGGACAAAGAATAACTCCTCTGCTTCATCTCTGAGACAGCTCATCATCTGCAGGGTTTTTTTGTCAAGATATTTGCAAAGCTTAAAGTGAAGCTCCATTTTGTTGTTAGACTCATCCCCCAGGTCACCTAGACTTATCACCTAGACTTTATGCAAACTAAATAGCAGATTCTCACCTGTTCCTGGTCTATAGATACTGAGAACATGCAAGCAAACTTGCCTTATTGTTCACTGCCCCCAGCAGGTTGCGTTTTTGCCCCACAATGGGGAGATTTCCCCTGCAGTAGTTTGTGTCTCTGCCTCTCCCACAATGGGGAGATTTCCTGCAGTAGTTTGTGTCTCTGCCCCTCCCACAATGGGGAGATTTCCCCGCAGTAATTTGTGTCTCTGCCCCTCCCACAATGGGGAGATTTCCCCGCAGTAATTTGTGTCTCTGCCCCTCCCACAATGGGGAGATTTCCCCGCAGTAATTTGTGTCTCTGCCCCTCCCACAATGGGGAGATTTCCCCGCAGTAGTTTGTGTCTCTGCCCCTCCCACAATGGGGAGATTTCCCCGCAGTAGTTTGTGTCTCTGCCCCTCCCACAATGGGGAGATTTCCCCGCAGTAGTTTGTGTCTCTGCCCCTCCCACAATGGGGAGATTTCCCCGCAGTAGTTTGTGTCTCTGCCCCTCCCACAATGGGGAGATTTCCTGCACTAGTTTGTGTCTCTGCCTTTATGCAAACTAAATAGCAGATTCTCACCTGTTCCTGGTCTATAGATACTGAGAACATGCAAGCAAACTTGCCTTATTGTTCACTGCCCCCAGCAGGTTGCGTTTTTGCCCCACAATGGGGAGATTTCCCCTGCAGTAGTTTGTGTCTCTGCCCCTCCCACAATGGGGAGATTTCCTCCAGTAGTTTGTGTCTCTGCCCCTCCCACAATGGGGAGATTTCCCCGCAGTAGTTTGTGTCTCTGCCCCTCCCACAATGGGGAGATTTCCTGCACTAGTTTGTGTCTCTGCCTTTATGCAAACTAAATAGCAGATTCTCACCTGTTCCTGGTCTATAGATACTGAGAACATGCAAGCAAACTTGCCTTATTGTTCACTGCCCCCAGCAGGTTGCGTTTTTGCCCCACAATGGGGAGATTTCCCCTGCAGTAGTTTGTGTCTCTGCCCCTCCCACAATGGGGAGATTTCCTCCAGTAGTTTGTGTCTCTGCCCCTCCCACAATGGGGAGATTTCCTGCAGTAGTTTGTGTCTCTGCCCCTCCCACAATGGGGAGATTTCCCCGCAGTAGTTTGTGTCTCTGCCCCTCCCACAATGGGGAGATTTCCCCGCAGTAGTTTGTGTCTCTGCCCCTCCCACAATGGGGAGATTTCCTGCACTAGTTTGTGTCTCTGCCCCTCCCACAATGGGGAGGTTTCCCCACAGTAGTTTGTCTCTGCCCCTCCCACAATGGAGAGGTTTCCCCGCAGTAGTTTGTCTCTGCCCCTCCCACAATGGGGAGATTTCCCCGCAGTAGTTTGTGCCCCTCTGGTGATGGTGTATAATAAAGGTTTCACTCTCTCATAGATAAGCTGATTATTTGTTAATTTTCCTCCATCATTGAGGGTGACGTCGACAATTGACTTTGTAGTCACTTCATCAGTTTCACAAAACAAGGAATTCTATTGGGGAGATCCCTGGAGTGGGGGGGGGGGGAATCCCAGGAGTTGGTGGGGGAGGAGATCCCCAGAGGGGGGGGATCCCTGGAGTTACATAGTTACATAGTAGGTGAGGTTGAAAAAAGACACAAGTCCATCTAATAGTTTCTTGAAGCTATCAATGCTCCCCGCTGAGACCACCGCCTGTGGAAGGGAATTCCACATCCTTGCCGCTCTTACAGTAAAGAACCCTCTACATAGTTTAAGGTTAAACCTCTTTTATTCTAATTGTAATGAGTGGCCATGAGTCTTATTAAACTCTCTTCTGCGAAAAAGTTTTATCCCTTGGTGGGGGGGGGGGGATCCCAGAAGTTGGTGGGGGGGAGATCCCTGGAGTCGGTGGGGGGGAGATCCCTGGAGTCGGTGGGGGGGGGAGATTCCTGGAGTCGGTGGGAGGGAGATCCCTGGAGTCGGTGGGGGGGAGATCCCTGTAGTCGGTGGGAGGGGGAGATCCCTGGAGTGGGGGGGGGGGATCCCTGGAGTTGGTGGGGGGGGGAATCCCAGAAGTTGGTGGGGGGGAGATCCCTGGGGTGGGGGGGAGATCCCTGGAGTCGTGGGGGGGGGAGATCCCTGGAGTCGAAGGGGGGGAGATTCCTGGAGTCGGTGGGAGGGAGATCCCTGGAGTCGGTGGGAGGGGGAGTTCCCTGGAGTGGGGGGGGGATCCCTGGAGTTGGTGGGGGGGGGGAATCCCAGAAGTTGGTGGGGGGGAGATCCCTGGGTTGGGGGGGAGATCCCTGGAGTCGGTGGGGGAGATCCCTGGAGTCGGTGAGGGGGGGAGATCCCTGGAGTCGGTGGGCGGGAGATTCCTGGAGTCGGTGGGAGGGATCCTTGGAGTCCGTGGGGGGGGAGATCCCTGGAGTCGGTGGTGGGGGGGGGATCCCTGGAGTCGGTGTGGGGGAGAGGGATCCCTGGAGTAAGTGGGGGGGAGGGATCCCTGGAGTCCGTGGGGGGGGGGGATCCCTGGAGTTGGTGGGGGGGGGGAATCCCAGAAGTTGGTGGGGGGGAGATCCCTGGAGTCGGTGGGGGGGAGATCCCTGGAGTCGGTGGGGGGGGGAGATTCCTGGAGTCGGTGGGAGGGAGATCCCTGGAGTCGGTGGGGGGGAGATCCCTGTAGTCGGTGGGAGGGGGAGATCCCTGGAGTGGGGGGGGGGATCCCTGGAGTTGGTGGGGGGGGGGAATCCCAGAAGTTGGTGGGGGGGAGATCCCTGGGGTGGGGGGGAGATCCCTGGAGTCGTGGGGGGGGAGATCCCTGGAGTCGAAGGGGGGGAGATTCCTGGAGTCGGTGGGAGGGAGATCCCTGGAGTCGGTGGGAGGGGGAGTTCCCTGGAGTGGGGGGGGGATCCCTGGAGTTGGTGGGGGGGGGGAATCCCAGAAGTTGGTGGGGGGGAGATCCCTGGGTTGGGGGGGGAGATCCCTGGAGTCGGTGGGGGAGATCCCTGGAGTCGGTGAGGGGGGGAGATCCCTGGAGTCGGTGGGCGGGAGATTCCTGGAGTCGGTGGGAGGGATCCTTGGAGTCCGTGGGGGGGGAGATCCCTGGAGTCGGTGGTGGGGGGGGGATCCCTGGAGTCGGTGTGGGGGAGAGGGATCCCTGGAGTCAGTGGGGGGGAGGGATCCCTGGAGTCCGTGGGGGGGGGAGATCCCTGGAGTCGGTGGTGGGGGGGAGATCCCTGAAGTCAGTGGGGGGAAGGGATCCCTGGAGTCAGTGGGGGGGAGGGATCCCTGGAGTTGGTGAGGCCTCATTCACGCAGTTGACTCAACTGCCTGTTCTTTTGCTCCCAACTGCCCCCCAAAAAGATATCATGTAGCCGTTTGGCTCTGATATAAGAGGGTCACTGATAGGGACCCTGATGCTCTGAAGTAAGATAGGACTCTAATGGGGACCCAGATGTAAAGGGGACTTTGATGTAAGGGAACTCTGAGTTCAGGGAGCCTCTGATCAGGACCTTTATTTAAGAGGGTTGCTGGTGGGAACCCTGATGCAAGTGGTACTCTGGTGGAGACCCTAATGTAAGAAGGACTCTAATCAGGATCCTGATATAAGGAGGTCATTGATGGTGACCCTGATGTAAGGGGGCAGTTTAATCAGGACCCAGATATAAGGGGGTCCTTGATAGGAACCTTGATGTTGTGATGTAAGAAGGCAGTTTAAACAGGACCAGGATATAAGGGGGTCATTATTGGGGACCCTGATGTAAGGGGGCAGTCTAATCGGGAACCAGATATAAGGGTCTTGTTGATGGGGAGCCTGATGTAAGGGGGCAGTCTAACCAGGATCCAGGAATAATGGGGTCATTGATGGGCGCCCTGATATAAGGGGGCCGTTTAATCAGGACATGGATATAAGGGGGTCGTTGATGGGGATCCTAATGCCCTGATGTAAGGGGGCAGTCTAATCAGGACCCGGATATAAGGGGGTCGTTGATTGGGACCCTGATGCTCTGATGTAGGGGGGCAGACTAATCAGAACGCAGGTATAAAGGGGTCGTTGATGGGGACCCTGATGCCCTGAATTAAGGGGAGACTTTGATTGGGACCTTTATGTAAGGAGGGACTTTCATGTTAGGAACAATATAACGGGAGGCCTGAGATGGGGGGGGGGCCTCTTATGGGAACCGTGATGTGAGGGGGACTTTGTTGGGGAACCTGACGTAAAGGGGGGGGGGGGGACTCAATAATTCAACCTAGGAATATCTGTAAAATATATCATGTGGCCCTCATGCTGATAAGTTTGGAGCCCCTTGGCATAGAATAATGTAGAATTACTTTGTAAGATTCACCCAGTCTCTGGCACATCGGGTGACCTTATTCAAGCTGTTGAATGTTTCAGTGAGATCTCATTGGGCAAACTGCCTTTATGGGTCACGAAAGCATTAAAAAACTGAGTTCCGATTTAGAAAATATAGTGATAGTCAATTAAAAAAAAAAAAGTTGCAATCTGAAAACTGTCCAATTTTCTAGCACAATTCATAGAGGGCCCATAAACTCCGCTGAAATAAAGTCTCCGAAACTCTTAAACGGCTCGTTTTCTGAGAGAAGGCGGAAAGAAAAAAGTGCTCTAAAATACGGTGCCGCTATACAGCCGGCCCATAAAAACATCTTCTGGAGGAAATTTTCCCCACGCTCGCCTTTTCCTAATCCTCCTTCCAAATATATCGGCTTTACGCGCTTGATACATTTGTTTTCCAAAGGCAATCGCGCGGCCGGTCCGTACGCCGCCATTCCTCAAACACCCCTTGTCATATTAATTCAGAGATTTACAATTAGACCCCGGGACAATTGCATTTTTTTTTTTTCCTCCTTTATAATTCCCGCGGGGGAGCCGCAAATCCGCTCTGAACGCGGCCGGGGATGATTAAAGGACGGAGGGGGGCTTCAATGCCGCGACCGGAGCGGGCGGCGCAGACAAATTCCTGGGCCACTTGAGAGACAGCCGACGTCTCCATTATGTTTTCAGAAAGCCATTTGCTGACAGCGAACAGGACTCTACATCGCGGCAGATTGCATTCGCTCGTATTTATTTTGAATCCATAGCGATGGCGGCATTTGTCACCGGCTGCATGCGCGTGCATTAAACGGGCGCTCTTCAAAATGATCTCCCTAGTTTAAGAAGAAAGGAAATTGCCAATGAATGCTTTTTTTCTCTGTCTCTGCCTTGTTGCCTAATGTATGGGGGGGGGGGGGGGTGTTAAAAGGACGTTCGGCATGGTTATGATGCTGAATATATTTGCCTACGACTACCTGCATTAATACGGGGAGTTCAGTGCTGCTCATATGCAAGAAATTTAAACAATTTTGCCCTCCCTTTGCTTCTCTATGCAATGCAGGCAGATCATGGCTGGTGGGAGGAGCCGACAGGGTGCTGTACATAGCTTCCTGAAAACATCACAGCACCCCGCCTCGGTACTCCTCTTAAGAGCACTCGACAGTGATGCAAGCAGTGGGATGGATCTTGGGATCATGGGGAAGTCTTGGGAAATTTCTACATAATGGGTGGACATTGTTCTGGAGGAGTGGGCGTTTCTAGTCAGACTGAATCTGCATGCAGACCACCCTAGGTAATGTCCACAAGTCATACTGAGCTTCCATGATTGGCTCAGGACAAAGGATAAGGGAGGTAGATAATCCGAATCCACCTTTCGAAAACCGAGTCTCTCCTCCACTGTGGGTGTGTCGGGTTCCGGCAAATAAGCCCGTTCATGCTCCTAATCCTGAGGAGATATCAGAGAGCAGGCTGCACACCGATAGATTCCTGGAGGAACGGAGATAGGTTAATGGGTGGAGGATGGAGTGATTAATGAGTAGTTAATGGGTGGAGAATGGAGTGGTTAATGGGTGGAGGATGGAATGGTTAAATGGGTGGAGGATGGAGTGGTTAATGGGTGGAGGAAGGAGTGGTGAATGGGTGGAGGATGGAGTGGTCAATGGGTGGAGAATGGAGTGGTCAATGGGTGGAGAATGGAGTGGTCAATGGGTGGAGGATGGAGTGATTAATGAGTAGTTAATGGGTGGAGAATGGGTGAAGAATGGAGTGGTTAATGGATGGAGGATGGAATGGTTAAATGGGTGGAGGATGGAGTGATTAATGGGTGGAAGATGGAGTGGTTAATGGGTGGAGGATGGAATAATTAATGAGTAGTTAATGGGTGGAGAATGGGTGAAGAATGGAGTGGTTAATGGGTGAAGGATGGAATGGTTAAACGGGTGGAGGATGGAATGGTTAAATGGGTGGAGGATGGAATGGTTAAATGGGTGGAGGATGGAATGGTTAAATGGATGGAGGATGGAGTGGTTAATGGGTGGAGGATAGAATGGTTAAATGGGTGGAGGATGGAGTGGTTAATGGGTGTAGGAAGGAGTGGTGAATGGGTGGAGGATGGAGTGGTTAATGGGTGGAGGATGGAGTGGTTAATGGGTGGAGAATGGAGTGGTCAATGGGTGGAGAATGGAGTGGTCAATGGGTGGAGGATGGAGTGATTAATGAGTAGTTAATGGGTGAAGAATGGGTGAAGAATGGAGTGGTTAATGGATGGAGGATGGAATGGTTAAATGGGTGGAGGATGGAATGGTTAAATGGGTGGAGGATGGAATGGTTAATGGCTGGAGGGTGGAGGATGGAGTGGAAAAATGGAGCAAGGTATCCCCAAAGGGCTTGGGGTAGGACAAGATATTTATAGATAGCTGCAGCTAGAAGGGTTCAAAGAAGAGAAGGCAAAATGGTGCCAGGGTACCCAAATCTTGAGAAATTTGGGTTGAAAATCAGTAAGAGCGTAAGCTCTTACTAACAACGTTCATACACTCTTATACTTCCTGCAAAGTGGCTACAGTCATGGAAAATAATTTTTGCCTTCACCGTCGACTTTGATACATTTCTTCAAAATAGCAACATTTTGCCAAATTCTCCCAATTTTCAATGAAATTTCGAAGAAATAAAATTGACTCCAGGCAGGGAATGGGGATTTGGAAGGAGGGGAAGTGGGGGTGGGAAGAGTTCATTTTAAAGGATAAGGGAGGAAGATAATTCGAATCCACCATGGAAAACCGAGCCTCTCCTCCACTGTTGTTGTGTCGGGTGCCGACAAGGGTAGCACACCGATATATATTCTCTGGAAGAGACTAAGAAATTGCAAAGATGGACTTTATAAGCACACATATATGCCTATAAAGTCCATCTTTGCAATTTATTAGTCTCTTCCATTAAATATCGGGACAATGGCATTTTGTTATCAGTGTATCCACAGTGTCACCCTGTGAGGACACATAATAAATTCCAATTTTTGACAGATATATATTCTCTGAGGAACGGAGATAGGTTAATGGTTAGGGCATGAAATGGCAGAATTAGGCAAGGTATCCCCAAAGGGGTCAAGGTAAAAAAGGTTTATAGATTGCTATAGCTAGAAGGGTTCAAGGAAAAGAGGGCGTAATGGAGCCAAGGTTCCCACATTTTGAGAAATTTGGATTGCAAATCAATAAGAGTACTCGATAGAAACATAGAAAAGTAACGGCAGAAAAAGACCAAGTAGTCCATCAAGTCTGCCCATTTATTTTTTTTCTGTTTGACTTGTTTTTTCATTAACTTTATTGTCTGACTATAGATAGTGACACATTAACAAGTAACATGCGCATGCGCTCTTTTACTTCCTGTAAATAGACTCCAGTAATTTTCCAAGCTTTAGCATTAATTTGGTGGCTAGGAAAAGGAAGACGGCTAGCTTTGTTGGGAAGCAGATTTTTTTTTTTTCAAACACATTTTACCTCAACTCATGTATTCAGCAATTCAGCAAAATTTTGACAAAAGTTTTGGAAACAGCGAAATCAATTTGGGTTTCAAAAGAGCTTACATAGCCTTCAGGAGCCATTTAAGGCCTACTGAACCTTTAAAAAAAAAAAAAAAACCTTAAGTTCACCTTCCCCATCAGTGAATTGTACTAAAATTCTCAATTTTTCTACTTTCTACTGAAAATTATTTGTACAGACGTCTCTTCAGTCTCAGCACCCATCCATTTAAGGCCTACTAAAAACCAAAATAAAAAACCTTAAGTTCACCTTCCCTGTCTTCTGCGGTGAATTTTGCCATAATCCATTGATTTTTTTGATGAAGGAAAAATTCTAAATTTTTATACTTTCTACTGAACATTATCTGTGCAGACTTCTCTCAAGTCTACTCACCCATCCATTTAAGGCCTGCTAAAAAAACAAAAAAAAAAAAAAGAAAACCTTAAGTTCACCTTCCCTGTCAACTGCAGTGAATTTAGCCAAAATTTATTGATTTTTTGATGAAGGAAAAATTTGCAATATTTCTACTTTCTACTGAACATTATTTGTACAGACCTCTCTCCAGTCTCAGCACCCATCCATTTAAGGTCTACTAAAAAACAACAAAAAAACTTAAATTTACCTTTCTCGTCAACTCCAGTGAATTTTGCCAACATTTTGTCACAATCTTAACTTTTGATGAAGGAAAAATTCAAAATTTTACTACTTTCTACTAATCTTCAGACCCCTTTCACACTGGGGCCGCGAAAGTGCTAAAGCGCCCCTCGTTTTAGCAGCGCTTTTTGGCCGCTTTAACCCAAAGAATGGGTTAAAAACTCCAGTGCTGCGGTGCTCCTGAAGCACTTTTCAGGCGCTTCGGAAGCGCTGCCCATTCGTTCCAATGGGCAGGGCGTTTTGGGAGTGCTAAATGCAGCGCTCCCAAACTGCCCCAAAGATGCTGCATGCTTGCAGGACTTTTTGGATTGTCCCGCAAGCGCACCGCCCCAGTGTGAAAAGTCACGGTAGAATGAATGGGAGGCAGTTTTCAGGCGCTTAGCAGAGGCTGTTTCTAGCGCTAAAGCGCCTGAAAACTGCCCCAGTGTGAAAGGGATCTTACTTTTGCAGACCTCTCTCCAGTCTCAGCACCCAGCCGCTTAAGGCCTACTTAAAACCACAAAAAAACTTAAGCTTACCTTCCCCTGTCAACTGCAGTGAATTTTACCACAATTTTGTCATAATCTCAATTTTTGATGAAGGAAAATTCTAAATTTTAATACTTTCTAATTAACATTATTTGTGCAGACCTCTCTCCAGCCTCAACACCCAGCTATTTAAGGCCTACTAAAAACCAAAAAAAACCCTCAAGTTTACCTTTCCTGTCAACTGCAATGAATTTGGCCAAAAAAGGACATTTTGTCATAATCTAAATCAGGGGAAAAAAATCTAAATTTTACTACTTTCTAACAAACATTATTTGTACAGACCTCTCTCAAGTCTCAGCACCCAGCCACATAAGGCCTACTAAAAACCACAAAAAAACTTAAAAAACTTAAGTTTACCCTCTCTATCAACTGCAGTGAATTTTGCCATAATCTCTTGATTTTTTTCATGAAGGAAAAATTCTCAATTTTACAACTGAACATTATTTGTACAGACCTCTCTCCAGTCTCAGCACCCAGCCATTTAAGGCCTACTAAAAAACCACACAAAAACAAAAAAAAAAACAAAAAATCTAAATTCACCATTCCCATCAAATCCGGTGAATTTTGCCAACATTTTGTCACAATCTTAATTCTTGATGAAGAAAAAAATTCTAAATTTAACTATTTTCTACTGAACATTACTTTTGCAGACCTCTCTCTTCAGCTTCAGCACCCAGCCATTAAAGGCCTACTAAAAACCACAAACAAAAACTTAAATTTGCCTTCCCCTGTCAACTGCAGTGAATTTTACCTAAATTTTGTCATAATCTCAATTTTTGATGAAGCAAAAATTCAAACTTTTACTACTGAACATTATTTGTGAAGGCTTCTCTCCAATCTCAGCACTCAGCTATTTAAGGCATACTAAAAACTACAACAAAACCTCAAGTTCACCTTCCCCGTCAACTCCAGTGAATTTTACCAAAATGTTGCCATAACCTAAATTTTTCGTAAAGGAAAAATTCTCAATTTTACTCCTTTCTACTCAACATTACTTATGGAGACCTCTGTCCATCACGGAAACCCAGATCCTGGGCCAATATTACAGTCTGTTAGCGTCCACCTTGCAATGAAAGTGGCGGCAGCTCCCCGTAGTCAATTCTAATCCCGACAATAACTGTCGATGGCGGGGACGAGTGTCACGGCGGCCAGCCTGCAATGTTTCCATACACTAAATTGAAGTTTCAAAATAATATCACTCTCGGTTACAAAGAGACACACAAAGAAATTAGGTGCTGGCGGCTGCAGCCCAAATCAAATGCAAAAAGAATCATATTTCACCCGAGCTCGCCAGCAGCAGGAAAATAAATAGAAATATAAGAGGCGAGCGGGCAATGATTCATTTTGATAATCTGGCCCAAGAGAGAGGAGCCGAGACAGCACACGGATCGGAGCATCCAGGCAAAGACAAATAGGACGCGGAGGGTGGGAATTGGGATGACAGTGCAGAAGAGGTCACATCGATTTTCAGCAGCGTTTTCACTTAGATGAGATAACCCCGGACTCCATTTGGCCCATTGTTCATATCCTACCTGTCCTGCAAACCATAAATTCCCGTCGGCGAGGAAAAAAAAGGGGGCCGTAAAAAAGAAGGATTCCACTTAGGAGTTCTTATGATTAAGTTTTTGTGCTAAGCAAACATGTTTTGCAGAGCAAGGTCACGCCGCGCGTTAAGGTCCTTTTAATAGCGAGGGCTGGTCGCGGGGAAAAAAACATTGCCATCTCTACGTACGTGGGGAGAAACCGGCGAGCTAATTCATCACCTTTTGTTTCTGACCGACGTCGTGCTCGCGTGGATGAATGATAAACCGCTTGCCAATCTATTCCAATCTTGTAATGGCTCTTTTACATCAGAACAGTGGCTACGCGTCTTCCCCCCCCCCCTTCTTCGGATAAGTGCGCTTTTAGTGAGCCATTCATCAGCCGAGCGTGAAAAGTCCTAATTGGTAAAGCAATTAAAACTGGCCAAGTGGTGCAAGTTGACGTAGCGGGAGCACAGGTACGGAGTGTGTTGACCGCAGGAGAGAACGCCGGCTTGAGGGCTGGACTGCTGGAGGGGCAGAAAATGAAATGTGTTTTTTAAGAAAAAATTCTTAAAAAGGTTAGTCTACCCAAATCTGAACACCTTGAACCAACCGCCTGCTGCTTATATAACAAGAAAGTAGAGCTTGTGGAATTCCTAGTAGAGTGAAGTTGACTTGTCGCACACTGTGTAGAAGTGGCCATAAATTTCCACAAGTTGCAGGTAGGGATGAGTGGAGTTATTTTACCTAAATTTTAAGAAATATATATATTGTTGAAATGTACCTGAATTTTGCAAATTTTGGCAAAATTTGCTTAACCCCTTTGCACCAGCTCCACCGACCCTTAAAGAGGTTTCAGATTCCGGAAGGCAGGGCAAGGTTTATGATCATGTGACCGCCGTGATTGGCTGTCACAGCGATCACATGATTGGAGTGTGTTGACCGCAGGAGAGAACGCCGGCTTGATTGCTGGAGGGGCAGAAAATAAAATGTATTTTTTTAAGAAAAAATTCTTAAAAGGTTAGTCTACCCAAATCTGAACACCTTGAACCAACCGCCTGCTGCTTATATAACAAGAAAGTAGAGCTTGTGGAATTCCTAGTAGAGTGAAGTTGACTTGTCGCACACTGTGTAGAAGTGACCATAAAGTTCCACAAGTTGCAGCTAGGGATGAGTGGAGTTATTTTACCTAAATTTAAAAAATATATATATATATTGATGAAATTTACCTGATTTTTGCAAATTTTGGCAAAATTTGCTTAACCCCTTTGCGCCAGCTCCTCCTGACCCTTAAAGAGGTTTCAGATTCCAGGAGGCAGGGCAGGGTTTATGATTGTCACGGAACCTTCCACACTACACTTGAGTGCTTTCCGTCAGTATACCACTTCCTTGTAGTCTGGATACAGATATCAGATATTCCAACCACTCATAAGCACAAAACAAGGCGACACTTGTTTCACTTTAACCCAGAAGATGCTATCATTGCTGGGCAGAGGTTAGCAGAGCTCTGCCCTGTTGTCAGCACTTCAGGTTTGGAGACGGCAATCTCTGGATTTTCCACTGCCGATTCTCTGGCATGCTGCTGAACGTGTCCTAGCAGTTTCCTGTATGCCCTTTCCAGATGCTGTTCCTTCTTTAGCAAAATGGTCCAGATCAGGTTTGAGCTCTGAGACCCCTGCAAGACTGAGCATAGCCTCTCTATATTCTCGCAGGTCCTCAAGGCAGGCTCCCCTTCATCACGAAACACAAAATGATCTGTAAGGCTCTCCCACAGCAATCCAGGGCCTCCAAAGTCATATCCCTCCGGAGAGCATTCTGTTGTCTCCCCTAAATATCCCTCCTCTGCGTGCCATTGCAGAGCCCGATAACTATTGTCCAGCTCTATCTCCTGCTGGACCAGCCTGTCCAACTCAGTCACCCATTGTTCCTGGGGCCGCTCTCCCAGGAATGCCATCTGCAATGCCCGTTGGTCACTGGCCCGTTGCTCTTGGGTTGGAAAGCACTTGCCCTGTTTTATACCAGCGAGCTGGAGGGCTCTAATCCAGAGCTCCACCTGAATCTGCTGCCTGAGCTCCAGGTATTCATCCTCAGACACAGTCCTGGTGTATGTTGAAAGGATGATCCACAGCAGCCCCGGGAACTCTGATGCCAGGTCCATATCTCTGCTGGGGTGACTGAAGTCTGCTATGCTGATCTTGGATCCAGTTGGAGGTTTGGATGTCCCAGACTGCAGGAAGCATCCCGCTGCTTACCAAATGTCACGGAACGTCCCACACTCCACTTAAGTGCTTTCCGTCAGTATACCACTTCCTTGTAGTCTGGATACAGATATCAGATATTCCAACCGCTCATAAACACAAAACAAGGCGACACTTGTTTCACTACTAACATGGACTATATTTCCTCACTCACCCTGTGACAGTATAGCACAGGGTGACTTAGACATAAGAGGTGTATGGGGAGCTGAAACAAGGGCATCCCCTACTGAACGAGAGATTCTGAGTTCCACGGGCCCTCCCGTCACAATGATCAAGTGACCGCCGTTATTGGCTGTCACAGCGATCACATGATCGGAAAGCTCTTCATCGCGAGAAGCGATTGGGAGCTTTCCATAAGCCGCAGGTAACTGTGCGCTCTCGGCACAGCTGTGTCGGCTAATTGGTATGGAAATTTGCGACCGCTCAGTGCCAAAACCTGTCGAGAGGTTTTTGCACATATTTTGCATTCGTAAAGGGAAAATGATTTTGACATAAACACACCCACACAGGTTGAACTGGACAGGCTGGTGTCTTTATTCAACCTTATCAACTATGTAACCGTGTGATCATAGGTGTGCACAGCCTATTGCATTAGGGTGTGCACCGCAAAGTGCATATATGTGTGTGTGAATGTGTGTGTATATATAATGGCGGTGTCAGTAGAGCAGTGGACAGTGTCAGTAGGGCAGAGATTGGTGTCAGTAGGGCAGAGATTGGTGTCAGTAGGGCAGTGGACGGTGTCGGTAGTTTTTTTATTTTTTATTATTTTATTTTCAACAATTTAATTTTTTTAATTTTTTTATTTCAGGAGCCGCATTAGGGGGCTTTGGTGAAATATCAGGGGTCTAAACAGGTGGAAGTCCCTGGCACACAGGGTGATTAGGGTGTGCCCTGACACACCCTGTGCGCACACCTATGCATGTGATCACAAGGCTTTATTGATAGCTAGATTAGGTTTAGGGTTCCTCAATATCCAACACTGTGTTTCCAGCTAATGAGGGCCACATTTTTGGTATAGGAACAGGCCTGGGACAGTTAAACAGAGATTCCCTAATCCCCAGGAGCCATTTAAGGCCCAGTGTACCCTTAAAGAAATACCAGAAACCACATTAAAGTGTCTTTAAACCCAAAAACAAGCATGGCTGCATTCGTTTCGTTTTTTTTCCCCAGGCTTTTTTCCTAATTTTTTCACCTGGTGATCGTTCCACCAACACACTTCCTGTCCTAGGGTGACAACACTCACTCACTATACTGAATGCACACCACAGTTTCCAGTACCATGGACACCAGATGGCTGGGCCACTGATGGCCTGAAACCCCCTGGCATCATATGTTTCCATGGCATTGGCACACCCATCCATCTGACGACCTCAGTTGCCATAGTATGGGCAGTCAGGGTGTACATGTGTGGATTGCAAGGCTGGCTCCTTTTGGATGATAATCCAGTCACCTGGCAAAGGTAACGCTGGGCTCGGATGATCACATACCTCCTCAATCAGGCTCATTTAAATGATGTGTCCATATGGGTGATGTGCGTCCCTATGTCCGACATTCGCATGGTTTGAAGCACCTACAGTATCTAGAATCTGTCAAAGCCCACATCTTTAATGGTTTACATAAATGTCATATTGAATAGGTATTTACAGTTTAGGATTTATTTTCCATTACTTTTGACTGGATTTATGACATCGTATCATGTCAGAGGCCAGATGTTGCTCCTTACACTGCTTGTCTGATTGGTGGATGGTACATTAAATGCTCTTTCACTGCAGTATGCACTTATCACCTGCCTGATGAAGGGTCCTGTGTGGCCCCAAAACTTTGACTCTGTGAGGTGATCACCTTAAATAGATGTTCAGACGTTGATTTGAAGATCCATGGTGTGTTGGCAATATGTGCCTTTAACTGTATCTATCCCATTGATACCAATGCATTTCACCAAAAGGGTGTCCTAATTTTTCAACTAGATTTTAGCAAAAGCAAGAAATCTGAGAAATCTAAATTCTGATCATCCCTAGTTGTGGGCTGTAGGTTCATAAAGTTTACTTAGGGCGGAGATCCTTGGTGACCTTCTCTAGTTTCTCAGAGCACATAACAGAGGGGAGAAGCACTAGAGATGGGATCTTAGACCATTTTGGTGTGCAGGTTTACAGAGCGTACAGAGAGACATGTAGACTGGCAGAAGGATGGTAAAAAAAAGAAACAATTTTAAAAATGTTTCATGTAGTCAAAACAACTTAGTTGCCTCTAAGCTGGAAAAATAAAAGCAGCTAACTTTTTTGGCTGATGCACATTGATGTAAAGCGTTGATACAAACAAAAAAAAAAGAAAAGAGCTTACATGTGAAGGGAGCCTAAGGATTAGGTTTCACTGTTGGGCAATGGTTATGGTTAGGATGTAGGTGGTTCATTTGAAGAATTTGGTTTATAAGTAGGGATGGGCTAAGGGTTAGGTTTCATCGTTGGTTAAGGGTTAAGTTTGGGTTTAGAGTTGGATCATTTTAAGAATGTGGTTTATGAGTAGGCATAGGTTAAGGGTTAGGTTTCATTGTTGGGTAAGGTTTAAATTTGGGTTTACAGGTGGTTCCTTTAAAGAATTGGGTTTATCAGTAGAGGAGGGTTAAGGGTTAGGTCTTATCACTGCGTAAGGGTTAAGACTGGATTTACAGATGTTTCATTTGAAGAATTTGGTTTATGAGTAGATGTAGGTTATGGGTTAGGTTTCATCGTTGGGCTAGGTAAGGGTTAAGGTTGGGTTTTTTCAGGTGGTTCATTTGAAGAATTTGGTTTATGAGTAGACGTAGGTTATGGGTTAGGTTTCATCGTTGGGTAAGGGTTAAGGGATGGGTTTTTTCAGGTGGTTCATTTGAAGGATTTGGTTCATCAGTAGAGGAGGCTTAAGGGTTAGGTCTCATCATAGCGTAAGGGTTAACATTGATATTACAGATGGTTCAATTGGTGGATTCAGTTTATCAGTAGGGGTAGGTTGAGGGTAAGATTTCACCATTAGGTAAGGGTTAAGGTTGGGTTTACAGGTGGTTCATTTGAAGTATTGTTTTTTAAATAGAGGTGGGTTAAGGGTTAGGTCTCATCACTGGGTTAGGGTTAAGATTGGGTTACAGATGGTTAATTTGCTGGATTTGTTTCATCAGTAGGGGTAGGTTGAGGGTTAGGTTTCACCATTGAGTATAGGGTAAGGTTGGGTTTACAGGTGGTTCATTTGAGGGATTCAGTTTATGAGTATGGTTAGTTCTGTATAAGATCTGGCTAAAGCTTGACCGCACTTGGCCCCGTGCTCATAGAGAGTTTATTTTTAATGTAAGGAGAATTGACTGGTAGGTTGAGGCCTCTTGGGAACATTTGTGAGTTAATTCAAGAAATTGGACTTCAGCGAAACAGAGAAAGGGTTTTATTAAAGGTGAGAGGCATGTGCTATAAAGCTGCCCCGTAAAATACTTATGGCTTCCCTATTTGTGGGAGAGGGCAATAAGGTCATTTTCATGGTCAGCCAGGAAAGCCGAAGATGTGGTTGTGATAACTGTTACCCCTAGTGGATCATGTAAGAGGAACTTGTTGAGCTTCCAGGTGTTGAGTAGGGGTAGGTTAAAGATTTATTTGTTGGGTAAGGTTTAAGGTTGGGTTTAAAAGGTGCCTCATTCAAAAGATTTGGCTTATGGGTAGGTATGGGTTAAAGTTTGGGCAACTGGTTTACCCAAGTTGTTTTGACCCCAGCCCTTGCATTTACCCGGTAGCGCCAGTTACGTGGCAGAAATCGCTGTTTGACTTTCTCGTCTGTGTCATTCAGGGATTACGTTCTGCCCTAAATTCTGAAAACCTATTAACAGTGACTGATGGGGCCTCTGTGCAAATGGCAGACTCGCTGTTATAAACTGAGTGCTCCGTTTTATTACTTATTCAATAGACTTTGCTAAGTAGAGACGGAACGCCAAATCC